>CM031879.1:57431681-57563204 GCA_018697195.1 Certhia americana | reverse complement strand
GGGTCCCCTCAGTAGTGAGTCATAATCTTGAAAGGGCTTGCTCAGAGGAATGTGTCGGATCCAGCATGAAATCAGCTCATTTCTGAAAGCTAATGATGGCATGCTGGGACGTTATGTTTTTTTGTGCACATAATTAAGAAAAGAAACACATTGGTGTGTGGTTTTATCAGACAGGCACAAGGCACAGAAACATAAAATTGTTACTGAAGCCGAATACTAAAATTTGGAACTTAAAATTTTTTTTTGTGAGAGTGAACCCGTTCCAATCATGTGAAACATCTATTCGTGGGTCCCCTGTCCCTGTAAGCTGAGAATTCATCTGTTCGAAAAGGGGTGGTAAGAACCCCTGTTTCATGTGCGTGGTGTTTAACTACCCTCATTCTGAAAAATACACCATCCTAGGGTTTCCACTTTGTTGCAAAAGACATGCACTTGAATGTCTAGAAATTAGTTTCAGATTGAAAGGACAATAGTAAGAAAGAAGGAGAAAAACTGACAATGCACAACATCAGAGACACACTGTTTGAAGTTTGTTAACTTTTTAGGCAGTCATTTTATTGTATGATATTTCCAAATCAGTTCAAACAGTGTGTGTGACGTACAAATTTTTAGTGCTTTTAAAGAAAGTAGAATCCGAGGTTACAATATTTTTGCAAAAAAGAAAAAGCTTTGACCTAATCAGACTAAACCTGGTCATGAACATTTCACACTTGTGGCATTAACAAGCGATTTGGTCACCAGAGCCGGAGGATAAGCCCTCCCAGTGGCAATGGTGCCTGCAGTGCTCAGGGAACGTCAGGAGCCAGGCTTTGCACGAGCGAACTGGCTTTTGTACACCAGCAACAGCAGTCACTCCATCCTGACAGCAAAGTTGTTGCTGCAGATGACTCTCAGTCTTGCTGGGGACACAACAGGCCTGGCCAGGGTGGCAATGGATGTGTCAGACTACAATATGTCTCCAAAATGGATAAAAAACTACACTTCTTAATATCACACCAGACAGACACTCCCTCATACTTGCACTCTTTGCAAGAGAAAAGGTCACTGATCATTCGTTAAACAAGCAGCGTCCTTGTGGAAATACAGGCAACCCTCGACCTGGTGCACTGCCAACTGCTGCAGTTTTTTATCGCAGCACTGGACCCTCAACGTGTGTGTTCCTTGTGCTCTTTGGGACTTGGGTCTCCTATGGAACTCTTCTCAACACATGTGGGAGAGAGACGGAGAAAGCAAGAGAAAGCTCAGTGCTCAGCACTGGACCTACCTTTGACATCATGGACCGGTTCAGGTGTATTCTGTGGCGGGTCCTGACTTTTAGATTCATGCAAGTATCAGCCAGTCAATAAAGACATTTTCTGACCATTCTGGTTCGACACTCTCCGTTCTTTGTCCCTTCCTCGGCTGTTTCTGTGCAGTGCACACTCTTTGGGACCTGGGTACACTCTCACATCTTCCCTCCTCACTCCTAACCTTCAGGCGAATTTTCTGTGAACGTCTATCACACCGGTCATGCATCCATTTTCTAATGAGAAGAGAAGTCCACTTCGGTTTCATCGCTCGTGATGACACACTATCAGTAACATGAGAAATTAAGTTCCCATGGCGCCTTCCTGAGCTCCACCCTGTGGTTGGGAAGTGTTCTGGCATTGGAAGTGTCCTTGAGTTCCCAACGCTCACAAACCCATCACAACCACACCATCTTTGTGTTTTGGAAAGAAAAGCTTTTTATTCCCATGCCGCTGAAGAGGACATGGTAACTAGTACAGGGCCCAGCAAGGCAGCTCACGGCATGAGTGGGAGCCCTTTGGAGGGACCCGCAGAGCAATCAATGAGACTGCCCTAGGTCCATGTGATCACTACATTCCTAAGTGAAAAGAGGGCAGAAGTCACACAGTTTACCATATTCCCTCATGTGGATCACTGCTCATCATAGTCTCTACACAGCTACCCTTCACTGTCACTGTGTGGTTTTATTTCCTGCTTTGCTCTGTCCAGATCAGCACTTCTGTGTTGGGAACTCTTTTCTCTACGGCCTATGCTGGGTCTCTGCTGCTCTTTCCATATTGTGTGTCCTATTATGCCCACAGATCCTAAACTGCTGGCATCTCACATTCCGCTTCCCCACACAGGACTGTGGTCCTGATATTTCTATTTGCCCAGAGCTGCTGTTGCTGGGATGATCCTTTCCCTTGAGGCTGGTTCCAAATTGTCCCAGCTCCCACAGGCCTCTGGATGCTGTGTAGCTCTTGGGAACAGCCAAGTATGGCACAGGGGATGGTTTTTATTCCACACCACACCTGACTTTGTCCTGTCCATCCTGCAACGAAAGTGGCGTTGCCCTTTGCCCCCCCCCCCCCCACAGGATCCTAAAATAAATACCCATCCTAAATTCCCTGCGCCTTCCCTTTGTAGCTGCAGATAAGCACAGGCGTTGGCCACGGTGGTGGTATAGTCTCGCCTGGGCACAGCTAGGCTGGAACACACAGGGTCTGTGCATGGATGTGACTTGCAGAGTCAGTGCGTGCTCTTTGGTGCGGAATCACCCCCTGTGCCCTCAGCCTGGATTCCCTGTCCCCCTTGGCAGTGCCTGCCTGGGGAGTCCTCATAACCCTCTCGGCATGTGAATACACAGGTCCCTCTGACTTCTGCTTGTGTGCCAGTGCCAGCTCATTCCAGAGGGGACCATCCAGTCTCAGACACCCCATCAGGGAAATGGTGGGCTGAACTTGGCCAGCGAGCCTAGGGGGGGAGTCTTGCAGTGAGTCCCTGGGAGCAAGAATTGTGTCGGTAAAAGGGAATTGAGACAACCATCCCATCCCACGTTTCCTACAGGAAGTCTGGGGGATAACATATTCCAGCTTGCACCTGTTGCTTTTTTGAGCTCTCTCCTTCTGATGCCTGTTTATCTACATCATGGTTGCATCTGGACATCTCGTGCACACATGTTTTTAGTGTATAGTTGGACTGCCAACCACCAATGTGCAGTTTCGTGTCCCTTATGATATCCAACACCACGACCACGCAGTGATAGTCCGCTGTAACGTCCGATTATACACGAACCTGATCAGGGGAAGAAAGTCAAAATTGGACTTTTATTGGTGACATGCAGTGAAAGGTGCAGGGAGTGGCACCTGGCCTTGTGCTAGCTAAGGCTGTGTTACTGTCGAATTAGGGTTTCAGTGTGAGATACTGCCCTGGAGAAGGTGCGAAACTCCCATTCCAACATTCCTCACTTTTATTTCCCCATTTAATCCTACACAAAGTCATCTGAGGCAAGTGCTATTCACCATCCAGAATATTCCCTGCTTTTGGTCCACCCTCCAACACCTAAACCTTGCGTGGCGATCACCCTCCTCTTCTTGTCCCCTCGTGCCTCCTGTCTCCATCCTTACAGTCTCCTCCAGGGGTAACTGCTTCAGGCTCAGATCCTTCCTTCCCAGCAGATATTTACGCTGTGCTGGCCTCCCTACCTGCCCTTCCCTGGTGGGACAGGCGCTCTGTCATTGTTCCCTGGGCATAACTGGAAAAGTCTCGTTCCTTTCCCTTTGCCACAGGCGACTGCTAGTGAGTGCTGAAGCATTGGTGCGCAGTCTCAAGCAATTCAGGTTCGCCCCAAACCACAGTCCCCCCTGACTCTCCCTTCGGGGCTTACCCTGCTCGTTGCTCGTGATACCGTTGGCAAAGTTCTACGCTAAATCCTGTTCTCAACATGCATTAAGACAGCGACTGCTGGAATGACGCTCACATTGCTGGGCTCGTGTTCCTACGTTCGTTGATCTACTACCACTTTTCTCTCTGTTGGAGAGTATTCTGACACCAAGCTAGAGTACGTCACTTGCATTATTCTGAATTGTGACAGAAAGGTAACCGTGGAAGAAGCCAGCAAGGAATACTTGAATGAACGTTTTCTTCACCAGTGCAACCTAAGGTCTCAGTGTCTAACGCACTCACAGAGATTGCACTAAGTGCATTTCAGACACAGCACCTCTTTCCCACAGCTCAGTAGGAATGAATTTGCTTCCATCTCATACTGAGATCATCTCCAGCTTCACATTTGGTTGTTGCGCCTTTAGGAATATACAACTCCTTAATGGTAATAATACACCTGTGGTTGCTCATTTACACCTGTACCGGTTTCTGTCCACGACTCAGGTCGCTGTACTCCTACCTGAGGGGACCTTTTCCCCCTCTTCTGGCACAGACCTTTTCAGCTTTTGTCACAACCTTGGCCTCTCACACAAGAATGTCTGTTCACCAACAATATCCTTGGTCGGTGTGCTATACTCCCTGTCATCTCCCCAGCCCGCTGGCAGGGAGCTTTGCTTCCTACCCATGGGATCTAGGCTGGGCACAGAAGCTTCCTGGGGCAGATCCCAAGCCCCACAGAGGCCTTCTCCCTGGGCAGGCCTTGCTCCCACTGCCAGCACCCATGTGTCCATGGATGGCAAGCAGGTCCCAGAGCCCAGGTGGGGTGTGACAGGAGCGGGCACCATTGTCCTGCGCTCCTTACCTTGCCTGCGCAGCTCCAGCCCCTGAAACATGGTCGCTTGCGCCCTCCTTGGAGCTGCATCTCACCATCTCATCCCTGCTCGTCCAATGTACCACCAGTCTGAGCCCATGGCAGCAACATTCTTTCACGGCAACTTTCCATCCTTCCCCTTTCTTCTCTGTAGAAAAGAATTAGCATTTCTCTTGCCATGTTTTTTCCAATCCGTTGTGGCGAGCCTGCAGAAAGGAAGAAGAGTGTGTGTGTGGAATTATCCATTTTCAGTGACCAATCAAGTAAGGTCAAAATGAATAGAGAGGTCAGAGAATGAATTCAGGTCAACCTAAATGCCATGTGTACTCCTGCTGAGAATTGTCACCAAAGCACCCAGTGATCCCCCACAGGGCTCTGGAGTTCGGAATACCAGCCAAAATCACCAGGAGCACCCCAGAAACACAGGGAGCAGCACAGCAACATGAACCAGCCTTTCTCCACCTTTGCTCAGGCTACAGTGTGAGACTCCTACGTGTCCTTACCATTAGTCACTGTTTCTTTGGAGCATACACATACAATGCGTCAGGGCCAAAAAGCAGCTGCTCAATGCCCTAAGTCTGGTTGGCCTGATGCAGAACTTGTGGGAGACACAGGTGCTGCTGTAAAGCACCAACATTTGTGTGCATTGCCAGGCCAGGGCAGTGGAGATAAAGAGCAGAGAGGGATCTGGAAAGGGCTGGCATTCAGGGAGCACAGGGCCGTGCAGGAGACACTTTGGTTGGGCATTGCAGCAGCTCCTGAAGAGTCAGCATGGGAATTGCACTGAGGGTCAATAGCTTGTGCAATGCAGGGGCCTTGGGAAAGCATCACAGGCACATGTCCACCCTGCTGCCTGCAGGCGTTGCTTACCAGAGGGATTGTTCCCTCCTTTCCCCTTCCCTTCTCTCAACACTGTGCTTGGACATATATTTCTCTGCTCTCTGCACCAGGGGCATCATTTCTTTGGCCCTGTGAACGGAGGCGTGGGGGGGGGGGGGAAAACATATCAACAGAGTCTGAGTCACACTGGATTCCACCAGCGATGCGTGCAAATTCCAAACCCTCATGTGCTCCCGAGCTCCTCGTATTCCTCATCCTGGCAAAGTGGTCACCCCCAGGTTTTGTATTTCCTGAACATGAGTCCCAGAGGGAGATTGTCTTCGGATTTTTCCTTTCTGACACCAAATCCTGACAGAGTTTTCCTTTCTGTCCCACTTAACCTCAATGCAACAGGCTTCTTGGCACCTCCCTTGAAATGACAGAGGATTGATTGCCTACCTCTGATGCCTCGTCCAGCTGGCGGGGTAATCCTGTTGAGTCCTCTAGGGCGTGTGGGGGAACTGTGTTCGTCATTAAGGCATCTTTTGGCCAGTGGCAGCCCGTCAATAGTGTTTTGAGTTCCTGATTGCCTGCCTGCGCTGGACACCATCTGGAAATAACCAACACAATTTTCTGCTTGCAGGGAACGTAACCAAACTATTGCATGCACTGTCAGAGCTCTGACGCCACCCTCCATCCCCCAACCCAGGAATGCAAACTTCATGCCTCTTGTGCTCATGCTGGTCTACTTGTAAATCATAAAGTGGTCGGTCAAGGTTCCAATGAAGTAAAAGTGCGAACATCTTCACGTCCATTACACAGTTTTTGTATCTCAATATGATTTTAGGCTTCCTCGGAGTTCCAACTCCAGATATCAACTCATCTGTAGTGCCTGATTACATATCTCAGTCCCAAGGCAGTACTGATATCAGAAAGGACACTGTAACTAATAGCCAGACTGGCATCTAGTCTAACAACCCTTTCAATGTTAAAGTTAAACCTGCCATTACAAATGCTTATTAGACTTGTTACTACTTTTTGCACTGGTTTAGAATTTGGTTCTTTTAAAACTTTTCGCCATCCGTTGGTCCCTTTTACATTTCAATGTCAGGATCCTGTCTAGCTATCAATCCCTGAAGTCTTTGTGTGTTTGAAATAGAAGAATGAATTGGCTCCCCCAGCCCTATTTTTTATGTTCCATGGATCAAGGCCTTTGCATGTCTCCGAATGTGCCATCCTATGGACATCACAAGTGTCCACATGTCTGGGATTTGAGAAGTGACTGATTCTGGAAGCTTCCTCAAGCTTTCTTGAGTATCAAGATCTATGTGTAAAGGAGAAAGAAACAAGCATAATCCCCATCTGATGTTTCAATAAATTGTTCTTTAAAATCATTAATTGTAAATACTGAATGGATGTATTTTGTCCTTTTGTCTGATGGAAGTTAGGTTTTCTTTGTTCCTACAATATATCATAGCTTTTTTATGTAGCTCAATACGTATGAGGTCTATGCAGCGTCTAAGCAAACTCCCATTTAAGATTTTGATTTTATTTGCCTCATCAAATAGACCGATTCATATCTATTTTTACGATTTTTTGTGTTAGAGACATCGTTGGTCCCTCATGTTCACCCAACCTCGACTCACTCTTGTGGGATTCTCACTGTTTACCGAACCTGTTACCAATGATATGACTGGTAGGTATTATCAAATCTTGTTTCTTCAAAACATTTGTATAATAAATTTGTTGTCATTTGAATGTTGTCAGGTTTTTGTTTGGATTTTGGCTTTTTTTTCTGTTGGAATTTTAGACTTTTAGACACTTGACTCTCTTAAAGATTTCCTCTTACAGCCAGGGTTTGCTAAAAAATGCTGTCATTTGGCTTCAAACCAAACTTCTGCTCCTACTGGCTTTATATGTCATGGCCTGGACATCAAACAGCGGGAGAGAGACACAAAATAGTTGCTATTATGACACTAACAAAACAACTTACATGTGATTATTAAATATAATGCCAAGACCAGTAAGAGGATTATCGCCACCAATATAGCAATATGTTTTCTGGAACAACAGCTTTTACCTATAGAGGGACAATATAAAAATAGAAAAATAAAGATTAGGGTAACAGCTGGACAGAAACACCTTTATTCTGCATTCCAAGGTGCCCTTTTCAGGCTCATACTGGGAATCTGGGGCCTTCCATATCTGCAGGCTGGAGTCAAGCTGAATGCCCTGATGCTTCCCTGCTAGCTCTGTGTTGGAGTCTGGAATTATGAGAAATATTTCTTTGCATGTTTAAGGGATTTTAAGATCACTGGCAAACAGTGTTTTTAACCTTTGTTCATGGAAAAAGGGCTTTTAAGCTCTGGAATGAAGCAGAGTTTTCCAGAGTGTGCAATAGTAGAATAGTGAGTAGTTTTATCACAGGGTGAGAATTTTAGATATATGTGGTTTTTAGGATGGTAAGCAGGTGATGACAAGATGGAGGAGTCCACATGGCTTCTGGGCTTCCTCCTTCTTCCTCATCTACTCCATGTTCTGCAGTGAGGTGGCACATAATGGTTGGTTTAGAGTAGAGTCTAACTTTCTAACATGGATAATAGTTATTGGAGAAGTATTATAAATACTGATTATGTAGATTGTAGTATGAATATCCACGCCACCCTGTGTGGGGGGGATTCAGGGGTTTGTGCCTTGGACTGTCCTACAATGAAAAGCTCTGCTGGTCCAGAACAGAATGTAGTGATAAGAAAAAATAAACAATGAATGAGAACATCAGAAAAGACTACTCATGGCCTTTCCTTGGATCTTAGAAAAGGGGAAAAAAGACCCTGTTTGCATTCTTGGGTCACAGAAAACAGCCAGCAGAGAAAAACACACAAAATCATTTTTTTAGAAACCCGAGAGCTCTCGTCACCTGTGCTCAGGGAACTGAACAAATCCCAACCTGCCATGGGTTTGAGGAGATGTGAAAAGGAGAAGAGTCCTAGCAATCAATGCCTTCCCTCTGCTTCCTCATCTCCCTTGTTCACTTTTCACTGGTCATGTGGACAGGAGCCTTGGCTCAGGGGTGTCTGGGTGTGACTCATCATGTACTTCTATTCCTTTGCCAGAAAATCGAACAAGTGTTTAGGGGTGCAGAATGCAACACCTCAGCTGTCCCTGCTCTGAGTGTGGAATGCAGAAAATTGTGTCATCCTGCCTACTCATGGTTTTGTGTCACTGCATGTTTGGGGCATCAGGACCAGCCCCTCTCCCCTTCTTGTTTAAATTCCCACCACTTTATCAGACAGTTAAACTCACTAGATGATTTGCAGTTTGCTGCAGCATTTGTGTCTTGGGATTTCACTTTCACTTCTGCGTAGGTACAACCTGAGCCTGGGAACAAGAACAGACCACAGAGAGAGCTGAGAATCAACATACATGACTGAGTCATTTAATTCTGACTGAAATAGTGAGAAATGCTGAACACAGGGCAGCAACTGGTTGATGTGACTGTGGTTAACTATGCACAAATTATATTTTTCTCCATTATAGGCACTAATCTCTGCTCTGTGTGACCAGGGACAGGACCTGAGGGAACGGCTGGAGCTGTGTCAGAGGAGGGTTAGGATGGGTATCAGGAAAAGGGTCTTTCCCTGAGACAGTGTTGGGGCACTGACCAGGCTCCCCAGGGAATGGTCACAGCCCCAAGGCTGCAGGAGCTCAAGCAGCATTTGGACAATGCTCTCAGGGATGCACAGGGTGGGATTGTTGGGGTGTCGTACTGGACCAGGAGTTGGATTGGATGATCCTTGTCAGTCCCTTCCAGCTCAAGATATTTTGATTCCATGTTCCATGATGACACTTTCACCCTTAGAGCACTTGCTATGGGCAGGAACAGATCTGGTTTCTCTTCAAGGCAGACAATACCAGAGGGGACAGAGGCACATACTTTCATTGTGTCAATCTAGACAAAAGGGGAGGAAAGTGCCAAGGGTGGCCTAAGTTGTTAATCCAGACAGGTATGGTGAGAATGACTAAAACATCAAAGCCTGAACACTGCAGACTGTGCTAAATTTGGAGGGGTTTGATATCTTATCAAAATTAACAAGATAACATGGAAAATAGTGAAATCTATTTTATCATCTGCAGGTAATAAATACAAATCAGCAGGGAAGAAAACCTATGTAGAGGAAAGAAAGGTTAGAGGGAGATAAAAAGTGGATAGAAAGTCAAAAATCGGATATTGCAATGTTATAAAATTCTCAAAGTCATCATGATATACAACACTGAGCCCCTTACATTCTATCATTGTACAGAGCTAAGACAGAAGTCAGGGGTTTGAGCTCTTTCCAGAAGATGGAGATGATATCTAGGAAATCTTGTGCATAAATTCAGTGAACATATAGAAGAGTTGGCAGGGGTTTCCCCAAAAGGCAGAAACAGAGAAACATAAAAATGTTACTAGAAATCTATCAAAATTGCTCAATAGGAATACACAGGATAAATTATAAGGAAAATAGAACTTATAATCCGGTGGCATCTATTGTGGTCAATTGAGCCCTGAATTCACCTGTAGAAAGGGGTGGTAAAACCCTGTTTCCTGGGGTGTTAACTACACTCATCTGAAAAGACATCCAGAGGGTTCACACTTTGTGCAAAAGACATGCACTGGATGGCAAGAAATAATTTCTCTCAGAGTGAAAGGAGGGTTAGAAATAAAAGAAAAGAAAACTGAAAAATAAATACAGAGACACACTGTGTGAAGTGTGTTAATTTTTGGGAAGTACTTTTATGCAGATACTGCAAAACCAGTGCAAACATTTATATAAAAATTTTTTAGTGCTTTAAAGAAAGATAAATCATAGGTTATAATTTTGCAGAAGCTTTGATCCTAAATCAGACTAAACCTGCCCATGAAACATTTCACACTTGTGCATTAAACAAGCAGTTTGTACAGCCAGAGCAGGAGGAGAAGCCCCCAGGCAATGCCTGCAGTGCTCAGGGAGCAGGAACAGCTGTGCAGGAGATTGCTTTGAACTCCAGCAACAGCACTCACTCCATCCTGAGCAGTTTGCTGCAGGAATCTCAGTCTGCTGGGGGACAACAGGCCTGGGCCAGGAGCAATGGATGCTCAGATCTGGAATAGTCTCTAAAATGGATAAAACTACTCTTAATATCACACCAGAGACACTCCCTCACACTTGCACCTTAGCAAGAGAAAAGTAAAGCTTTAAACAACTGGCCTTGGTAAATATAAGCAACCCTACCTGGAAACTCCACCTGCAGTTTTCCAGCACTGGCCCTCATGTTTCCCTTGTGCTCTTTGGGACATTGGTGCTCCAAGAAACTCTCTCAACACATGTGGGAGAGAGACTGGAGAAAGCAAAGAAAGCTCAGTGCTCAGCACTGGACCTACCTTGGACATCAGGGACTGTCAGGTTTTTGGGTCTGGTTGATTCATGCAAGTTCAAGTCAGCATAAAGGACATTTTCTGCCATTCTTGTTCCACTCTCCTCTTTCTTCCCTTGACTGTTCTGAGAGTGACACTCTGGGCTGGGTACACTTCACATCTCCCTCCCCACTCTAACCTTCAGGAGGAAGTTCTTGACTCTTCCGGTCATGCATATATTTCTAAAGAAAAGAGAAGTCTATTTCTGTTTCGTCTTTTGATGGCACAGGGTTTTATGTCAGTAACATGAGGAAATATAAATTCATGGCCACCTGTGTTAGGAAGTGGTTCTGGCATTGGAAATGTCTTGAGTTCCTGAGGCTCCTGACACCCAGACACAAAACACTTTGCCCTGGTGTGTCCTGAGCACTGTGGGCTTCGTGCAGCTCACGGACATTCTCTGCTTCTCTACAAGGGAATTCTGAGGGCAAATGGGCATTCAGAAATGGGGATTGCTCCAGCCTGTTTTGGGAAGCACAAATGGTGCTTAATATGCAAAGGCAGCAGCTGGAATAGTGCAGCTTAAACGAAACAATTCCTTGGCTTTCCAGGTTTATAAAATCCCTCTGGGCAGTTGGGGTCAGCTGTGTCCGCTCTGAACTTCTTGTGCACCCCCAGCCCCCTCAGTGGTGGGGTTGGATGACAAACAGAGGACTCTCACTCTGTTTAATCTCTGCTCAGCAAGAACTAAAACATCCCTGTGTTCTCAACACTGTTCCAGCACAAATCCAAAATGTAGCCTATGGCAGTTACTATGAAGGAAATTAACTCTTTCCTAAAGCCAAAACCATCCCAGGGCCCTAGAATTTAAGATGGATGTGAAGGTCCTTGAATGGAGGTCCAGAGGAGGGAAACAAAGCTGGTGGAAGTGTTAGAAGGAATGTCCTGTGAGGAGCAGCTGAGGATTCCGTGGTTTGTCCAGTTTAGAGAAAAGGAGGTTGAGGGGCGTCCTCTTTTCCCTCTGGAGTCCCAGCCCAGGAAGGACATGAAAGTGTTGGAGAAAGTCCAGATGAGGCCAACAGATTCCTCCAAGAAGCTGTGGCTGCCCCATGCCTGGAAGAGTCCAAGGTCAGGTTGGACAGGGCTCTGAGGAAGCTGGGGTAGTGGAAGGCATCCCTGCTCATAGCAGGGAAGGTGGGATGAGATGATGAGATGATTTAAGGTCCCTTCCAACCCAAACCATACCATGATCCTATCATTACTGTATTCCTGTCTTTACAGAACTCTAAAACATTACTTTTCTGATTTAGAACAAACTATAGGAAAAAAGTTGAGTGATTTTTAAAATAAATACCTGTTCTGATTGAACCTATTTCTTCCACAGAGAGACATTTTTCTATTATGGAAATATTCTTTCAGGGCCATCAGATCTGGAACGCCCTCTGCTGCCAGTGGTAATGGCAGAGGCTTCCCAAAGGGCCAGGGATGTGTTCTGGTATTCTCTGCCTCATGTCCCATAACCAGAGGCCGTGAGAAGCCAAGCAAACATCAGCTGTGTGAGAGAAAGAAGTGAAGCAGTTTCTGTGGTGGCCCTCAGACCTGATAGGGAAACGTATTCAGAAATTCTGTGACAGGCAGCTGAAGTACTGAGGCCTAAACCACAGACCCTGACTGAGGCCTGAACAACAGGCCCTGAGCCAAAGTTGCGTCTAGATGAACCTTCCAAATAAATATTATATATTTTTTTTTTCAATCATTAATGAACTGTTGTTTATGGTTATGTGTTTGTTTATTGGCAACACATACATTTACTGTTCCATATCCAAAAATTGGATAAGGCCACATCTGGCCTAATTAGGGGGTACACTATCAAAGACAACTCCCTTGGTTACCCCTTGAGCCCTGGCCAGGTTTTGGGAGAAATCCAACAGGGGAATTAAACTAGAAATTATGTCAGCTTGTTTGTTTAAGTGTATAAAAGCTGGGTTACTGTCACAACAAAGTCAGGAAGCCATTCCATATCTCCACAAAGGTGGAATGGGTTGGAAAGAATCTTAAAGATCATCTTGTTCCTTCCACTACTCCAGGTTGCTCAGAGCCCTATCCAACCTGGCCTTGGACACTGTCAGGGATGGGCAGACACAGCTTCTCAGGGCAACCCAAAGTATTCTGTGATTTTTCAGCTCCACAAAGTCTTAATTCTTTTTTTCATTCAGATTTTTTTTTTTTCTATTAGGGAATTGCATTACTAATTTGCCAGTTGTAACATGGACTGCGTGTAGGAAGCATCCATTGAGTTCAATCAACTTTTTTGCTTTTTATTGCTGGTTTTCTGGAGTGGCAAGCACATGATAGCACCAATCCCACAAATTTTGCCATAAAAATAGTGCCCCTCTTTCCTGTGGAATATTGCCTACGCTGATCAGCAGGTTCTGCTGCATCTTGAGGGAGTGCTGACTGTGTGGGCTGGTGCTGTTCAAAGAAGGAAGGTGCAATACCCCACCGAGTTGGTGCTTTTGAACTCCATTTGACAAGGATGGTGCAAATACCATGGGGGGGGGGGGGAAAGTTAAAAGGGGGCTTCAGCTCCCCTTGTAAGTCCTTCTATGTGATATTGAGATGATGCATAACTTAATACTGGAGATAGCACACAGGGTACTCTTTGTTTAGTATTTCTGAGCACTTAACCACACTTTTCAGCATTTAAATGTGTACTTATTATTTCTCTGTGGTATTGTGTATTTCCCACAATACTATGTGGAGAGGGTAAATATCTTCAGTCAATTAAAGGTATTTTAATGTGGGTCTGCATGGGTGGGACAATGGCCCTGTATGTCTGTGTTAGTAATGAGATGTCTGTGTTAATAATTCTGTTGCAATTCATTAGCACCTAATGAATTTGGCTTCCTAAACTCTAGCTAAGGGCATGGG
Source organism: Certhia americana (assembly GCA_018697195.1). Classification (NCBI taxonomy): domain Eukaryota; kingdom Metazoa; phylum Chordata; class Aves; order Passeriformes; family Certhiidae; genus Certhia; species Certhia americana. Next base: position 57,549,561 of record CM031879.1, on the reverse strand, counting down.
CAAAATCTGACATCTTCCTAATAACCCCTCACTCTCCCACTTCACTCCTCTTGCCAGCTCTATTTCCATGTTTCCAAGATCAGCCATGTCCATCTTTCAGCCTGTGCAATCCCAAACTCAGTGTGGCCATGACCAAAAAAGACAGAAGAAGAGGAGATTTTTAACATACCAGGCTCTTGTCCAATACATACATTGAGCAGCCTCAGGTCAGAGATAAAGAATCTTCTCAGGTCAGTTGAGTCCAATGGGTTCCTGTCCCTCATCCAGAAAACGGATTTGGTAAGGATTTCATCACAAGATCCAAATTCAAAGATAAATAGTCTTCAAATCAGCTACTCTGAAATAGATAAAAATATTGAAAATTAAATATACATTATGGATGAAGAACACAGTAGACACTTGGAAAAACAACCTTCCTTTGTGAAAGCAAACCTTTTGTGCTGGTTTTTCACCCCTTGACAATACTCAGAAAATGACTTTTTTTGGTTGTAGTGAAAAGGAAAATCAAAACAAAAACCAAGGATGTTAGAGGGAGAGGCTTAGAAGGAAGACTTCAAATACAAAACCTTACTTAAATTCCACTTACAGTAACTAGGATGTCTTTCCCTCAAACTATCTATTCCTTGGGTTCAGTGGATGTGCTTGATAGATGAGCAAATGGGGATTTTTCTGAATTTAATATGCTTGCTTACTGTATCCAGACCTAAAATAATTGGGAGATGTTTTCTGATATGCAAAAGATTTGAAAAAACCTGTAAATTTTGTGGGATCAAAATTATTTTCCAATATAGCCAAAGAGTTTCCACTACCAAAGAGGAAAAAAATCATTGTTAACATTAAATATATTTTCTAAAAAAAAAAAAAATGGAATGTTTAATACTTTTGAAATGAAACATTTCAATTTTTACTTTCAGGATGTTCTTTTAGGAGAAATTAAATGCTTTGGGTTTACCCCAAATCACTTTTTAAAAATCATTATTAAACAAATAAGAGCAAGTGTTTCTTCTGTATTCTCCTGCAGAGATTCACAGCCAAAAGGTCTCTGTCTGGGTCACAATACAAAAAAAGATTTAAAAAGCAGTTATGACAAGATTTATTTTGCAACCAACTGATGACCATAAGGAAGGCTGGCTACCTCACTCCCTCCAAAGTTTACCCATTTTTAGACAAGCATTGCAACATATTTTGTGCAAAATATATTTTACTGTTGTGTGAAAGAGGAACTGAAAACATCTGAACAAAGTAAAATCACTGCAACTGGCAAACATTTCACTGGTATAAATTCTTTCTTGCTGCATCTGGATAAAATTAAGCTGCCTGTTTCTCCTTTATAATTAAAGCAATACAAAACAACAGCCTGGTTTTTACCTAGAAGCCTTGGTAGCATTTTTCCCCCTCTAAACTCCAGCTGCTATAAAATCAGGCATCTATCCTTAGTGGTTGCCTGACAGTAGAAAAAACAAGAAATCCCAAGGATGTCCTATCTGATGCCTGACATATTTAAGCGTACCAGGGCCTCACCACCCTCATAGGGAACAATTTCTTCCTCATATCCCATCTAACCCTGCTCTCTGTCACTGTGAAGACATTAGCCCTTGTCCTGTCATTCCAGGCCTCTGTTAAGTGTCCATCTCCATCTTTCCTGTGGGCTCCCTTCAGGCACTGGAAGACCACAATGAGATCACCCCAAAGCCTTCTGTCTTCCAGGCTAAACAATCCCAATTCCCTCAGCCTTTCCAGGCTGAAGATTCCCAATCCTCTTAGCTTTTCAATATACCTTTTCAACATACTTGGAGCATGACCCTTGGCAAAAGGTGATGAAGAGGAAATGTGTTTAATTTACAGAGAAGCAGATGCTGCCATTTTGGAAGGCACCTCCTGTCACAATGTCAGATCCAGGCAGCTCTTCATGAGGGCTGAATCCAGAGACAACCCAGCCAGTTGTGTGGATGTGCAGCTCAACACCATCAGCTCCTGTTCCTCACAGTCCCAGTGGAAGTAGAACATGCCTGGAAGGATCCAGGAAGGTGGGGAAACGCAGCAGTGGAAACGGAAGCTGGCCAGAACAAAAGCATGGGAGGAACAAGAGAAAGAGCATTCTCTTGATTCCTGAGAAGAATATCACCATCATCTCTGCAGTCTCTGAGTCTTGCTGATACCTTGGGCAGCTATGAGAAGCCCAGTTTATAAGGAAGTGCCCGAGGCTATTGCCAGGAAGGAGGGCTGGAACCTGACTGTTCTATATTCCATTTAAAATGTAGGAAAGATCAACACTTGCACCTTGCCTGAATGAAACCATACTAAGCCATCTTATATACATCTTTAAACATTTTTAACAGCTCTTTTGTACTACAGAACCAAAACAAGGCAGCCAAGTGTTTACCTCCTACCCAGTACTCCTCAGGATGGGTGAATGTTGCCTCTCCTCACCAAAGAAAAGGGGCTCTTCTAACAAACTTGTTTTGCCATAGCAGATTCTGAAATGAACCTGATTGTGCCCCTGGGGTGGGATGGTTATGGACAAATTTGTTGAAAAGAAGCTAACTCTTAATGCCATGGCTTATCAGAGGAAGCTATAGTGGCACATGGAAAGGGCTCCTGTAATAGCATTCTGGAAGAGTAAAGTAAGAAAACTGCCTCTGCTCCATCTGCTATACCCTGGTCAGAGTGAGTCAAAGGAGAAAAGGCATCATCTCTTCTGCTGCCTGAGACCTTTCAGTGTAGTGACATAAAAACAAAAACCCTCAGCAGGTGTCTGACCAGTTCTGCCAGGAAGTGCCTTGTCCATCATCTCCAATTTGTCCAATTGCATAATCCACTACAAAACTTATCCCAAATCTGTGGATTTTGGAGGACATGGTAGTAGTTTATTTCTATTAACTTGCAGGGAAAATGTAGAAAAGCCATTTGTATTATTTTTCTGGGGCACATATTGGAAGATGAGCAATGGAGGAGAATTACCTGATCTAATCCTTAGGGAAAGAGTTTAAAGAGATCAAAATGCATACAGATTGCTTGAATGCCAGGTTATGTTGTTGACAGTCCTGCTTTAGACAGCAAAGATATTTATGGTTTCTTATTTCAGTTCTCTAATCAAATGCTGACATTTTTTCATATTGTCTGCTATAGAGAGGCCCAAGTCTCTATTTTGAGGGGATCCAGGACTGAGTGATACATAATGCAAATTGGGTGTGTGAAGGTTAGCTCAGCATAGGGATATCAACACTGAGAGACTTTGGTCTCTTCAGAAGATGAACCTGGAGATAGAACTAAACATGAAGTGGGGAGGGGAGAAGGCAAGGGAATCTGCATCTTGCAGAGCTGCCCATGTGAGAAATTTTCACTATGGTTTGTTCTCCATTTTTAGGCAGAAAATCCCTTCCTCACATGGAGAAGAGTGTGAGATTGGAGGATGCAACTGAGATGCTGCTGGAATGTGCAACTCCCCTGGAATTACAAAGAGAAGTGGTTTAGCTGTGTGACAAGGATTGGAGTTACATGGTCTCTTGGGTGGAACAGGATGTGGTGGTGTTTGCAGTGCCATCACTGCTGAGGGGCGTGGGAGAGATGTGCAGGAGCAGGAAGATACCACAGACTGGCAGTGAGCAGCATGCCAAGAAAGATTTTAAAATTACAGATGACCTGAGAAGAGGGAGGAAGATAAAATCTGCTTCCTTTAGAAAACTAAATGCTCATACAGGAGCCAAGTGTGAAAAGAAAGAGGGGAGTCAGAACCACAGGATGCAATGATACCTCTGAGTATCTGCCTCTGTTGCCTGAGTATCTGCCTCAGGCAACAGAGAGAGACAGACAGGAGAGAAAAGCAGTGAAGTTTCACTGAGTTTTCTCTCTGGGGATTATGATGACGTGCAACAAACTCGGGAGGTGAAGAAGAAAGAAAATGCTGTGCCCAGTACTCTCAAAACAGCCCTGATTGTTCCACTGCTGAAATTCTTTGCAGGCAGCACATACGTCCCTGACTCACAGCCAACTTCCACCCCAGCTCAGCAACTCCCTGTTGCAGTGCAGGAAGCAGAATCCTGTTATATAGAGCCAGTTGAATGTCAGTATCATTTCACAATATTTGCATTCTGGTGAGGTTATTTAACACCTCTGTTCTTTTAGGACAAGTTTTAGCAAAAAATTAAACTTAAAAAGAAATTTGGTTTAAAAACATCTGAAGGCTGATACCCAAATAAATATTTAACCGAGTGGTAACTTGAACCTCTATGACCTATATAAGTAACTAGGCTAAAAAATACCCTTACATTCAGCTACTCACTTCTTTGACAGCCTTCTTTTCCACATCTGAATCTACCCCAGATTCTTGTTATTTCAAAACACTGTAGCCCTTGTGGAAGGTGATGCCAAGCTGACTCACCTTTTGCCACACATCTTCAGGGCTACTTCTTCCAAATCCTATGGATCATATGGAAGCAGCAGAAGAGATGTAAAGTTCCTTGTTAAGTAACATGAAATCCTGAAGAAAAGGGGGTGGCATAATGGAGATTTTTTCACAAGCTGCCTCGTGAAAGGACTTCACCTTTATTTAATGTAATTTCTCTGCTCTTTCACTGCTCTGGGCTTTTTTTTTCCATAGCTGTGTTGTACAAATCATCCTGCTGCAGTTGTCCCACTGCAGCTGTGAAAAGCCCTCTCCTTCTTCACAGGCTGAAAATACTGGATGCCCAAAAAACCTGAGGATAGAGAGGTGGAGATTCTCTTTATAATAAGTAATTTTCAAAGTGGGTTAGCAGGGACAGATACATAAGCATGTGAGGGATATTTATGGAATGGGGAATTGTAGGACTGAAGTTCTTTTTCCCCCTTTCCTTTTTCAAGCTTTAAAGGGGTGCCAAAAATACTGTTGAAGGCAGGGGCATCCAGGTGATGGCTAAAGGCATTTTGGAACAGATATAAACAGTGTCTACATAGCATTTTCTGGACAGACTTGTCACCTGAAAGCTCAGAGCACTGGAAGCACTGAGAGGGTCAATGATGAGCAGTTCCCAGGCTGACAAATCAGCTTTACTTGTCTCACATAGCAAATAGGAGGGCACAGGCACACCCAGAGCTGCAGAAATTGATGCCTGCTGTTAATTCTTGCACGGTAGATCAGGAGTAATCAGGAGAGTCTCTGCTTTTGAGGCCACCGATGTGGGCTCTGCAATGACTGTGCACTTGATGTACTGCAGTTATACCCACGCAGCCTCTCAGGAGCAGTGGTGAAGTGCAATTCTGCAGAAAGCATTACATTCCAGAAAGATTGTTATTTACAGACAACAGTTTTGTAATGAGGTTTCAGAGACAGAAGTGTTTAACAGCTTGGTCACTGTGTCTTCACAGCTTAATTACCAGAAGATCTGTATCTGACATCCTGTATCTGACACACTGCTGCAACAATACTGGTCTCTGCACATTCTCTTCAACTCAGTGACGTGTCTTCCTAGAACTTCTCCATTCTGTGATACCACTCCCAGGCTTACATCCCAAATCACTTATCTGTGCTGTAAAAGTGCCCAGCAACAGGAAGACAGAATCATAAAATCACAGAATGGTTTTGGTTGGACAGGACCTTAAAGATCATCTCATTTCAACCTTCCTGCCATGGGCAGGGACACCTTCCACTAGATCAGACAGACAGGCCAATGTGCAGAGATGGACAAGAAAGCAGCCATATCGTTTTCTTGGAAAATGTGGTTAAAAAATGGTAATACATAGAGAAACAAAACATGATGCATTGATTGGGCTTTGAAAGAAAGCAAATTATCAGTGCTTCTTTTCTCTGTGAGTCTGCATCATGAAAAGTCTGAGGGTGGGTCCAGCTGAGCATGAGTCAGAGGATTCTTCTCAGCATATTGTAGGTTGTCCTCTTACACAGAGATTTCCTCATTATCTCCTTTCAAATGGCACAGAGATGAGGGTGCTACCTTTGTCTGTTGGATCTACTTGTTTTTGCAGAGGAATGTGAAAGCAGTGATGATATCTCAGGGCTAGATATTTCTGCCAAGTACTTTCTATCTATTTCTGTCAACTCTGAAAAAAATTCAAGTTATCCAAAAGAGCCCTTATTAGGAAAGATTTTGTAGATGAAGATCACCATAATGGCTGCAGGAATTAGAACAGCAGGTCAGCAAGGAAAGGAAGACAGCAAATTCATGGCAGCTACAGGGAAATGCCATCTATCTGCCTTCTGTGTGGAAGCATGATCAAACTGAATTATAGGCTCAAATGACTTTGCCACTTTTCCCTCAACACTGAATGCCTTGGAAAACCCGTTAGCATATGCCACGAGAAATAATATGATGATGCTTACTACAAAGAGCTACTGAAATATTATGAAGAAAACATGGCTCCAGCACAACAGAAGCCCATTTATCAAATGAGGTCTACACCTTCATTAGGGTGGCATCCATTCCAAGGGTCAAAGGCATCTTGACAAAATTGATCCCAAACTTTGCCCCTGAAGTAGAGCAGACAAAAACCCAAGTGCACAGTTGTGAGAATCAGATACTGTAACTTGTGGCAGCCTAAGCAGCAAAGGCAATGTGACCCAGCAGCTGAAGAATGAGCAGCAACTACAGCAAACCAGTAAATTATTGTTCCAAGGGTGATGAGGGCTCTGTCCACACTGTAGTGCACCCACCCTGGCTGTGCTGTGCCATAACACAGTGCAGAATGGAACTCATTTTTCCCAGTACATCGTTCTGCTGAAGAATGGGAATGGGAGCATTTTATGGTCTCCAGGAGGATTCAACTGCAAAGGAGTCTCTTTGACACCAGAGGTACAAATAATTCTGGCATTGCAAGCTAGCCTACTTGTCAGGAATGTCTGCAACCCAGCAGGATGCCATTTGTCCGCCAAAATACCCTCCACTCAATTACCCACAATAATGGGCTATTGCCCTTCTTGTGTAACTCATATTCCAGGTGGTTTCTTAGGGAGCCCCACGATTTGCCTGAAGCTGAGGGGATGATCACAGTAATCCATTTTCCCTGAGGTGACTTCTACCATTAAGTGATTCAGCTGTACCTGTCAGGTGGCTTGTTTACTCCTGTAACACTGGAACTGTTTGAGGACCATTTCCATATCCTTTGGATTCTCCCTTTGCAAAAGAGCCTGTGGGAGTTTGCTGCTATGGTGACTCTAAACAATTCTGAACACCTCTTTCCCTTGGGGCTGCTGCAGTGTCATTGCTAAAGTACCAGCTGCTTTTGGTAGGACAATTTTCTCATTATTCCTTTTCAACTGAATTTCTAGCTATAAGTTCCAGTAAATGTAAGAGGTGTAATGAGGTGGTACTTTACAAATGCAGTGAAAAGACAGTCTGCTGTTCAAAGAGTGCAATACCTAAATTAAACAGATTAAACACATAAGCCAGAGGGATCACAGAAATTCGTTTGGTTTTTGTTGGGGTTTTTCAGAATATTTTCAGAGTATTTTCAGAGTAAGCTAAACTTGCCATGAAGGACAATTTTCCCAAATCAAAACAGCTTGCTTTAATCCATTCTTCCTGTTGAGTCCCTGCATAAATGGGCCCAGAATACCACTCTGTTTTGTTGTTGCTAGAGAGCTAAAGAGCATAATTTACATTTCTAAATCTGTTAGGAAGGTGTGACAATGGCTTCCATCTAGCAGCTTCACTATAAAAAGAGGAAGATGGAGAAGGAGGAAAATGAGGATGCTGGGTTTGATTATTCTTATTTCTTTATATATAAGTAAATCCAGTAATCTTATCCATAAATTATTCCTGACTTATGCTGCTGAAAGTAAAAGGATTCCAATTCTTCAGTCAACACATCTGTTCTTTTAGATCCAGGAAAATATAAAATTCAAAAGTATGTTATAACACCAAGAATAAGCCACTCTCCACCTCTACAGTCTCCATTTTATTGCTGCTGGTTGTGAAGAATCTCTGATCACAAAGATGCAGATGAGGAGAAGGAATGATTCTCAAATTCTGTTTTGGTTGACTAGATGATTTCAGGGTAAAAAGAACATTAAATATACTTACAATGTGCACAGCCCATGAACAGACAGATATAGCTTATATTCCTGAGTACAAATATTACCTACAAAATACACTAGGTATGCAACTGAGCCAATCATAGCTTGTGCTCTGTGTTACTTAATTGGTGGGAAAAAAAGAGAAGTTTTTGGAAGAGATCTTTCACCACTGTCTTCGGCTTGATCGTATTTAATAGGCTTTTCCATGCTGTTTTCCAAATATTTCTCTGGAATAACATGCTTCCTTGTGTTCTGCAGATCACTTTCTGCTGTGCCTGTGAAGGGAGTCAGTCTGTCAGCCAGTTCACTTCTCACTTTGTCAGCTGCATTTTTCCAGAGATTCTCTGCAACAGTAAATCATTAGAATGAGAGGGTTAAGACTGCAGACACTTAACAGCAGGTAAAATACAGGATTGACACAAACTCCCAGCAAATCAAGTGAAATTTTTCTCTGGGATCTTACAACCCCCACTGCTGCATTCTTTTGCTCTGAAAGTGATGTGCACTGTGGTGGGGTGTCAGATACTGTTTTACTCTCAGCAGGGAAAAGGGCTTTCCATGTGAATCTTTAGCACTTCCAGTCATCTTGCAGGCAGCTGAACTAAAACATAAGGCATGCAATTCTACACAAGTGAGGAATGGTGCCTTTCCCCACCCCATTTCAGTGGCCATCCATTGTCTCCCCACTTTCACCACCCCTTACTCCAGGCAGATGACACTAAACACAAACACCAAACACTGATATAAATGCACTTAGTTCTGAGGTAGAAGATGCTTACGAATAGTCTCTCTTCTGTTTTCCAGTACAGAGAAAGAGCCATCACTCATCTTCCTTGGAGCCTGTGGTTTCCGGAATATTTTTGGCTCCTGGATCCACGAGTGTTTCATCGCTTCATCAGGAGTCATACGCAGGGAAGGCTCCCACCTTAAATCCACAGGAGACAATTCATTATTCAACTCAAAATTAGTACAAGGCAAAAGATTAAGCCTTGTCTTTTGAAAGTCAGGTCATGAGTACATTTTTTTTGAAACAAAATAATTACATCTTTTTATCCCCAAAACCATGGAAAAATCTTATGTGATCTTCTCCATCCTTCAAAACCTATTTACGTCAGCACTGTGCTGATCATACCCTCTGAAGCCTCAAACTATTTTTAATATGCAGTTCCTGGTTCTATTAGAGTAGGGACCCAAAATTCCTTGTTTAAGGTTTGGTTTTTTGCTCCACTGAAATTATTTTCTGAAAATTCTGATTCAAGCTGCAAACCAAAATGGATCAATGATTCACGCAGACTTGGCAAACAGAGAACACTGAAAGCAACCTTCTTGTGAAATAGAGTGGGATGATTTTTTCTTCCCTCCCCATGTAACCACAAGTTACCAGTTTCTTTAGAATTTCTTTAGGAAAGTGCTACTGAACTGTTAGAAAGAAATTTGAAGTCACTGCTAAAGAAGACATAGTAAAGTGTCAATAATAATAGTTATACAAATGATGCCATGTGGAAAACAGAACAAAAACAAACCCAAAACACCCCACCAAAAATTACAAAAAAATTAATACAATAGATACAAAGATTTTAAAGGCAAAAAAGAATGAAAGCAAAGCCAAAACAAGTTTGTTGCAAACAGTATGAACTCACATTAAGCATCCTTTCAAAAAGTCCAAGAAACCAGCATCATGGGTGTTCAGCACTGTGCTTAGATCCTTGGAATCTGGGCATCTCTTTTTCCCCTTGCTGTTTGTTATGGATTTAGGAAAACCTTTGGAATCTTAAAAAATAGTCATCCGCAAAAATTTACATTAAATACCTTCATTAAATACTTTAAAAAGTAGCATAAACAGTATCCATGTCCATCCCACTAACTCCAGCTTTGCCCTGTTGAATTGACAATCTACCACAATTGAGGCAAGCAGGATTGGTTACATCCTAGAGACCACGTCCTACACTTTGTTGCTTTGTTTGCATTGAGCAATTTCCAAACCCAAGTTATACACAGAGAAATCAACAATGTAAATTAGTTCCCAGAGCCCACTGCATTCCTTTCAGCAACAGTATTTTTAAGGAGCAACTTCTCTATCACTTTGGAAATTAGAGGCCCATAAGACATGAAGAGCAGAGCTCCAGATTCGTTTATAGGACTCATTTTATCCTTTTGCTTTTTTTCCATACCTCTTCCTGGAAGTATTTTTATCAGCTAGGAATTAGCTAAAGATCTCTGACCCTACTCTCTACCCGTGCTATTTATTAGCGATTAACTACCAGGGAGGGATATATAAATAATCAGATGAAATTACCAAAGAATGTTCTCCTCCTTGACGCAGCCTGGATAAAATCAGCTGGTGGAAGACCCAATACCTTCACAGAAAATGAATTCATAGAGTTACTCCTCATTTCATAAAGATACACAACAACCATCAGGTGCGGCATTTTGCCCTCCTTATGAATAGAAGCTGAATGTTGCAATTTACTGTGAAATGTCTGCAAAATATTTCCTCCTATTGTGGAGGGAATTAAGGGATTCTTTAGTGCTGCCTGTACACGTCCTTGTATTGAAAATAGCATGGCCAGCAGAACATTAAGTTAGTGATTGTCCCTTTCTCCATGGCACCAGTGAGGCGACAGCTCAAATCCTGTGTGTAGTTCTTGCCTGTCACTGCAAGATGGACATTGAGGGGCTGAAGCATATCCAGAGAAGGGAATGGAGCTGGGGAAGGGGCTGGAGCACAAGTCTGATGAGGGAAAACAGAGGGAGCAGGGGGGACTTTTCAGCCTGGAAGAAAAGGGGCTCAGGGTGGCCCTTCTGGCTCAGAGCCATCTGACTGCATTAAACCTCCCTCTGAAAGGCCAGGCCATAGCCAATCATATTTCATTATTGCTTGAGGTTTCTCTTTGTTTCCAGTGGTGCAGTTTATCAAATGGGTATGCAAACCAATCCCAAAAGTTACCTCCATAATGCAAGCAAGTTGGTCAGCTTCATTTTCCCCTGGGAACAGCGGGTAGCCTGTGTAAAGCTCTGCTATGATACAGCCTAAGCTCCACATATCAACAGCCATAGCATAAGGATGACCAAGAATCACCTCAGGGGACCGATAAAAGCGGCTCTGAACATAGGTGTACACTGGATCAAAAATTAGACAGGAAGCAAAATATCACAGTTGGGACTGAAATGTCAATTGCAGATTTCACAGAAAAGTGGCATATGTTCAGGAATCACAAATCTGTCTATCCACGGATTGCTCACATCGGCTCTGCAAACATTTTCTAATCCCATCCTAAAAGTAATGGGTGGGACACTTTCTATTGTTCTATTTAGAAATTGTTCTTCAACAAGTTTCACTGAAGGAAATTGTTCTACTAATGCTGTGATTCAGTTTATCCATGCTCATTTTCCTATTTGAAGGTCTTCCATTTGAATCAATCAACAGTTCCTAAATTAAAAGCACAGTTCCCATTTCCCTCCCTGTGGTATTCATACAAAAAGTACCAATTATTATTTAACCATCTCACAGAGAAAGGCTTTCTGGACCTGATAAACTCCTTGATAAGTGAAATATTTGGATAATCCTCTTAAGTTTGTTCCACCTAACCACTCCTGAAAGGTAATTCTGATTTCAACAGGAGTAAAGGAGCTGATCAGGCTTGGGACAAAGAAAAAGAATGGTAATATCTTACTTGTCTCTACCAGTATTTGCTCCGCCACCAGTGGCTGAACAGTTCCCCAGGCTCTAATTAGGGGCATAGGTCAACATATTAGCCCAATCTAAGAAATAGTTTTTCCACATTATTTAAAATTAAGAAAGCTTATTAAGAAAATTACATCAAGTTGACTTTTCTGCAAACCTCTTTGGTCTTCATAGCAGCTTGATCCAAAATCAATAACTTTGACTGAACCTTGCCCATTGTGGTATAATAGTATGTTCTCCTAAAAAGAAAAAAAGATCACATGGAAAAGAGGGGTTTAGCACAATATTAAGTTAGTGAACATCTGGGAAAATCAGAATGCAAATCACATTTACACTTCTCTGCATAATGAGAGCTTCAAAATTCCACCTCTTTTGGAATGCATTTGCTAACACGAGGAGGCAGCCAATAATGTGCAATTGTGCAAAGCAGAGGGGAGATTTGGAAAGGTACCCAGGCTGCAGGTAAGCCAAACAGAGCACCAGCAAGCTCCCCAAAACTAAGGGCTGCTTATCTAGTAAAAGCCAAACTGCACTTGGCTTTGTGCTGTGCTGAATTCACCAGAACCATCCTTTGGAAAGCACAGAAAGGCCCTGACCCATGAAAAAGCCACACTCCACAGTTCTTCCCTGCACTGCTTGCTCCAGACTCCGTGTCAGCTCTCCCCTCCCCACCTGTCTGATGCACAAGGGAGGGATAAATGGACAAGGCAGGTGGGTACAGCACTGGATTCCTGCATTTCCAGCTGGAGAGTGATCCTTAAACAGCCAGCTCAGGGATATGTGCACTGCTGAGAAAACACAGCCTACAACTCTCTTCTGCAGAGCTGAGTTTTATCCTCATTAAAAGTCTGTTAAATGAAAGATTTCCTTCTCCACTCCTCAGCAGACAGATGGTTACCTTTGTCAACCAGTTTTACAGTGATTATATGTCAGGGCTTTGAAGGACTGAACACTTCCCAGGTGGATGCCAAATGATGAAGTGGTTTCCTGGGTAATTAGCTCATAAGGAAATGCTTCATGTGGCAGGAAGGAGAAGCTGCTACTGGTAAAAGTCAAGGCAAGGACTGACTTCCATAATCCAGGTGCTCTTGGCTCTGGTAAGACAAGCAGCATCTCCTCTCTGTAGCTTGATATCCCTTCGTGCTCATGGTAGGACTCTGTCTGTAATACTGAATCCCTCACAATGCAAGGAAGCTGATCTAAGCTGGAAAACAAGGATCAACTGGAAAACCAGGTTTTGGAGGCAGTGATTACCTAGCATAAAGGCCAGAGAAACTCCATACTCGACCTTATGCTGAGAAATATCATAGGAGGCAGATTCATGAAACTGTACAATTGTTGAATGAGAACAAAGTTTTCTTTTAGCTAACTCACTACATTTTCACTAATATGCTCTATTTAAATCCAGGCTACACTAATTGATGCTGCCAATGTCATTCCTTGTCAGTGGCTGCCTGGAAACAGATTTCCCATTGGGCTAATTGGTTTTGATTCAGATATTTGGGTTATATTGCAAGCCTCTCTTCTCACTGCAAATTGGTCTGGCAAAGATAGGGCAAGACAACAGGTACAGACAGTATGTGACTTCTCAGAATTCTAAATCAAGATACATTTAGCAAAGTGAGATCAGGATTTTATCCTTCACATTTTTACCTGAGAACTTATTTATTTTTTTATTGGTTCCTTTGCCCTTTTGAAAAGGAAATGAAGAGAAACTTTCACCTGAAGTGAAAATAGAACTAAAATCCTTCAGAAATCTCATAAGATTACAAAATTTTAAATTTGGTGCTTAAGGAAAATGGAAATGTTTCACCTAGCATGAAAGCTCAGCAGATACAGGACAGGGAATTGAGTGGTAGATCTTCCTCCAGAAACAGGTAAACAGCCTACATACTGTTCCACAGAATTCCTCTGCCATTTACTAGGCTACTTAATTTTATAGTTATGCCTAAGAAACTAAATAGACTTAACAGGATAACCTGAATAATAATAATAATAATGATAAGGCTGCGTTGTGAATACTCCTCATATTACAACATCCCTCACCTTGAAATAGTTAATCTTACAAGTACTTTTCTTTTTCTCTAAGCAAAAAGCCATTACCTGAATTGGATTCATATTTGCATACACTTTGGCAACCAAATAATCTCATTTAATGCTTTGGTGAATTCACTGAATCAATGATAATAATCAGTAAACTGTAGCATGAATGTAATCTGAAATAAATTACAGCTTCTGTACAAACATCATACCAGGTTTTAGGGTTTCTCCTGACAGTTCCTCTCAATCAATAAAGAATAGGATAAGCTCATTTATTCTGTACAGAATACCAGGTGATTAAATGATTGTACTTACAGGCTTCAGATCACAGTGAATGATTCTTTCCTGGTAGAGCACTTGTAAACACCTCAGCACACACCGTGTGAAGTGGCGAATCAAGGACAGGCTGAAACCTTGGAAATTGTTCTTTTTGATCAGCTCATACAAATTTATTCTGTAGGGGAGGAAGAAGCAGCAGACAGAGAGCAGATAAGAGACTGGAGAATTTATTTTTAAAGGCATGATTAGTTTCCAGTGCATTAAGAGCTTGTCTTCCCACATGAAAGACTAATGCAGAGGAAAATGACAGCTGTTTTCCTCACTGAGAATGCTGCTCTGCATGTGATATGTACAAACGTCTCCCAGATGTAAAGGAGATGTAAAATCAGTGAACTTGCTTACTAAATTCTCTGCTGTTAAGCAGATTTTCACCAAGAACAACAATCATTCAGGAACCAAAATCAATTTTCTTCTCTCTCCTTTTGCTGTCATTTCTCTTTGCTTTGACATCTTGAGTAAATAATTTCTGTCTAAAGGTTTTTAACCAGCAGTAAATAATTCTAGATAAGCCCTCCATCAATTCAGGTCTTATTAAGTTTTTATATCCCTCCTGTGACCATCACATCTTAGCAACTTCCAGTAGCCTGGAGAAGAGCAAGATCTGGAAGATCTCATTGCAGCTTTCCAGTGCCTTAAGGGGTTTATAAAAAGAAGTGAGAGAGATTTTTGACTGTGATAGTGATAAGACAAGGGGCAATGATTTCAAACTGAAAAAGGTGTAGGTTTAGATTGGATATTACAAATAAATTCTTCCCTGTGAGAGGTGTCCTCAGCACTAGCACAAGTCTGCAAGAACATGACCAACTGGAGCTTTCTACCTTCCCCACTGGAGTATCCATTGGTGGCAGGCACAGCCCATTCCTTTGTAATTAGAGTTGCCAAGACTTAGTAGAAAAGATCACAAATCAAAGGCTTTTCACGGTATTTTAAAGGCAATAAAAATTTTACCAAACATTTTTCTATGACAACCAGTCTTCAACTCCTCTGTTGAGAGCTAAAGATAGTGGCTATCCCATTTCCCTGTGTGTTTCCATAGCAGCTTTCAGAAAAGACTGGCCTGTGTCTTCCTTGGAGTCACCTCTTACCCTGTGTGCCTGTAAGTGACAGACTCACATGCAGCAACACCAGGGATTTAGGTTTCTTTGGGATCAGCTGTCCATATGATGCTGAATCTTCATCAGGGGCTGTAGCACATGCAGGAACAGGGGTTTTACTCTAAGGGCTGGGGAAGTGTGGGTAGTCTGGATAATTCCAGTTTGATTCCCTGAATACTAGAAGGCTGATGAATAAAATGATCTGACTTCTTCAAAATTCCTCCAGAATTCCTCCTAAGATACCCTGCAGCAAAGATTCATAAAAAGCAAGACGCAGTTTTATTTTAAAATTATTTTATATTATTCATATTGATATACCCTGAAGTTTACCAGTCCTGAATTTACTCTTTTCCTCACAGGTCTTTCGGGGAAGAAGACTTCAATACCCAGCACAGAAAATAAGGGTTGGATCATGTCATTGCCCGTGTGAAGTCTGAACGTGGCCTTTTTCAGTTCACCTTGGGTGATCAAAGGCTCAGTTATGCAGTCTGTATTTAGACAGTGTTCCTTTCTAGCTGCCAATTCTTCTGAAGAAGACATAAAAATTAAATCTTGTAAGGCACAAGATCTACAATTCTCCTCAAGGTGTATTTAAGGGAAAATGTACTTTACCCCAGCAGTTCAAATGAGATACAGAAGTGATTGCGAAAGTAGAAGTATTCCTTCATGTGGATGATATTATGAGTATCATCTTTGTCTTTCTTCAGCAGAGCATCAAGGATCTTCACTTCTACTAAAGCCTGGCTGTGAAATCTGAAATACCACATCACAAGGGAATGGTGACATCAACTCAGGGTAGCATTTGTATTTCTACAAATGCTACAAACACCATGAGCTTACTGTAAGCTTAGCAGTAATTATTAAAATTATTAAAATGTTTCATTCAACACTGTTAACCACTGTAATTTTGATTTCTTATGGTTGAGCCCTAGTCTAAATACACTGGCCTTACATAAACACTTCAGGGTATCTTATTTGACTAGTCTGAAAAAACCTTTAAATGAAAGGTTGCCAATGAGCATCCAGACTAAAATCCTGGTGCTCTCAAGTCTATAGGAATGCTTCACTTTCCTCAAACAGGGCCATGTTTCACACCTACCGCAGTCAGTCATTTTGAAAAGCATCTTTTACACTTAGTGTTCACTGAGGGGGAAAATGGAACAGCTGAACATCTGTTTCACTGACTGTGCTTCAAGCTCACAAATTTGTAACCAGCCACTTCACAGGAACAGGTTGCTTAGGACCACAGTGTAGAATTTTTCATGTTCAAGCAAGTGATGGGTGCCTTCCAGCATATTCCTGTGGTTTTGGAGCCTTGTGGGGATGCTCCCCACTCTCAGTCCTGCACAGCTGGTTACCTGACTGTGCAACTGATAGAGAGACCTCCTTGTGAGCCTGAAGAAACTGTGCTTGCTTTCTTAGGCTGTCTTTCCTCTGGGTCCAGGCCAGTTTCTGACATTCTCTTTCCTCACTCTGCCCTCACTGTATTTAATGAATGTACAGGAGGTTTGACTTTGCTTTGTTCATGTTGTCAGAGCTTGCCTCTATATAACAAGGATGTTTGTACGGGTTTAAAGTCAGATACCTCACCTTTTCTTATTCCTTATTATTTTCAATGCCACTAATTCATTGGTTTTGTGATCCAGGCATTTGGCCACCTGCCCAAACGACCCTTTCCCAATGACCTCCAAGACCTCGTAGCGATAGGCAATGTGATCATGTAAAACCTTCAAAAGAACACAAAGAGTTCAGATTCAAAGAGTACAACAAAGATCAGGCTTACTAGTAGCCCGTGTGTGTGTGTGTGTAAAGTCTGCTGTCCATGACAGATGGTAGGTTAGCTGCAGGTGAAGTCTACATCAAATAAGGGTAACCAGGAAAACCCCAACTAATACTTCCATAGCCCACCTACCTTGCATCAACCCTGCACGACATGCAAAGTGAATTCTCCCCTGAGCTTTAAAATGCATGTTTTCACTATGTGAACATTTATCTTCTTGGAACAATATTTATCTCACAGCCAACACTTAAGAGATAAAATCACTACAAACTTACTGAGCTCAAAAAGAACACCATAGTTTTTCCACTTACCTTTAAGTAGGAACCATGCTCATCATCATAACAATTATTATTCTGGGTTTCAGGCAAACCTTCAATCTTTTTAGCTTCCAGGCCAAGAAACCAGAGCTCTGTATAATTGAAAATTTCTTTTTGCTCATAGACTGTTAACTGGTTTCTAAAATTTTTCAAGGCTTCTAAATCAGAAAACAAGAACGTAAAACCAAAAATCAATAAAATGTCAGAAACCTGATGGCAAAGTGCTTTTACAATGGAACATTTCACAGTAGAGCACACTACTTTAAGCAGGATGCTGAAAAAAGCTGTTAGTGTTCCCTTCCAACTAAGACTGCTCTGCTTCTAGAATTTCATACAAATTTCTATTTATTTTTTATTTTTTCTGGCTTGCAGAATTAAGTTCAATAAAGCATTCATCATCTGTCAGCAAGACTTCTAAGAGAGATTAGGTTAGGTAAAAATTATTTAATTGTGAGGGAAGTTATGTATATAGATGTTTTGAAAATCCCATCTGTTGTCTATCTGCTCCCTCAGGCTCCATAACTTACATGAAAAGTTACATTTTTATTGGTCTGACTACCACATTTATAAAATGTCAGCAATGTCTAGTTAACCAAAGCTCTCAAGTGCTTGTTTTTCTAATAAAAAACATCAAGCTCAGATGCCTGAGGTTAGGAATTAAATGGAGCCCAAATCTGCTTTTCTCCTAGTTCTGATTCTTCCGGCATAGAATTTCAGCTGTCCTAACACCTCCACTCCCATCATTTAAATGTGGATATATATTCAGACAGGAGCATTATAAATCAATGTGTTGCATGCATGTGTGGGTGTTTTGTTAAACAGTGGCAGATCTTCATCCAGCAATGCAGGGATGCTAAATCATTTCAAAGCAAAAGGCCACTACTTTTTTTTTTCCTGGAATCCTTCTAGAAATAGATTAACTCTGTCAGAAACTTTCTAGATCTGAGAACTCCCAAAATGCAATTTAGCCCACATCAATAAAATGGGACACAGCCACAGGGAAGTGGGAAAGAGTAATGGAATACTGCTGTCACCTACCTCACCTAAGTCTTAGACAAATATACATTATTTTTTATACTGCATGTTTCTCTTCTGTACTTGTCTTAGTCAAATCATTCTCCTATTAGGTACCTCCCCAAGCTGGATAATTAGAAATCACTGAGTCCCATCAATATTGCTGAGATCTAAAATGTTAAGTATTTTAGCAGCCATTTAGCATGGCACCTCTGGTCCCTGAGTGTCCTGACTGTACACACTCCTCATCAGTGCAGGCAGCCTGTCACTCCAGTACTTTCAGTTTATCCAGGGATATTCTACCTGAAGCTGTCATAGGCAGTTTGACCCCAATGCTGGTGCTCTCCAGTTCGGATGGTTTTGTATGGACTCTGGTATCGCTCTCAGGAAGACTGTTTGGAAGGTTAAATTGGGGAAAATTGCCTTGAGTTCCATTTTCCTGCCAAGCAGAAAAAAAAAAAAAAATTAAAGAATTAAAAACTGCAACATTCTCAGACACAAATCTGTAATATATTTATTTTAGATTAGTTGAGTAATCTCTATGCCAGTTTTGTGCTGTGGCAGAACAAGCAAACTTGGGCACTAGAGCACTCTGCTTATTCAGGCAGCAAATTCTGCCAAAGCACTAAAGGCTGTTGGACCATGGAAAGATAGATCTCTATAAATGAGAGAAGGAAGTTCATCTTCCAGATTCATTCAGTATATGGACTCTCTAGAAATGCTATCTATAACACTGCTGGTCAGCCTTGGAGGGCTGTGGAACAATTCCTCTTGGAAAACATGCCAAGCCAAGTGAAAGACAGGAAGTTGATTTGGAATAGCCAGTATGGATATGCCAGCAAATGGTGTCTGAAGGATTTGGTTGTCCTCTCTGATGAAGTGATTGGCTTGGCCAGTGGGAGAAAAGCAGTAAGCATTGTGGACTTTGCTTGAGCAGGCCCTGTGACGCTGGAGCCCAGTGAGTGGGAGATGGACTGGATAAATGGATCATAATGTGAGCAGCCTGCTCCAAGTTTGCTCTGCTTGTAGTGAGAGGTTGGGACAGATGTCTTTCAGAGGTCTCTTCCAACATAAATGATTCCTTAATTTATTTATTTCTCATCCTTTGAGAAAGTCCTCATAGAAGTGGGGCTGGATGGAGACAAAAAAAAAGCTCAGTGTCTGTCAGAAGGATACCAAAGCCATATTCAAAAACCAGCACATGGTTGCCAAGACAAGGAGAACCCAGCTGAAGGGATATGGACTAACAAGTGGGCAAGCTTGGTCCGCCAAGTCCTTGCAAGAAATCCTGACTGGTACCACTTCAATACAAGCATCTCGGCGCTTGTGGCATTTGAGTTAAGGATGTGTGCAAGTAAAAATGGGTTCTTTTCAAAATGAAGCATCTTTCCATACTTGTCTCTGACACTTTTTCTCTCTTCCTCAACACTTACACACTTGTGACACTTTACACTGACACTCTCTCAGTGGTACTTAGAGAGAGGCTGCTTCACCAGGCAAACGAGATGTCCAGGAGATTTGTAACTCACCTGAAGAGAGGGGAGGACACTCTGCAAACTCTTATTTGCTATTTGAGGCAGGCTGCTCTCAAAGTGGGGAGGGTTTGAAGCATCTGCAGCCAGACCATGCTTCACCTGACCTTCCAGATGTGGGAGAGAAAGGACACGACTCACTCTCTAAAAATAGAATGCACAAGGAAATGTCACATAACGACTTAGCAATCAGCTCTGTGCTACACCTATGAACACCAGAGGGATTTAAATCCTTGGAATATGTGTGTGGTTCACCTCTGGCACCTAAAGGCAAAGGGGAAATGAGCAGATGCTAGGCAGCTCCAGCTGTAGCAATGGGCAGCAGGATGTTGTCCAGGCAATCCAGCACAATTTAGGGAATGAGATTCCTCACAAGAACACTTCCATCCAGCATCAGAGCAGTGACTGCTTCAGCTGCAAGGGGTGGTTGTGTTTGGAAGCCTAGCAGCCATTCCAGGCAGCAAGACTCCTGTGAGTGGGGAAAATAAAGCCCACATAGGGTAATAAGTAGGCATGAAGTGTCAATGGCAGAAAATATCATTAACTATTCCCAGTGGCAGAAGAGAAACTGGGACTGGATTGCTGCCAAACACCAGGGGTGGACATGGTGAGAAGTCTTCTCTGCACTGGTTTCTCCATATTTCCTTCCCCCTCATTTCCTATGGAGCTCAGTGTGACTGGGCCCCTTTGTTGCACTCCTTATTAGTGAGGAAAAGACAAGCTCTCAGCAAACTTGCTTAAAAATAAATGCTTATGCTCATTTAAATAATGCAGGATTACTAGTCCTTCCTGATTTCTCCCACTTATTATTTGCAAGACACTTCTAAGTTCTATATCATTCATTAATTACAGTCACTCATTTAAGGGTGCAGTTTTATGAATGTCCCGTATGTCTTTTATCAATGTCTTGAATATCTCAAGTCAGAGAAGTCACACTCTAAGCAGCAAAAAAAAACCTCTTTCAGATAGACTATTTCTTTGGTAAATAATAAAAAGAACTATAATTATTTGAAATAGATCTGAAATAGATCAACTACGCACTGTGAAATGCAGAATAAGGTCCATAGAGCTAAAGCTACAACCCACATAAACCTGTGAAATTTTTCTCCTCAGGGAAGCATAGAAACACATTTGACAAGCATTTGACAATAAAGGTGAGTTTTGATATTTTCTCAAAAAGCAAGGGAGCAATGCTCTCAAGCCAATCAACTTCAATGAGTAAGTTTTTTATTCCAATACAGCGGAATGGCCTTTAAAACCTTAGAACTGGGAGTCCAGTGGACTTCTGAAAGCTTCAAGAAACAAAAGTGATTTGACAGAAGAAATGCCTCAAATGCTACTGAACACAGCAAAACCAAAATATTTGCAGGCTTTTGGGACAGTCATACAGCCACAGGAGAAATGGAAGAGGACAGGGAATAGAAGACTTGCCTCTGCCCACATTCATTTATTATGAGATCACTTTAAAAACAAGCGTTCAGGTATTTTTGAAGTCAGCTGAAGAGTCACCTACCTGATGGAAGACTCTGTTAGAACCTAGATGATCCCTCTCTTGAACAGTCAGCTGAGACTGAGAAAAAGCATCCACATGGGAAGACTGCAAACATAAAGTGAGGCTTTAATAAAAATTATTCTGTAGGAAAAGAATTATGGAATCCTTGCATAGTTTCTGTGTTTCCCTCCTTTGTGGCAATGCCTGTGCCAACACAGGGTGTGAGAGAGGGCACAAAAACTGCTGAAAACATGTTACACTCTGGCAATGCCTCTCTCAGTTGAGCAGCTGTTTTGTGGGCTGGGGCAGAGACAGTTTATATTGTTATTATGCCTCTCAGATGCTTGGTGTGCCCCTATGCTCAGCCAAGGGGAACGGGACCCTCAGCCATCCCTAAATATGTACTTGGAAGCTGGTAGTGAGTCTGTTTGGAAGGACAACTTTAAACTGCCTCATGAGGTAGACTGTGAGCCCATACATTGCTAAAAGCAGCACTAAACTGATTCAGCTTGTGGTACAGATTTTATATAAAAAAATCAGGGTTTAGGTTTACTGATATATAGAAAAAGCCCATTGGTTTCAATGGGCAGATAGTATTAGCAATAAATAAAAAAAAAAAAAAAATTGGGAAAGTGCTAAGCAGCTCACCATTTTAAAGAGTTTGCTGGGGCTTTCAGCAGTTTTTTAATAAACATGCTAAGTAGCATTGTACATTTCTGCCCAATAACAAATTGCAAGGAAATGACGAAATTTTTAGGATAATTTAGACCATGAAAACTCCGTGGCAAAAGCAGAAGGGAGCTCTGCTCTATAGGCTGGAGTGAAGCCCACTGGGTTTGGTCAAAAGGGCTCCCGAAAGAGTCTGTCTGAACCTGGAAGAAGCAGGGACAACTCAGATTAGACGCTGCACCTGTGCCAATATACTGCAGATATCCATATATAGACATATATATATATATATGTATGTATGTACGTATGTAAGGTGTAGTGGGTGAGGGATGCTTGCATGCAAACTGATCCACACACACACACTGTTACTTTGATATATGCAGGGCACATTAGCATTGCTACAAACAGGGAGATCAAACTGAACATACCTTGACAATGGCTCTGCCACATCCTGCCCTGAACACACAGAATCACAGACTGGTTTGGGTTGGAAGGGACCTTAAAAACCAAGCAGTTCCAACCCCTGCCAGGGGCAGGGACACCTGCCACCAGACCAGGTTGCTCAGAGCCCAAGGCTCCAGGCATTCACAGACTCTCTTGGACAACCTGTGCCAGGGTCTCCGCACCCTCACAGGGAACAATTTCTTCCTCATATCACATCTGAACCTTGTCTCTGTCAGTGTGAAGCCATTCCCCCTTGTCCTGTCACTCCAGGCCCCTATAAAGAGTCTCTCTCCATCTTCCCTGTGGGTTCCCTTCAGGCACTTCAAGACCACAATGAGGTCACCCCAAAGCCTTCCCTTCTCCAGGCTGAACAATCCCAGTTCCCTCAGCCTTTCCTCTCAGCAGAGCTGCTCCATCCCTCTGATCATCTTAATGGCCTCCTCTCGACTGACTCTGGAGGCTGTGGCATATCCATCCTTGCATATACATTTAGATTAAAAACTCTAAAAGGCTTTTCCAAACTAAATATGGAGATAAAACTGTGTAGAGATCTACCTGACCACATGGAGGAAATGCTGTCCTTTGACAGGTTCAGCTGCCCCACCATCAGCCAGGAAGACACCACTCAAGCTGGGCAGACCAGCTGGAAACTGCCCTTGAGAAACTCTGTGCTCTGTGTGTGCTCTTCCTGTTCACAAATGAATAAGCAAACACTTCTGCAAGGGCAAACTTCAGATTTAGAACAAACTGAGAACAGCTCTGGCTTGAGATGAAGGGTCATGGGTGGCTGTGAAGCATAGGAGAATGGCAGGGAAGGAGTAAGTACTAAAACCTGTCTTTGCTGGACACAGTAACTCCCATCTTTGGAACTGGAGATCACCCAGACAGAAATAAGGGTAATATGGTAAGGGCAATAAGATATGGTGTAAATCCAAAATATTCCCAGTGCCAGCACAGCAAATGCCACAGAAGAGGGCCACTAGACTACTGCATCCTAAACAAGAGTGTCATAGAGCATGACACAGTTTGCAGAAAGCACCACAAATCCTTGTATGAATTTCTTTAGATGATGATTTCATGGAAAACTCAGCTCCAGAGTATTTTTGCAGACAATACACAAACAATTTTCTCATGCAATCTATGTATCTTGTGTTTCAGGGGACAATCACATTTGTTATGAAAGTGAGTCTGGGATACACATTCAAAACTCCACTAATTATATCAGCCCAGCTCTTAGTAAGACTATTAATTTTAGTGTTTGTTATACTTTTTCCTCCCACTTCATCCATACTTCATCCCCAGAAAGCTATAATTTTCATTTTCTGGAGCTGATGAAAATATTACATTTCATTTAAAGGCTGTTTCTTAACTAAATACAATAGTATTGACTAAAAGTCAATACAAAGCCAGGATTTTATAGAGAAAAAGCTATAACTGAAAACCAAAGAAACAATGACTTCACATACCTGTGGAGACTGCAGAATCTTCACTCCAAAATGTTTTTTTTTTTTTTGTAGCAATACTTTTTAAAAGCTAGGCAGTTATGTCTATGTTACTAATATTTTTTTAAAAGAAGATTTACTAACAGAGCATGAAAAATTTAAAAAATGTCTTTAAAGCTGAGCAAGAGATAAGGAAGAAGGTGAGTGGGATCCAAGATGTGCAGCCAGAATTCAGAATACATTTAATTTCCATTCAGCAGGGAAGATTAACAATATTGTGAGGTGGACATTTCTCCTTTTACAGTGCAAAAGCAAAACTAGTCCATGCCTTTTTTTAACCATGGAAAACTGTGATCTGCTTTGTCCCCCTTTCTCCAAACCTACTTACTAAGGATTTATTGCTCTTTAGGGAATTTATTCAATAAAAGCAGTAAGCGACCGACCTTCATAAAATTCTCCCAAGTGGCAAAATAACATACTTTTATTTGCAGAAAAACTGATCTGTGCCTACACCAGTCCTGCTGGTGGCTGAATGGGAAGCAGGTGTATTTATTGGATGTATTTTTTTATGGCCTGATCCAGATGACCCAGCAGAATTGCTCTAGCAAAACCCCTGAGCTGCCCTATGGGCTCTGCAGCTGAGCTGTTGTGGCTGGGTTCGCTCTGGCAGATGCACTCCAAAGAAAAACTGCAGCACCTGTTACTATTCCAATCCACTTCATTCCTGGTTTCCCTGTTCCTGTGGCACTCAGTCTTGCCCTACAGCTCCAATGCTGCAATCCCAGATTATTGTCTCCCTGCTATTCCAGCCCTTCAAATCCTGGATCACCTTGCTCATTCCAGTTGCCACCAAAGAAACAGAACAAGGTCCTCATCCACCACCTAGCCCACAGTCACAAAATTTTAGGTTTACAGCATTCTGTAAAATCAGACATCATGACACACTATCAGAGTATTTTTTCAGTACCATGTTAACCAGAGAAATCAGAAATGCATTAAAATTTCAGAAATTTTTAAATACACAGCTACCTAAAATAAAGACCCCGTTGTCTCCTCCTTCACATAGGCATTCTCTTCCCCCTGTTCTCAAAACTGAATGAAGACTGTAGAATACACGGAGAGAATACAATACAGGTGCTAAATCATGCAACACATTGAAAAGCCATAGGAAATACACTCTCTCACTCAAAACACAGTAGGAACACAAACATTTTCCCCACCTTGTCAACTATTTCTGTCAGCATTACTGCAAGAGTTGTTAAGTGCAGGACAGGAGCTGTTTATTCCATTCGGCGAAGGCATTTCAGGAAGCCCACCTTCATCTAGTCAGAGCATAGCAGGAGCAGTTCCATGCACAGTGCCCTGAGCAGAAAAAAATGGATAATGCTTCTGCTTGGCTTCAGATTTAAATTTTTCTCCCGGAAATATGCCAGTGACTATTAGCTGCTCTAGTATTCTTTTGGTGGCCATCTGTTCCCTTTCTCAGCCTCCTTCTAGCCAAATATAATTTTCCATATTTATCATGGCAAGTCAGTAATAAGAAAGACAAATATAACAGGATTGGCTGTTCTCCTTGTCATCTCAGTCTGTTCTTTCTCACTGAGCTCATGTGCTTGCGAAACCAAAAAACACTTGGATTTTGTCAAAATTTGTCACAACGACCTTGCTATACAGCGAGCAAAATCTCTTCAACAAGACTGACAAACTGGAAAATGAAAATTAATTAATTCCTCAAGGGTTGGTTTCTCGTTGGGCATTATGTATCAATTAATGAAGACCAAACTGTGGCACCTTGGTCTGTGGTTCTTGAGGGCATTGGAACAGTCGGTATTATCTGCCCTGTGGGATAATGAGTGTGTGGATTATTTTGGTGTGGATAATGAGACAGAGCTTAGCTGCCCTCCTGTCTTTCCTCTTCCACCTTTGGATGCTGTGCATGTGTGATAGGGCACTGATGGAGGCGTCCCTATTCCCTAGCTGTCTTAGGGGAATATCTAAAGCAAAAATACAGTGTGGTCTCCTCCTTCATACAGCTAAAGAATGGCATGTTCCCTGCTGGTCTGAAATCTGTCAACAACCCAGAATAGTTCTACTTTCACTCAGAAACCACGGTTTTCAAGGAGGAAATACATGCTCACCCACTGAAGGCTGCTGCTTTTACAGATGCTGCTGGAATGGTCAATGGACAAACAGTTATTCCTTTGGGGTCAGTTATTCCATGCTGGTCTCTGCAAAGCCTTTCCTGATGTAATTGCTGGGCTGCACCTTCCTAAAAGGCACATTGCTCCCACTTCCATCACTCCCACTTTTCCATTCATCTGAGCTTGGCAACCATCTAAGCAACAAATCCTCCCCAGTGCTATAAACCTCATGTGTAAAAGAAACTTCTCATTTTCTCACCAAATAACCACTCGGGCTGCCATGCCAGCAGGGGAGGCATGCAGATCATAAAGTCCTAGAACGGCTGGGGTGGGAAGGGCCCTTAAAGATCATCATGGTCCAACCCCCTGCCATGAGCAGGGACACCTTCCACTATCCCAGATTGCTCCAAACCTTGTCTAGCCTGGCCTTGGACACTGCCAGGGATGGGGCGGCCACAGCTTCTCTGGGCACATTATGCCAAGGCCTCAGCACCCACACAACAAAGAATTTCTTCCCAAAATCCCATCTAAACAGTCAGTAGGAATCCAATCCCCCCCATCCTGTCACTCCAGACCCTTGTCAATAGTCTCTCTCCATTAGCACTCCCAGGATAGCTTCTACAGAAAGGAGTGAAATACAGATCTGCCCATGTTTCAGCCATTCCCCCATTCAGAAGAACATCCTCTACTTGTTTTTCTTTATTCCCTTTCTTTGCAATGTTTTCTCTCCTCCTCATTTTATTACATTCTTGTAAACATATTCAAATATGTTGTGATAAGTCACACAGGAATAAAAACAACCTTTAGGATTATTCTTTTGTATTATCTGAAGAGGACCAACTAATTTTTGATGACATAAGACATTTAATACAGTTTTCTCCTCCATTTCTCAACAAAACTCTCAAAGCAAGAAAAACTCACCAGGATTCTTACTAAGTTTCAGCAATGCTACATCAAAGTAAAAAGCAGTTCCTAACATGTTTCAGCTATAAATTTCAAAGCAGTTTTTTTATGTTTGAAGGAAAGATTCATGATCTTTGTAATTAATTTTTTACAATTACCCAATTCTGAAAGATTTAATTAAAGGAACTAAGTGCAATAGTACATAAATTCTTTATGGATGTGATCACTACCTGTGATCATCACACAGTCAACATGTTTAACAAATTTTTAAGTTTGACAACATCTCTGTGAAGCAGAATGGTATTAGTAGTAAAGAAAATTAAAGAGCTTTCCCTGCAGAGAAAACCCCCTGCATGATGGAGAGGGAAGAGGATTCATTCCATCTTAGCTAAACATTCAAGGTAAACAAATTTCTCTGTGGAAGTGCCCCTGTCTTTTTATTAGCTTGTCTTGAGAAGGAGCCTCTTCCAATAATGCAGACTAGCTATCTCAAACTTTTACATCCCTAGAATTAGATTAGAATAATTCTACTCTTTATAGCATTTAATCTGCTACTCCTGCACTTCACTCTTCCTGATCTGAGTGAGGGCAAAAAGCACAGAGGAACAAAGAACTAAGCCTCTGTGCTGTGCCATCCATTCAGGTTTGAGCAGTGCCACAGGGAATGTCCAATGCTGCCACTGCAGGCTGAACCAGGGAAGATAATAGTTATATATTATAATATTTGTATTTTATATATATATATAATCTTATATATCTTATTATATAAGGTAATATTTATAAAAGAATACCAAATTCCCAATGTGAGTGGTGTTGACAGAAAACTTCTTAAACCACTCCTGATCTAATTGCTCTAATCAAGCACAGGAAGTATGTTTTTCACCTTTTGCAAAATCAGTGCAAAGGGAAGAGGTGATTCAAGGTTTTGCATACATTTACTTGGGCAAAGAATCCACCAGATGAACCAATCTGTCCAAGTCTGATAGAAATAGAAAAGCTTGTCACAGGTTCTGGTTCCTTTAGAATGTTTCCTCCACAGAATAGTGCAAAAGCTTGGGATAAAATAATGTCAAGATTCTAACATTTAAATTAGTTGCTAGTAAACTGGCCCTTTAAAGTTTATTAACAATTCCTATCACAATAAAGATCTGGTCTGTCTCTTATCAAACAAGAGAAAAAAAAAACCAAAAAAACAACGCTGTTTGTTCCAAATGTTTGCTCAAAAGCTTGATAAGAATCATAAATGCAATTTTACATGGGAGGAATTAAGGCACTGTGTTGCTAAGGATGTAATTGCCAGAACCTTTTGTGATAATTCCTAACATCTGAGTAAGTGTCCTTGACTGAATTCAAATCGAATTTGGGGACATGGGGATTTTCCAAAAAGCTTCTGACTGTATAAAGCCAAAAGGACCCCAGTGACACCATCATTTCTAGAAAACAGACTGGGCAAGCAAATGACAGCCCAGAAATCAGTGCTCCAACTGATTTTTCTAATGCATCAATCTGTTCTCAGGACTATTCCAAGAACAGAAAACATGGTTATTCCTGGACTCATAAACTAAAGAGGAATCACATGAGAAGCAGGAATTGGACATGAACCAGATAAGTTGATTTAAATCAAGTGGGGTGCACAGATGAAATGTAGGTCTAGATATGTTGAAAAGTCATAGGTAAAAAAAACCCAAAACAACAAAATTTGATAGGCAAATATATCATGGAATCATAGACTATCCTGACTTGGAAGGGACCCACAAGGATCATTCAGTCCAATTCCTGGCCCTGCACAGACACCCCAACAATCCCACCCTGTCCCTGAGAGCGCTGTCCAAATGCTCCTGGAGGTCTGGCAGCCTTGGGGCTGGGACCATTCCCTGGGGAGCCTGATCAGTGCCCAACACTCTCCAGAGGAAGACCCTTTTCCTGATACCCACCCTAACCCTCCCCTGACACAGCTCCAGCCATTCCCTCAGGTCCTGTCCCTGGTCACACAGAGCAGAGATCCTGCCCCTCCTCTTGCCCTGGTGATGAAGCTGCAGAACTGCTGTGAGCTCTGACCTCAGCCTGCTCTTCTCCAGCTGAACAGACCAAGGGCCCTCAGCTGCTCCCCGTGTGGCTTCATCTCCAGACCCTTCAGCATCTCCATGTCCTGCCTTTGGACACTCTCTAACAACTTTTGATCTTTCTTATATTGTGGCACCCAAACCCACACACAGTAATCAAGGTGAGGCCAACCCAGCCCAGAGCAGAGCAGGATAATCCCCTCTCTGGCCTCCACCAGCACTGTTGGGCCTGGTAAGATCATGATCATGATGGAAAAGGATTTTTTGGCTCACTTGCCAAGCTCTGAAAGCTTTGCAAGAATTTCCCTTCAAGAAAGAGCTCCATATGTTTCTGTCAATCTGCAGGTGAAACATGGGGAGCACCTGTATTATCCCTGTGCTGCCTGGAAGCTGGAGGCCAATCCAGGAGAAGGAAGGTCTCTCAGTCCTTGTGTAGTTCATAATTAGTTACTCAATACCTCCCCAAATCCTACTGACATCACACCTGTGCATTCAGATAGACTTCCTAAATAACACCCTCTGAAGAGGAAAACCAGGGAAAGCATTTCCAAACCTCATCACTTCAGAGAGGTTACACTATATGAAATCAGTACCTCAGCAATGAGTGACCTCTCACAGTGATTTTTCTCCACAAAGTCACTTTAAACAAAAGCATCAAATGTCAGTTTTAAACTTAGAAACATACTTTTTAAAAATAATGTAGGACTTTTGATTTCAGAGTAATGCAACTCACTGTAAGTATTTCTATAGAGCATCTTTTTTTTCCTCTAAAGTAAAAAATAGACCAGCTGTCTTCAATATACGTATATTTTTAATACATCACAAAGCCTTTCCCTTAAACCTAAAGGTCAATCTGAAATCTTTTGCAGAACCCTAGGTACTCTGAGATTCTATAAATTAATTATTTGCTTACTATTTATGCAGAAACTCATAACACACCCTATAATTTAAAAATGTTAATTTCTTATCTTTGCAGCAATAGCAATGACACCACTTTCATTAAAAATTGCCATCATAAAATCATAGATTCACAGAGTATCCTGAGCTGGAAGGGACCCACAAGGATCAAATCCTGGCTCTGGACAGGACATTCTCAAGAATCACACATCTTAATTCTGCTTCTCCAGAGAAATTTAAGTAATGGTTAATGCAATTAAAATATCGTACAGAATCGATGGCAGATGGCACAACGGACCAAACTATCTTCTGTTTATTTTCAGTTCCTCACAACAGGTATATCACAACCTAATACAAACATTTGCACATCAAACAATACAACATCCCAACCATTATTACCTTAGGCTGGACTCTTTTGTTTCTTCTCACTTGTAAACAAGAGTTACCGAAGAAGCTGAAGTCACAGCAGCTCTCACTGCTCCTCTCTTGCTTTTCCCATAATGACAAAGATCCATGTTTTAAATCTGTCTCCATTAAATTGTTCTCTTTGTGATTTAAACCTGACACTGCAGTTAATCTGATCCAACCTGTGCCCCTCTGTGAATAAAAGCTTGGGCTGATTGATGATTTTTAGGGTGAGTTGACTGGAATCAATCATGTTTTACCATGTTCCCGAGCAATGACACAAACCAAATTGAGCTGCACTGGGAAGCTGATGCTCTATGAAATCTTTGAGGACTTTACACCAGCACAACATGTTTGTCAATTAGGCTCAGCAGCGTTGCAAACCCATCCCTTGAGGTGCCTCATTTGCTTTGCTTTCCTTCCTTCTGTTTTTTAATTCTTCTTCAAAGACACAGCTGCAGCTTTAGCTCACCTGCTCTGAACATGAACTGTCTAATGAGGGTAAATCCAAGGTAATTCCCAGTGTTATTGAGAATCCCAGCAGTGTCCCTGAACACCACACTCACAGCTCCCTCTTAGCACTCATAACTCTTGACAATCCTGGAATGAGCGTTTCTAGGTAGTCCTGTCTCTGTTTATACCCTAATTCTCCATGGACCCCTTAGATATTCCATCAGCAAAATGCCTGCAGCTGGAGCAGCCTCAGCTTGGAATATTAAAGGAATTGACCTCGGCAGTCTTTTATTCAAATATTCCTGACAGACTCCATGGGGAAATATCTAATCTTAGTCTCAGTTCCTTATTTTCTTTACTTTTCTTATGAGAATAGATAAAGCAATTTATATTTAAAAAAAAAAAGATGCAGAAAAAATGCAGAAAAAATTTTACTAAAGTGAAAGAAATTAAAATGCAGAAAAAATTTTACTAAAGTGAAAGAAATTTTTTTTAAAAATAGAGGAGCAATGCCAGCCTCAAAACAATAAAGCCACAGTGGGTTTGGAATAATTAAAAAAAAAAAAAAAAAAAAAGGAATCTTTAAATCAGCTTTTCTTTTTTTTAATCGTGGCATCATAGATTGCCCTGGGTTGGAAGGGACCTTAAAGATCATCCAGTTTCACCCCCTTGCATTGGGCAGGGACAACTTCCACTATCCCAGCTTGCTCCAAGCCCCATCCAACCTGGCCTTGAACTCTTCCAACGATGGGGCAGCCACAGCTTCTCTGGGAAACCTGTGCCAGGGTCTCACCACCCTCATAGTGAACAATTTCTTCCTCATATCCAATCTAAACTTTCCTTCTGTCAGTGTGAAGCCATTGCCCCTTGTCCTGTCACTCCAGGCCCTTGTCAAGAGTCTCTCTCCATTTTCCCTGTATACTTGTCATGTTGCCTTCCTTCAGGCACTGGAAGGCCACAATGAGGTCACTCCAAAATCTTCTCTTCCCCAGGCTGCATAATCTCAATTCCCTCAGCTTTTCCCCACAGGAGGAAAACCAGTTTGACATGAAAGTGGCAGTGAATCATTTAATAAAAAAGGGATATGACAAATGTAATTAGGAGTGGATAACTACAGGAATGAACTTTGGCTCTGTAAGTGAACTGCCTAATTGCTAACAGAAAAAGGAAAAAAAATCAACCAAACAACACAAACAATAACAACTAAAAGAAGAAGTAAGTCTGTGGCTTCCCAACCTTTTGAATTAGGCTCAGGAAAGAAATTACCTCTCTTTCCAAACCTCACTTCACTTATAACATCAGTCGTCACAACTGCAATTACATGGCTCCTACTAAAAAAAAAAATATAATGACAGTACTATCCTAAGTTTTTGAACAGAATTAAAAAGAGATCTATTGATTATTTGGAAATATGCAAAGGCAGGATGCAACTTCCAGTCACACGCCTGTGCCTACATTTTCCTCTAGACCAGCTCTGAGTGTTTTGGATGGTTCTGTTTTCTTGCAAGGGCTGTATGTGAAGCCCAGGGATTTTGTTTAGGGAGGGTGGACAGCCTTCTGCTGGAATCTACTTTTAGCTCTTGCAAGATGTCTACATTTAGCTGTACAGGCCAAAAGCCAGTTTTCAGGAATGCTGCAGGCACTTGGGCCTGGTGCAGTGGCTCACTGCTGTCCACTTCTTCCCACCTCCAGACAGTGGAGAGCACAGGAACCCGCTGGGATTGAAGGTGCTGTCTGCATTTTACATGCTGTGTACTCAGATATGTCTTGAATAATGTGCTTGGCCTCCTTTTCTCCAGACTAAACACCCCCAGACACTCCTCACAGGACTCACTCTTTAAGTACCTATCTCAGTATCTATATATGCTGAATTTTAATACAGTAATCTCAATATTGAGGATAAATGGGCCAAAAAGTCCATACCTGGCACATGTGTATCACTGTCATTAATTAAATAGTAGATTTCAAGTACATATTTTCCCTAACTTCCTCTTTAAGGAGGAGGAATTCATCAGAAATCATCAGATGTCAGAGTTTCAGGAGAAATATATATTTATTAAAAGAGCTTTCCTATTATTTGTAGAAAATATTTTAATAGTACTCTGCTAAAGTGCATTATAAATTCTCAGAATATTAGGGAGATTTCAAAGGAGAACGGTTTCATACACATTACTGTAAAAATTAAAATTAGAATTGGAGGATCTCAAGCAGTGGCTTCAAATCTAAACAATTCTGTGACAGTGATATTGCAATGTCACTCTGATCACACCGGCCCTGTGTTCTCAGGTGTCTTACCACAGCCTTGTCTCACTCTTTGCCCAACAATACTCACTTTACACCCTCCCTGCATGTTCAGCTACAGAGTGCAAACTAATGTCATCATCAGGACAGTAATAAATCATATCACATGTTAACAAATGCAAAATTTGCTCATAAATCCATTTTTTCCTTTGCAAAGGAGAAATGAAGAGTGTACAGAGGAGCTACTGCAGTATGTGCTCGGTAAAGTGTCTCAGGAATGATATGGATGAAAATTTGGAAGGTAGGCAGTGTTCCCACTTAGGAACAGGCTGTGATGTGTGGAGGACAGAATGCTTCCCATCAACTTCAATAACACACTTCCCCACTCTTTTGGGAGCAGCTGGAAAAATCTGCCTCCAAATTTCTTTGGCAAGAAAGATGAATCAAAGCAAATGAGGAAAGGGGAAGGAGGAGCTGATCTCAGACAAGCTCCAAAGGGTACACAGCTCAGCAGGGAATGTGTTCTCCATTATCACTTATTATTGCAACCTCACTGGGGCTAATGCAGGTACAGGGCACAAAGGTGATGGATGAGGAGAATCAGACTTTATTCCATACACAACCCCCCACTCAACTCAGAGGTGGAAAACACAACTCCTACTGGCCATGATTCTTCTTAAAATGATCACTTCCAAACTATTCAGTGCTACATTTCTCTCTTACTGGTTTGAATATTCTCGGGATCTTTGGCTGCTCTCCGCATTTGCAGTTCCTCTGCAGGTAGCCTAACTGCAGCCAATTCTGGGTAAATATATCTTGATTTACGAGAAAGATTCAGCCTTCCTAGAACAGGCTTTGTGCAGGTGGAAGTGCAGGTGGAACGGGTAGGAGCAGCAGAACCCATCCACGTGGCAGGAAGTGTTTCACTTTATGATCTTTCTCTCAAGCAAAAGGAAGGCAGCTGGCCTGCCTTCCCAAAACATGGCAGTAGCTTCATGGTTACATCTCCACAGCCATGTGAACACAGCCAAAGGGCACGTTTTTTACAAGGGAATTGAGTTCTACCTAAAATCACTGCAGGACTTCTAGATGTTATCACAGATTATTTACAAGGGCATGGAGTGACAGGACAAGGGGGAAAGACTTCAAATTGAAAGAGAGTAGGTTTTTCTTTCATATTATGAAGAAATTCTTTCCTGGGAGGATGGTAATGTGCATTAAAACTCTGCATCCATGTGTTTGAGGACACAGCAGATTCATCATAATACTCAAAGAATCATAGAATAATGGAATGGTTTGGGTTGGAAGGGGACCATAAAGCCCATCCAGTTCCACTCCTCTTCCATGGGCAGGGACACCTTCCTCCATCTCAGGTTTCTCAGAGCCCTATCCAGCCTGGCCTTGGGCACTTCCAGGGATGGGGCAACTTCAGCTGCTGTGGGCAACCTGTGCCAGGGTTTCCCCACCCTCACAGGGACAGTGACTCCACCACCTTTCTGCACAGCCCATTTCAATGTTCAACCACCCTTTCTGTGAAGAATTTATTCCTGAAAACTGGCCAATTGCTGCCTATTTTCAATACAGGGAAGCACCTTAGGTTCCTGAGGAGTTCCATTTATGCCTCCATCTTCTGGGGTCTAGTCAGTTCTCCTAACTTTGTTGTCTTGAATGCATCCCTTTTCCTGACTTAGATATGCTGAGGAAAATCACAAAACCTCAGAAAAAAGGGTCAGGCTGGAAGGGACCGGGAGGTTATCTTGTCCTACCTCCTTGTTCCAGCAGGGCCATCCAGAGCACAGGGCACAGCATTGTGTCCAATGGTTTTGGAATATCCCCAGTGAGGAGACTCCACACCCTCTCTGGACAATCAGTTCAGTCCTTGGTCACTGCCCAGGACAGAAGTTCTGCCTCCTGTCCAGGTGGAAGTTCCTGGGCTCAGTCCCTGCCCGTGGCTCTGGTGCCATTGCTGGGCCCTGGAGCAGAGCCTGGGCCCTGCTCTGACCCTCCCTGCTCACAGGGACACCCAGGGATGAGGGCCCCTCTCAGCTGGGGCTCCTCTCCAGGCTGGACAGCCCCAGCTCCCTCAGCCTTTCCCTGTCAGAGATGCTCCAGGCCCTAAATCATCTCTGCAGCCTCTGCTGGCCCCGCTCCAGGAGCTCCCTGTCCCTCCTGTGCTGAGGAGCCCAGAGGGGGACACAGCTCTCCAGATGTGCCCCTCAGGGCTGAGTAAGATTTGCCCATTCTTATGTTTCTTGACTTACAGACAACTCTGTTCCTATGACATTGTGACAGAGACTCTGAAGCAGCTGAACCCCACTCACAAATTGTTACAACACGACTTTTACCCAGGGAAGGGCTAACTTACACTTGAGAAAAATTATAGCAAACGTCTGGAAAAGAACTGTATGTTAAAGCTTACAACTGAATTAGATAATACAAGAAATACCTACTAACACTGTAAGTCAATGATCTGTGAAAATGTAGTACAGTGAGGCTGTGTTGTTGATAATACTTGACAAAAGTTAAGATGTTTAAAGCTTATTAAATTCCATTTTGTTTTTCTGTTCTTGATATTTTGCTCACACTTGTCATCTGACCCTTTCCTATGCAAAGTGGAATCATAACTTGATGTTATTATGCCCTCTAATGTCGACTTCCTACATAGTCACAGACTTATAACATTCTAAAAAATATGCACCCATCTACTAACCTTTATGCTGGGATGGGGTTCACAAGGTATTTCTGAAAGAACTGCCTGATTATAACTCTTTAGAATCTTCAGCTTAATGAATCCTGCAAAGATGATAAAATGAAAACAAGATTTACACAGATTTAGTGGAAGTAAAAAAATGTGTAACACCCAAGTAAATCTCTCATCTGTTCAAGAAGGCAAACAGAAAGAGAATCTGTCATCTTTGGCTCTACAAGATGGTCTATCACCAAGCAGATAAATATCATCTGGGTTTCAATCAGTTCTATTTCTCATGATTTCTTTGCACATTGGAATATTGCAAATGTCCCCAAGGGTTGTCAGTATGAAAAAGAATTTGGAAGGAATTGAGATGGCTGAGCATTAAACAGAGCTTTAATACACTAAGGACCATGTAGACTCTTTTACACTCAAGGCTAGTTAAGTCCTTCCATGATGTTATTCAGTTGAGGCTAGAAAAAAACTAACCTTTAACTTTTGAATTAAATTAAAAACAATTTAAAAAAACCCCAAACAATGGGGAAAGATACAAAATGAAAGAAAAAGAAATTTCAAGTTTTTTAATATCCTAAATGTACAGTTACAATTCATGCCAAGTCTTCATTTAAATGTACAAGAGTCTTGTAAATATTGGGGGTGTGAGGACAGATTCAGTACAGCAGGAACAGCCTCAACCAAAAAGTTTTTTTTTTTCATCACAGCTTTTTGGCTTCCTCTCAAGAGAACAATGTCACACCTGAATGGAGACAGACCAGAAATTCTTTGTAGTAGCAGTAGAAAGTGTTTTAAATGCAAAGAGCAGGGTTTTGTACAGAGGGTCACCAGAAGTGGTAACATCCTGTTTTCATCTCAGTGGTTTGCACTGATACGCTTTGAGTCTGTTGGGTTAATGAAAGTTAGGACAACAAAAGTGATCTGACATGAAAGGCAGAATAAATTCATCTGCTTAGAGCAAATTACACTCAACTCCTCTGCTGAAAACTAAAGAGCAGTTTATGGAATTTCTTATGGAACTGATGTCAGGAAATGCCATCTGGGCACTTTTGTTTCTATTAGAAAAATAACAGGAAAAGATTTGTTTCCCTTATTAAATCCCATGTCTCTGAATAAGCATTAAGATACATCTTTATTATTTAGACACTTTAAAGATACAGATGTTCATATTAACAGATTATCTGAGAATAACAAATATAGACCTGGGAAATGAAGATTTTGGATCTTTTGAATTACAGAAGGAAATAATCATACACTTTAGAATTTCTGAATCAAAACTAAATTCTATTTTCTTCAGAAATAATGAAAGCTGGAATAGTACCTTATGATAACCTGACTGATAAGCATCAAGAGCAAACAGACAACTAATCTGTAAGGAATCAGCGAAACTATTAACAGAAAGCTTTGCAAAGGCATAGGTTACAGCTGAACGATGAGATGTCATCTAGAGGGACCTGGACAGGCTCCAGAAGTGGCCCATGGGCATCTGATGGAGTTTAAAAAGACCAGGTGGTGGTGCTGCACCTGCATCCAATGGGACCAATAGGTCCTTGGAACCAATCCAGGCTGGTGATGAGCAGAGGGAGCAGCCCTGGCAGAAGGACTTGGGGGTGCTGTGGGTGAGAGCTGGCCCTGACCCAACACAGAACCCCCCTGTGCTGGGCTGCACCCAGAGCCCCAGGGCAGCAGGGGAGGGGGGATTCTGCCCCTCTGCTGAGACCTCCCCTGCTGCATCCAGCCCTGGGATCCCAGCACAGGAAGGACAGGGAGCTGCTGCAGCCAGGCCAGAGCAGGGACACCAAGGGGAGCAGAGGGATGGAGCAGCTCTGCTGGGAGCAAAGGCTGAGGGAATTGGGATTGTTCAGCCTGGAGAAGGGAAGGCTTTGGGGTGACCTCATTGTGGCCTTCCAGTGTCTGAAGGGAGCCCAGAGGAGATGAAGACTCCTGAGAAGGGCCTGGAGTGACAGGACAAGGGGCTTCACAGTGACAGAGAGCAGGGTTAGATGGGATATGAGGAAGAAATTGCTCCCAGTGAGGTCTGGTGAGGCCCTGGCACAGGTTGCCCAGAGAAGCTGTGGCTGCCCCTGGATCCCTGGCAGTGTCCAAGGCCAGGCTGGAGGCTCTGAGGAACCTGGATAGTGGCAGGTGTCCCTGCTCATGGTGGGGAAGTTGGAATTGGATGATCTTTAAGGTCCAACCTCAGCCATTCCATGATTCTATGATATTCCTTCGTTAATGCAATTCCCTGAGTCACAAGTAATGTGCGGAGAAGAAATGGATCTGCTGCCATCCACTGTAATCAATAGGCTTAGATAGGAAATTACTGACACTGTGGATTAGTAAAAGCTCAATTTCATTAACAAATCACTTAACTGCTTTACAAAATTCCCTACCTTAGCATGGTATCACAATCCTCACTGAAGCCCCAGGAGTTCCAAGGAAATTCCTCACTGTCTGAGCCTGACTAATGCTGCTGACTTCCAGTAAGAGCATACACAAGCAAAAATAGCTGCCAGACAGCAACCAATATTTAAAGTGACCTTCAAAATTAATAAAGTCAAGGAATACAGTTAGATAATATAAAGTATTTTATTTTAGTTTTTTTTTAAAAATACAACATTCTAAAAAACATTTCCCTAAAATCTATACTGCCACAATGCTGTCTAGACTATGTTAATGCTGGCAGTTTAGGTATTAAAGAATTAAAATTACCACAAACCAACATCTCTGAATATAAACATCAAAGAGCTGGTGGCCCAGATGTCACTTTGATTAAATAACACTATTATTCAGTAGCACTGAAAGATGCCTAGCAATTTGCAGAATAAAAACTCATCCTAACATCAGAACATCCACAAGAGTCCTCCAAAACTGATGATTCCAGGATGCTGCCCACCCTCTGTTTATCAGCAAACCCCTTTCCACAGTCTTTTCCTGTGGGGCACTTTGTCACTGACCATTTAACTGCTGGTAGCACTGGGATGGAGAGGTTTGACTCTTGCCAGTCTGGAGAGGCCAAGTCTAAGGCAGTGAGTAGGTGACTTAACAGGAACACATTTCACAGAGGTACTACTGCTTCCAGATGGAGCTGGAGATGATTTTAAAACAAAAAGAAGGTATTAGAAGTTTAAAAGGGAAAAAAAAAAATCATATGACTGTTGTCTTCTAATAGTGTTCCTAGCAGGACAAAAGAAGCATTCTGAAGAGAGTGCAAAAAGGACTGAACCACAGAGGCACGTGGAAATCACTGACCAGGGATTCCTCCCTCTGGGAGCCAGTGCAGTAGGAATGGTGTACAGGTTAAATTACCCAGCCACACACTGCAGCAACACTGGGCAACTGTTCCCAGTGTCATGGGCATTTTCAGGCACTCCACAGAGAAATACTGAACACAACTCCAATGGGGAAACGAGGACTTGAGAGAAAGGAGCCAAACGGAAAGAAGCATGTACAGAAAAGAAGAGTAAATATGAAGAAAAATCAAAGAAACAGGAATCAGCAGCAGCATGCTCAAACACCTTGAGAAAATACCCTTAAACATTTGCTTTATTAGAGCAGCTAAAATACTCCAGTATTTTTTTTAATATTCTTTGTTTAGAATAGATAATAATTTAGCACATATCAGAGATAAAGAAAGCTCTAAATAAGAGAGAAATGGACATGAAAGGATCTTTTGATTAAGGTCTGATCCATAGTTTGGAAAACAATTTATAAGCCCCCTGCAGACAAAGGAGTTAAGGATAATGCTGTAAAGGCAGCATAAATTTACCTTTTTTTCTTCCTCTCTTTTTTGTTTTACATCTGTCCAAAGAAAATGTTTATAAAATGTATATAAAGGGCAGGAATTTTCCTGGAATAGTTTTCTTTGTTTGTTTGCTTTTAGGAGA
This sequence comes from Certhia americana, assembly GCA_018697195.1. Classification (NCBI taxonomy): domain Eukaryota; kingdom Metazoa; phylum Chordata; class Aves; order Passeriformes; family Certhiidae; genus Certhia; species Certhia americana. Next base: position 57,510,011 of record CM031879.1, on the reverse strand, counting down.
GATTGCTAAAAAGCTAAAATCAACTCACGTATGTGTCTATAGCTGCAGCCTAAGCCATACCTGGCGGTGTCCATTTAGGCTTTTTGTCTGTGACAGGACTTGATGCATGCAGAGGCCTCCCAGCTGCTTCTGAGGGACTGGACATCATCTTCTGCCTTGGCTCAGAGTTGGGTTCCGTTATCCAGGAAGGAGAAACTATAGGTGATGCTGGGATGGAAAAAAAAAATTACTTTAGAAAGATGCTCTTTAGCAGAGAAATCATCACTTCTGATGACAGATCACTGCACAGCAGAAGTAATGAGGATGGTACTTGACTGTCCCAGCTTGAAGCAGTAAATATTTACACAAACACCTTGCCTGTTCGGGAATGACAGAGACATGGATGCAGCTTGCTCTTCCAAAAGATGACAGTCACAGGAAGGAAAGAAGGGAGGCTACTTGCTTTTTAAAATGAGCTTTAACAAAGCCAACAGTGAAAGCTCCAACACCTGATACTACTCCAGAGACACTGTTTTGACACAAACCCCAGAAAACAACTAGAAAAATAAACAGAGGATCTCTAAAGAGATGAAACTTTCCTGGACAAGGAGGGCAGAAGGAATTTCTCCTGACATACAAATGCACAGAAGCACTGACATTTTGCTGGTTTGGGAGTGAATAAGCTCCAGAGTGAAAATTTAGTGTGAAAGTGCAAATGAGATGTCATGAGTATGAGGGGAAAAGGGGGGAGTATGGGAAAATGCAGTCAAAGCATTTGATTTGGATTTCACTAAAAATCCAAACTAAATGTAAGGCTTCACGTCCAAAGCACATCTAAGGAAAGGGTTTTGGTGGAGAAGAACTTACTGGGTATAGACTCTGGCTCAGAGTCAGGATCATGGCCTCTGTCATCACTGTCAACCACCAATATCTTGTGATGTGCTGGAACTTTGCTTGCTGCTGTCCTTTGCCTCCCATCACCCTCAGGTGCATCATCATCCATAACGTGATTGAGACCTACAAATCAGAAAATGGTTACATCAGCTCAAATGCACAGTAAATCTATTCTCTTCCTCTAAAATAATTTGGTATTTGAGTCCCCAGAATTCATTTTGGTGATATGAAGTTATGCTATTCAGAAACATATCACTGACACTTGTTTTCATGTCCTTCTCATTTTATTTTCTTATGTGACATAAATGTCAAATTTATCGACATTTATCTGTAATCAGGCTAACAAAAAGATGACCAAAAATTCACCACTCCACAGGTTTGCTCATTTTAAGACTGGGACCAAATTTTTAATGAAAGAATTGATACATCCTTCAACCTTTATTTAAGATAGAGACTCTTTTTTTCCCCATTTAAAAAAAAAAACAAAAAAAAAAACCCCAAAAAAAACCCCCAATGGAAACAAAGAAGAGATAAGCTATTTAAATGCTTTTTGTGAAAAGAGTGAGAGAATAACTCACCTAAAAGTTCACTGTCTACACTGCAGTTGGAAAAAGGGAGTCTCCTCTGTGTATTTTCTGACTCAATATTCTTACCTGTTTTAAGAGCCAGGAAAAAATAAATATTAAATATTACTATATAAAAACACATTATAAAAAGTAAATATATTAAGAAATTAAAATATCTGAAGATTTTATCTGTCTCTAATCCAAGTGTATATTTAGAAGATCTTATAGAAGAGTTACTTCTCACAGAAAAAAAAAAACAACAAGAACATAAGAAAAGAGGCAATACCTAGGAACTCTCTCTTGTCATGATATCTTGATATTAAATTTGATTTTCAACCTATTTCAATGTAAAATAAATTGCCATGTTCAAATTTACTGCATATAAATAAAGTGTGTTGCATGGAACTGTAAAGTGACCTTGTTCTTCTGAATTTTGCACCTCTTGGGGATTTGCAGGTTTTTCTTTGACAGATAAGGCTAAGGCAACTTCCAAATCTCTTTTATAAAGTTTGTCATCCAAGGATAACCTGGGGAAAAAATGCCAACATGTTAAATAATTGAACAATTACATGAGTTTACAGAACTATTTCTAGCCGAGTGAACTCTTTAAAATTCAGATACTTGTGAAGAGATTAATATTTCTATACATATTTACAGCATATTGTGTTACAAATACTACATTTTGAAATTATTTACATAAAACACACACTAATTTTTAAAGCACTCTACACTTTAAAGCATTACAATTGCAAAACAGTGTATGTGTACACATATATATAAATAGATATACACATATGTCTATATATATGAACTGTTAACTGGCATTACTACAGGGAAAAAAAAGTGATTGCCTTTGCTTGAAATGCCATGGCAAAATGTAGTATTTAAACACAACTCTACTAATAAAACTTAGATTTCCCTTTTTCATTAACACTGACTTCGTATCTTCCTTTAAATAAGCTCTTTTGGAAAGTATCAAACTTGTCTTAGGAGTCTCTAAGAAACTCAGAATTTTTAGAGTTATTTGAAAGTGCATCAATAAGGTTCAAAGTCTTTATTACAGCCACGTATTAGTTGTTTGTTCTAAGCTGCTTAAAACTCTACAGAAAAAGAAACCAAACACAAATATTTTTATTGAAATCCAGTTTTACACAGAGTTGACCACAACATTCCTTACCTCTTACTAAGTGTCTGTATCTGTGATGGAGTCACTTCTTTGGGCTTTTTTGGCTTCTCTTTTTTCTCCTTCTTCGATTCCTTGAGCTGTGTTCTGGATTTTTTGCTTGAAGGTGCAAAGTCTTCATCTGTTGGAAAACAGCAACAAGCTCTCATGAGTTTTCCTATATTCTTAAATTTCATCATTTTCATTGCACACTTAAAATATATCAAGATAACCTTGTCTGGAAATTGTTCCTATTTTAAAAGAACACAACAACTATAACTGCACTATCCTCAAATGTATTTAAAATGAAAATTCAACAGATCCCCTTTTACATGTGCTTTTATGTTAGAGGCAACGGTTTCAAATTCTTGATGTACAAGAACATGCCACTTACCATCATCTTCCAAATCTCCAAACTGAGAATAATCAACAACTTTCTTGTTCCTGTGGCAAAAAATATATAAAATATACATTATTAATCCTCCTGACTGAGCATATTGATTTGGTAACTTTTGGGTAAATCATGTTTTAAAAGGAAAAAAAGCAATACATATTCAGGTGGACAGAATTACGGAATTATGGATTATCCATGAGTTGGAAGGGACCCACAAGGATCATCCAGTGGAGCTCCTGGCCCTGCTCAGGGGATCCCAACAGTCCTACCCTGTGCACCCCTGAGAGTGCTGTCCCAACACTCCTGGAGCTCTGGCAGCCTTGGGGCCGTGACCCTTCCCTGTTCCACTGCTCCACCACCCTTTGGGGGAAGAACCTGACATCCAACTTAACCCTCCCCTGGTAAAGGTCCAGCCATTCCCTCAGGTCCTGTCTCTGGGCACAGAGAACAGAGATAAACCTATAACCCGGGCAACTGTACACAGTGGCTTATTAGAAATAGCTTGTACATTTATTTTAAAAGACTCCACACTCTCTCTGGACAATTTGTTCAGTCCTTGGTCACTGCCCAGGACAGAAGTTCTGCCTCCTGTCCAGGTGGAAGTTCCTGGGCTCAGTCCCTGCCCGTGGCTCTGGTGCCATTGCTGGGCCCTGGAGCAGAGCCTGGGCCCTGCTCTGACCCTCCCTGCTCACAGGGACACCCAGGGATGAGGGCCCCTCTCAGCTGGGGCTCCTCTCCAGGCTGGACAGCCCCAGCTCCCTCAGCCTTTCCCTGTCAGAGATGCTCCAGGCCCTAAATCATCTCTGCAGCCTCTGCTGGCCCCGCTCCAGGAGCTCCCTGTCCCTCCTGTGCTGAGGAGCACAGAGCTGGACACAGCTCTCCAGATGTGCCCCTCAGGGCTGGGCAGAGGGGCAGGAGCACTCCCTGAGCTGCTGGCAATGCTCTTCCCTGTGCACCCCAGGCCATCACTGGCCTTCCTGGCCCCCAGGGCACTGCTGGCTCATGGAGACCCTGTTGTCCACCAGGACCCCCAGGTCCTTTTCAGCAGAGCTGCTGGCCAGCAGGTCACCCCCAACCTGTGCTGGTGCATGGGGCTATTCCTTCTCAGGTGCAGAATACTGCACTTGCCTTTGTTGAATTTTAGACACTTCTCTGCCCATCTCTGTAACCTGTCCAGGTCCCTCTGAAGGGCTGCACAGCACTGGGGGGTATTGGCCACTTCTCCCAGCTTTGTCTCTGTGAACTGCTGAGGAGACATCGGCCCCTTAATCCAAATTATGGCTGAGCAATTTAAACAACACTGAGCCCAGTATTACCTGCCCCTGCAGGGCTGCATCCAGCCCTGGGATCCCAGCACAGGATGGACAGGGAGCTGCTGCAGCCAGGCCAGAGCAGGGACACCAAGGGGAGCAGAGGGATGGAGCAGCTCTGCTGGGAGCAAAGACTGAGGGAATTGGGATTGTTCAGCTTGGAGAAGGGAAGGCTTTGGGGTGACCTCATTGTGGCCTTCCAGTGCTTGAAGGGAACCCACAGGAAAAATAAAGACTCTTTAATGCAGAGAGGCTCATGACAAGGGCCTGGAGTAACAGGACAAGGGGCAATGGCTTCACACTGACAGAGAGGAGGTTTAGATTGGATATGAGGAAGAAATTGTTCCCTGTGAGGGTGCTGAGGCCCTGGCACAGGTTGCCCAGAGAAGCTGTGGCTGCCCCATCCCTGGCAGTGCCCAAGGCCAGGTTGGATGGGGCTCTGGGATAGCGGCAGGTGTCCCTGCCCACGGCAGGCGTTAAAACTGGATGGTTTTTAACCTTCCAACCCCAAACCATTCTACGACAGAACTCCGAGCGATACCACTAACGCCAGGCCTCCAGCACGGCCCTGTGCCACCGACCACGACCGCTCCGCTGGAAAGAAAAGCGGCCACCCTGGAATTCCCCCGGAGGCCCCGAAGGGATCGGGGGAGCCCCTGGTCCCTCAGCCCCGGCACACGCACCTCCTGGCCGGCCGCGCCATGCCCGCCGCCGCTCGGAGCAGTGCGGAATGTGCGGCTGCGGAGGCGCAGCTGCGATGACGGCAGCGGGAAGGCGGAACATCCCGGCTGTCCCTTGCCCGCCGCCCGGTTAACCCGCGGCTGCCCGCCCGGAGCCAGGTGAGCCGGGACGGGCTGGGCCGGGCACAACCGGGAGGCTCCCGGTGCCTGTGAGCGCTGCCGCTTCCAGCGGAGGGAATGCGGGCACCGGAGTGGCGGGGAGGGGGCGGATGGGGTCTCGTAGGCCGTGTCCTGCCGGCTTTGAGCCTGCGATTTCAGCAGGAGGATTTCAGTCCTCTTTGGAGCAGGGGTTTATCGCCCGCTCGCTCCCCATCAGCTTCCTCCCCACCTCCTGGCTGCATCAGGGAGCAGCACAAAGAGCACGGTCGGGTTTGTGTTTCCCCGGATTTCCCTTTGAATCCCGCTCCCAGAGAGGCCGGGAACACCGCCTCGCATCAATAGTGGTTGTCCTGAGATGTTTGCTGTTGAAACTGACTTGTTCACAGAAAAACACGCCCAGAAAAACCTCCAAACCTCAAACCCATGAATTCTGCTGTGGAATTTTTTTATTTCTATTGTATTTTCTTCTCCTCGGGGTGTGTTTTTTTAGCACCGGGGAGGGTTAGGCTGAAGCAATGTGTCCAGCTTTGCAGGTGATGTTCAAAACAGAGGGATGTGAATGAGCAGAGGAGCCTTGTGGAGAGTAAAAAAACGAGCACAGTCGTCCTGGTCTGTATTTTCACTCTCTGCACAGCCCCCTTTGCATCTCTTTTGACTCGTTTTTAATACAGGTTACAGAAAGACAAAATCTGCTCTTTCTAAAAATCTTTGCAAACATCTGCTCCGCCACTCCCCAGGCCTTGCACCTGCAGAAAGGAGGAAATAGAATTTCTATGCACTCTGCAGGACTTCAGCTTTTGAGGCATCCGTGACAGAAGTCAGGGTGTTGCAGTTAATTTTCTATTTATCATTTGCCCATCTGCCGTGGTTCTGCTTTTAAGTCAGGAGGTTTATGCTGTAATTTTGAAGAGCAATTACCCAAATTTATATATTGACACACTCAAATACATTTTAGAAGCATTTGATATTTTGCATACTGGTATTTATGCTTCAGATGCATACATTTGGAAGTCAGAACTGAGTATCCATGAAAATCTGGGGCGTTAAGTATTTTTGGCTGTTATTTATTAGCAAAGCCATGGCTTTTCTTTACCATTTTTTACTTCTGAGTTTCCAAAAATGTTACTTTCATTTCTATTGCAGGAAACAAACTCAAGAGGATGAAGCCTAATAAAGGAAAGACTTTAACTAGAGAGAGAGACTATGTGTACAAATTCAGTGCTGGAAATGAACATTTGGTGCTTACTGTGCCTCTCAAATTCCCTGTGCAAGAGAATATCAGTCATTTGCATGGACGTCTGATGGTTCTGCACAACCTGCCGTGCTTTATAGAAAATGGTATGAATTGATTTCTTAAATTAATCTCATGTATCCTTGTCCGCAAGTGTCCTACAGCTTGCTCTAAGAAACCATAAAGAAAGGTGTTTTACTGGAGCAGTGTTTACAAAATTGATTTTGAAACAGCAAAACATCAGAGAAAATTAACTCTCAGTGATGGCAAGGAAAAGGTTTTCAGGTGAAAAACTTTACTTACAGGTTTTGTGGATGATTCCTAATGATTCTGTTGATGGACCATTTTCTTCTTGTTGTAATAGACCTGAAGCAATCTCTTAGTAAATTTGTAGAAGAGGAAACTATAAAAGATTATGACAGAGAAGCTGAAGTGGCCCTGGAAGCAGTGAAATCGGGAAAAGTAGACATCAACCAGCTGGCAGATACTTGGGCTAAAGCTTATAAAGAGGTAAGATTATGGCTGGAAAGTTAATATTCAAGGCTTGCTTTGTGAGAGGATGTGTGTGTGTGCCATCATGGTTGTGAGGATGAAATACTACACTACAATTCACTGCAATTCTTACAATTTTTTCTTTTTATCAGAAAGTGAGCATCAAGTCTTCATCCTACAAGTTCTTAGTCAGGTTTTTCTTTAATAGAGTAAAAAGATAGAAAATGGTGAGGCAAATGGTTTGTTCATTTAACAGTTGATACTCAAAGAAAAATTAGGCATAAGGCTTATAGTGGCTCAGAATTAAAGCAAGTGGTAATGAAGTGACATGCCTATCCTAAACCTCAGTAACAGCAATTCAGGCTAGAAGGAGAAAGTATTCAGTTGAGAGAGACTTTTCAGTTCATTTTTTGAGTTCATATGACTGTTTCACATTATTTAGGAAGGATGAGGCTTTAGTTGGAAGGTCTCCACTTTTACATGGGATCTTAAAAATAGTGGAGTGGAAAAGAACTGGAGGAGTCCTAGTGAAGAGAAAAAAAGAATGACAAACCTGTAGTATTTGAGGAAAAGTTTATAGGAATTGAATTTGCTTCTCATGAAATACAGAAAAATGGGAAAAATTCCATTAAAAATTTCTTGCAAAACTGGCGTTCTTGGGCCACTCTTTGTTCAATAAAAATAGCTTTTCTTAAATCAGTGTTGTTGATCAAATTCTTAGTGGCATCAGAGGTTTGTCATCCTTACTAGCAAAGCATTTTTGTTTGCACAGCTGGTGTTTTGGGCCTTATCTAAAATTCATCAGGTACAAATATTATTGTGAATATTGCTCTTCTTTCCAAGCTGGTGTTGTGGGAAAATTGGTAATTCCTCACTGTAGTCCAAGCCCTCATAGTTCTGACTTTAGTTGCTTTGAAAGAGAAAGAATGAGAGAGAAGAAAATTGAAAGCTACAGTAGATTGCAGAAAGCTTAAATTAGGGAAGATACAGTTGATACTCAAAGATGTATGGTAAAGGCTGTGTATGGGCCCCCATGGTTTTATCCCACCATTATGAGGGATCTTTGTATGTTCTAAGGGGTATCTTGTCCTTTAAAATCTCTTAAATTTTCTTTAGACAACGTTAGAACATGCCAAACCTGAAGAAACCAGCTGGGATGAAGATTTTGCAGATGTTTATCATGATCTGATCCATTCTCCAGCTTCTGAAATGCTGTTAAACCTGGAACACAATTACTTTGTTAGCATCTCAGAATTAATAAGTGAAAGGGATGTGGAACTGAAAAAACTACGTGAAAGGTATTACTTTTTTTTTATTATTTAGGTTTTCCTCTCTCTTACTAAATAAGGGTGCCTGCAACTGCGTGTGTAAACTCATAGGACAACATGTGTAGCTTGTATTTGTCTGTGTAAACCCAAAGTCATACAGCATGTGGCTGGCACAAGAGTATGGAGGGATTGGGCAAGGGGGAATGGCTTCAAACTGACCAAGCAAAAATTTAGATTGGATATTAGGAAAAAATTCTTTACTCTGGGTGTGGTGAGGCCCTGCATGGGTTTTCCAGAGAAGCTGTGGCTGCCACATCCCTACAAGTATCCAAGGCCAGGCTGGATGGGGCTCTGAGCAACCTGGTCTGGTGGAAAGTGTCCCTGCCTGTGGCAGGAGTTAGAATGAGATGAACGTTCATGTCCTTTCCAGCCCAAACCATTCCATGATTCTATGATGTCATTAGGGTCAGCTACCTTGTAATACTTTGATGGCCTTTTGTTATTTTCAGTGACTGAGGAGAATATAAACTTTGATTTCCAGAAAGTGTTGCGTTTGAGTCCTGAGTTCTGGAATAAGCTTGCATAGCTGCAGGTGACTCCTTTATCCACAAGAGGGAACACGTTGAAGGTGGATTTTTCTTTTTGTGCCAGAGTAATGTCAGCAGGTCTGGTTTAGCATTCTGAGTGGTAATATTCCTCTTGAGCTGTGTGTAAGCTCACATTAGACAGTGCATAATCAGTTCATACTATGGTTCCTCCTGTACTGAATTGTACATATTTCTAGTTTGGGGGTCAATGTTGTCAGTAAGGCGTTAGCAAATCTTTTTGCTGCTCATTGCCTCTTCTCAAGTGTGCATATAGAAGAAAGAACAGTATTGTTGTAGAGCTCAGGCACGATGTAGCTGTGTATTGACTCTGCTGGAATTTATATCTGTGTTGGAATTTATCACTTCTCTATGTTGGTGGCAGCTAGGACTGTCCCAAATGAGGGTAAGTGGTGTCCTGTGTACACAGGAGCTGACTTGAATCCCTGACCCTTAACTCCAGTTTGTTTTGTGGATTTTCATTGCTAAATCTGACTGTTCATTCTGTCAGTAACAAACATTCAAGCTTGTTGTTATATCACAGCAAAGGGTGTTCTGCTGCCTGTCTTCTGAAATCTGTGTTTGCTACTCTTTCAGGCAAGGAGCTGAAATGGATAAGGTGATGCAGGAGCTTGGGAAGTCACTGACTGACCAGGATGTGAATTCCTTAGCAGCTCAGCATTTTGAATCTCAGCAGGTAACTAGAATGTCATGCATATAATCATGTTAGAAAGAGCATCCACACCACTCAAATTATCACTGCTCTCCTGTCAGGATTTGGAGAACAAATGGACCAATGAATTGAAACAGACTACTGCTATCCAGAAGCAGGAATATCAGGAGTGGGTGATAAAGCTTCATCAGGACCTAAAGAATCCAAACAACAGCTCAGTCAGGTATTTAATTCCTCTGGGATGCTTAATTCCAGCTGAAATATTTCAAATGATTTGCATTTACATAATGTTTTAAATAGGATACTATAGTCCTATTTATTATGCTATGATAATATCTATAAATAATTTACATGGGATAATCAAAGCATATCAAAGGCAAATAGACTATCATAAATAAGTACGTATTTTTTTAGGTACATTTTGTGTGTGATGTTACAACCTCTCTGTACCAGGAAGGGTTGTAATGCACCAAAGTATATCTTGGCATGAGTGGAATTTTCTCCTATTTTGCCTTTCTTTCCCATGTCTGTCTTTAACACTGTTTCACAAGGCTTTCTGAACTTCTAAGCATCTTCTGGAGAATAATGGTACTTTAAATAATCGTAACAATGGTTTGAATTAAAAAGCCTCTTTTCTATGTGTATGTCACTGGACAGCTGAAAAATGGAATTTTTTAGTGTGAATACTTGTGGAGAGTTGAATGAGAAGCTTTCCTCTGTTGTAGGAAATTGCATGGAAATTAGAATTTGGAAGTTGTGTGGGATCCTTATTATTTACTACTTCCCTACTCTTGGAAAGTTTGATTAATAGCCATTTTAACATTGCTGCTTGGCAGTTGAAGTCAGTAGAATTGCTTGCAAGTTTTATAAAATATTTTTGGAGGTGAGCCACTTTGAAAATAGAGAAACTTCTCACAAATGCAGAAACAAATTGGAGAGATGATGATATTTTTTCTTGTATTAGGAACAGTATTTGTCTGGTTGTATCACTACCAGACTGTTGAATTTAGGGAAAAAATTAAAACTGATATCTGAAATGTTTTCTGGTAGTTTGAACACTGTGGAACATTTGATAAGGTGGTTTTTAATCTATTTTGTGTGGGAAGAAAAAAAAGAAATGCTTTATCCAATAACTTCATAAATAAGGTCTTGGCTGCTGTAAACAGGCTGAGAAGAGTTCTTTTTTTTTACTTTTATTCCTAGATTCTTACTGTGTTATAACTAGGTATTGTGACTTTTTTTTATTTCTCAGTCTTTGAATGCTTTACAAATGGGCTAATTAATGTAAATCTAACAGTGGAATCTCCTCTTCCTGCTGCCAGGAAGGTAAAGGTGAAACCTCATGAGTGGAGCTCATGCACATAGGTTTGGTCTCCTGGTTTCCACAGACCAGCTGAGAAAACTTGGGATAACTTTCCCAAAGTTGTTGGTCTTGAATAAAAATTAGGATTAACTTTTTGGTACTTTTCTCATTATTTTAGTGATGAAATTAAAGTTCAGCCCAGCCAGCTGAGGGAATCTGTGGAAGGAAACGGAAGAATCTATGAAGAGCAAAGGCTGTTAGAAGAAAGCTTTACTATTCACTTAGGTAAGCAGAGGAAACCAAATAACAGCTGGTAATAAATAATGTATCCAAGGTATGTATTTTTTACAGTATTTAACTCTCAATGTGTATAATCCATAGTTTGGAATTGTTTGTGTATGTTCCATACATATGTAGGAGAACAGCATAAACTGTATCAAGCAATGTCTGAAAGAGGTGGAAAACTTAATAGAAAACATTCTGGAAACAAATTTTCATCCATTTTGGTTGGGTGACTCATGTAAAAAAGCACAGCAAAAGCAAAACATATTGCCTAAAAATGATGCTTCGACTTTTCTTACATTTGGTAGAAAAATGTGTTTACGAAATTCACATCCCATGATCTTTTGCTGTCTTTGCTACTTCCCACGATCAGTTTACAGCAGAATAAATACTTGCAATTTGTATTTTTGTTTGGGCAGTAGAGTCTTCTTGTGCTGTTTTGAGCATGTTTTGTTGTGCAGGAATGGTTTAGGTCACTTAAAAAATTACCAGCAAAGGCATCAGCCAAAGCAGATTTGATACAAATTTGCAAAAGAGTCAAGAAGTTCAAAGGCAAGGTTCGCTCAATTACTATATAGATGAAACACAGAGAGGAAAATTGGATTATAACCAATTCTAAAATGATTAAGGCAGAGATGGGCAGCAACAATCCTCCCAGTATCACAAACTTGGGAGTTTGCAAGCTCTGAGAGGCATCTCTGTCAGGGGGAGATGCTGGTGCAGCCTGCTGTGGTGCAGGAAAGCTCCAAGAACATCCCATAGGACCACTGTCCTCAGGGTCATAAGATGATTGCCTTGAGTCATTTGGAAAATGTTTATCTTCAGGTTGAATTGCTGGGTTTCCAAAACTCCAGCAGCAGTGGTGCTGTCTCCCATGGCCAGTGGGTCAGGTAGGGGATATTTCCAGGCTGTCAGGGGCTAACTGATGATCCCTTCCCCTCCATGCAGCTCCCACTTCAGCCATGCAATTGTTCCTGAGATGGCCAAGAGATGCCTCAGCGCCCAGATCATTGCACAAATGCTAAGTCCTAGCAGGAGTTCCTGAGCTTCTGGAGTGGTTCTGGGGAGGGTGGGGAAGGATAAGCCATGACACATCAGTATTTCATCCCTAGCCCTGCAATATTCCTCAGGAAGAATTCTTTCACAGAAAGAGTTGGAAGGGGCTGCCCAGGGAGGTTTGGAGTCCCCATCCCTGGAGGTGTCCAAAGAATGTCTGGATGTAGCACTTAGTGCTCTGGACTGGTGACAAAAAAGTGAAAAAGAAAAGTGGGAATTGGGCACAGTTGGACTTGATTTTGGAAGTCTTCTCCAACCTTAATAATTCTGTGATTTTGCAATGGGAAAGAGCTAATTTCAGGCATGGACAAGCTTCACTTTGTCAAAACACTGTGTCTTTGTTACTACTTTGCAAATTGCTGATGTGTCTGTAAAACTGAATGTGTGGCTAAGAACTTCCTCTGGGTGTTACGGGTTATAGATCCGTTACAGATTTTTAGGGAAGCACTTTCTGCCCTTGCATTTCAATCCCAGTCCTGAGTTTAGTCTTCCACTAGGATTAAGCCCTGTGTGCTCTGTACAGGAGCTCAGCTGAAGACCATGCACAACCTGAGGCTGCTGAGAGCTGATATGTTGGATTTCTGCAAACACAAGCGCAATCACCGCAGTGGGGTGAAGCTGCATAGGCTTCAGACTGCAATGTCCCTCTACTCAACTTCCCTCTGTGGCCTGGTGTTACTGGTGGATAACAGGATCAGCTCATACAGTGGGATCAAAAGAGGTGAGCCTGCTAATGGGAGGTATCATGTCAGGGAAAATGAATAAAATAATAAATTGTAATAAAATCTTGCTGTCTTCTCTCACAGAAAAATATTCTCTGTAAAATTAAAATTCAGTGGGAGCAGTCATGTTTTGGATATGGTATTGCAAAAGGATAACAAACGCAAAAAGAGATGTGGATAAGGATGGGGGATAGTGTTGTGCTGTTCTCATCTCTTCCCTATGTTTTGTGTCTGAGTAACAAACAATATTGAAGAGGACCCTTCAATATTGATTTAAACAAATTTATTATAGGAGTTTCTAACTTTTTAATGCCAGATTATCACACTGAAACCTATGTGCAAAAATGAAAAAGAAACATGCTCACATTTTAAAGTGATAGGTAAATATATATAAATACCACGTGCTTTTGATTCTGTGAATTCCATTAAAACTGAACAATAGGAATATGACTTCCCTACTCTTGGAAAATTTGATTAATAGCCATTTTAACTGCATGTCTTTTGAGTAAGTGGGCACTATGATGGTGTTTTCTATCAAGGTTAACCAATGAAACTCTGTTTATTCCTGTTTGACTTTTCCACGTCCATCTTGAATTTAATACCAAAATACTCACACTTGGAATGTCTTTTTTCAACTAGTACTTATCACTATTCTTGCATGCCATAAAAAAATGTACAGTGCTGTAGGTGTAGAAGAAGGGATTACAGGCAACCTCGTCCCTGATAAGTCACAGTTGTACTAATTACCAAAGAGAAGGAACAGTCTTGCCCTTAATGGGTCGCAGCTCTGACTAATGGAGACAAATGTTATAAAAGGGGTGGGTTGACTGGTTGGGGGAGGCTTGGGGAAGAGATTCTGGAGAAGGAAGACCTTGAGGAGGTAGAGGAGCCCTAAAGAAGAAGGAGCAATCCAGAAAAAACACAAAGAAGACAGTTGCTGTTGTAAAAGATCAGCTATGAGGTCAGTCTGGGTCTGATGGAGTTGGAGCCTGCAGTTATAGTTGAGCTAGGTGAGAACCTGTGGCCAAACTAATACTGGCAGTCATAGTCCAGCAGGAAATATCTAGCAGTCAGAGTCTGCAGATGGACCCTACAGTAGGAGTTTGCTGTAGTCAGAGTCAGGATGGCTCAGCTGGAAAGAAGAATAAACTGGCACTCTTTTCACATTGTTAACTGAGAGTCTGTCTTGGCTCGTTTCTACCCCTAATGAGAGGTCTGCTGCAACACTGTGCTGTTTGTTATTTTCTGGAAACAATTGGAATCAGGCTTGTAGCAAGACGGAGAGGGAAGCGTACCAGGAAAAACTGCGGTTCCATTTGTGCTGTTGATGATTTCCAAGTTATTTAATTGTAACAGTAATATTTTGTACTTACATTGCAGGTGTTTAAACTGGTTTCTAACTGCTTAAATATTTAAATGAATGACAAAAGGAGATGATCTAGTTTTATGCTAAATTTTAGGTGATGAGAGAAGGCAGACAAATAATGCTATTAAACACAAAATGACATCTTCTAGCCACCAACTAAATCCTGTAGCCACAGTAGAGGGGAAAAGTATGCAACCACGTCACAATCCATGTCATAATGTCAAGTACAATACTCAATAAATTTGGGAAGAGGAGTCCAGTAGGGCTTTATCTGCTTTTGGAGAGTTTGGCTTTATAGCTGGATTTACTTGATCAGTAGAGTAGAATTACATAATGTTACTGAGCACAACCTCAGGATGTGCATTTCAATCTTATTTTTTTCCTAGATTTCGCAACTGTTTGCCAAGAATGCACGGATTTCCATTTTCCTGGAATCCAAGAACAACTTGAAATTGTCCAGAAGGTTGTACTTAAGGCCAGAGCACAGCGTAGCAGCAAGACAAAAAGACACTATGGTCAGTGACAACTAAAATTACCCTCCTTGAAATAGAACAGTGGTCAGCTGGATGTTTGTGGGCAGGGCAGAATTGATGCCACTCTTCTGCAGTTATTTCATCTGTAAAATGGAATGTTTGGGTTCATCAGGAAGCTCTGCGTCAAGTTCACAGAGAGAATGTGATGTTCAGGTGGTGTGTTTGCTACTGCTTTAAAATGAATCAACATATAAAAGTCACATTTTAACAACATGGGAAGTACATCAGGGCATTCTCCTTTCCTAAACTGCCTGTAGCAGCATAAGCTTTTTCTGTCTTTACCTTTTTATTACCATTTGCATTTAAATCTTTAAAAATTGCAGAAAAGAAGTTTACGACTTTTCCTCCTTCCTTTAAAGCGAATGCTGAAAACCAAATAACAAATTGCCTAAATGTATATTTAGCTTTTTAGTGCTGACCAAAGCTTTGGGAATGATTTTCCTCGCAGTCATGTTTGCAAATGGCTGGGAAATGCACTGACCACATGGTGTTTAGGCAGTGCAATTGTACATCATGAAACTTTGTTTTCCCTGCAAAGAGCTACTTATGTGATTTAGATGCATCAGGAACAAACATGAGTACACATTACAACAAGTTCCCTTGAGAACCTGCATATTGCTGCATCTCAAGGGAAATGGTGAAAGCTGGTTTTATGCTGCTGATTTATGTAAATCTCTTAGGAACAAATTTGGTTTAATTTATTGCATTATTGAAAGAAATAATAGCAAGATACTATGTGGTTGTAGGGACAATTTCCAAAGTTTCATTTTATGTCTGAGAATATCGTGTTTTCTTTTGTCCAAATGAAGAAATGTCATAGGATGGTAAGTAAGAAGGGCACTGATTTGAGGTGGGATTCAGCTTGGGGTGTGTTGAAGACAGCAAAAACACTTCTACCCATCCCCCTTGCATTTTGGGGACTTTATGGTCAAAATTCAAGCCAGATATCAGTGCATGAACCTGTTCATGCCAAGTGTAATTAATAGAGGATATGATTAACACTTGTTCTACGTGTTCATACACAGAAAACAAAAGCAGTGGGAATGAAGATAAATTAAAGAATATCGAACGAAACCAGTCGACTATTTTACCAGGTGAGTTGTGTGGCATTGACCCCCTCTTTCTGAAGCAAATTGTGTTTCATACATCCACATTTTTAGCTCTAAAGTCAGAGCATAAATTATAAACTGAACCCAAGCTGACCTCAATCAGAGGAGAAGGATGTTCCTGTGGCTGAGGCAGAGAACTGGGTGTCAGGACATCTGGTTTCTATTCCCAGCTTTGCCACTGCATCACATGGCGTGGGGCAAATCACTTCTCTTTGCCTAAAATTTCCTTTTGGAATTTGAGGGTGAAAACAAAAGATCACTGAGCATCTTGGGGAAAAGGTGAAACTTCAATACTAGCAGCTAATTTTATTTTTGAAAATGGCTATATGTATATTGCTGTTGTGGTACAGAAAAACTTTTTTGAGTGGATTTTTTAAATTTGATAAATCCATCTCTCAAGGAAATTATCTTCTGTGTATATTGTTATATTTAGTAAGGAAAGCTACTGTGGAATTTGAAGATGAATATGCAGTTGGAGGAGGGAGTAATGAAGTCCATACAACCCATGGTTGACTGAGGACTTACTAAAATTGATTTTATGACTCTTAAATATTGTTGGTGGGAGTGAATTATAAATTCATTTGAACCAGATAAATCCAGGTGTGTCTTGCAGCAGTGGCCTGTCTGTTACTGCTCAGAGGTGGTCACTGCTGGGGATTCCTGCCTCCTTAGCAGTCATCCAGAAGGAGTACAGCCCCATTCTGCAGCTGTTCCAGTTCAAAGAAAGGATCTTAACTTCAGTGGCCAATGGGAATAGGTTTGAAGGCAGATATTTGTTCGTTGACTGAAAGAGTGGGGGGCATTGCTCACCTGCTTTTCCCTTGACTGTTCTGTAGACTTTAGATCTCCAGTGCAAAGGAGTGATGGAGAGACCTGGATTTCACTGCCTCTCACCTTTGATAAATGAATACCAAGTCTAAAAATAGCCCCAACAAGATGTCTTGGTTACTTTTTTCAAACAGCTCTGTAACTTACCTTCCTGCTACTCTGAATTATTTTAAATTCTAATGGTCACTGATCCCTTTGTGTTCCAGTGCCATATCTCAGTTGTTACATAACCCATTATCTTTTTCCACAAGCTCTGTGCATCCCTTATTTGAACCCATCCTTTTTTGGCCTTTCTGCCTCCCACATCTGTCTGCAATTCCGTGCTTGCGTTGTGTATTTTGAGTATTGCACCTCCTCTGGGGTTGTTTTTCTGTTTTGTGCTATATAGAGATCATATCCTGTGCTGGCACTGTTATGGTTTATTACACCATGTGGCCATGGTGCCAGTGGAACCCATCAAAGCAGTGAGTGAGTGTGGGATGGATGTAAAACAGTGACAGTCCAAAAGAGATTTTAGATCTCCTGTGTATGTCATCTCTGCTGTATATTTGTATTTGCCTCTTAACTTTCTTACATTGCCAAACAATTGGATTTCAGTACAGATCACTACCATGATTTCTTGCCTTCCTGGTTTGCCTTATTGTGCAGGAGAGTTCTACATCACACGGCACTCAAACCTCTCAGAAATCCACGTTGCCTTTCACCTGTGCGTGGACGACAACGTCAGGTCTGTGAACGTGACCGCCCGGGACCCGGCCATCATGGGCCTCAGGAACATCCTCAAGGTCTGCTGTACACACGACATCACCACCATCAGCATTCCCCTCCTGCTGGTGCATGAAATGTCAGAAGTAAGTACATGGAAGCATTTGGGCTGGTTTTATATCCGTAGGTATTTGCAAAGGGTGTGTTTCATGCTGGTTTAGGTCAAATGGGATGGTTTTTCTCACTCACAGGCTTCTACCACACTACATGGCACTTGTACCTACATGGTGACCCAAATTAAGGAGTTGGACCAATTAAAAATGTCTCAGCCAGCTGAATCACTTTGAAGTATTTATTCCCACCTCTCCTTTTGGACAATTCACTTCCTGCATCCAGCTCAGTGCAGTTGTACAAGTACTAATAGAAGATGGGACTACACAACTGGAAGCTCTTGCTTAGAAACTCTACCTTCAGAGTTGCTGATGCAATAGTGATACCAGATCCCCACTTTTAATTATAATTAGTTGTAAAATATTAAAACTAGGTTTTGGGAGCAGTAGAACTGGCAAAGCTTGGCTTAGAGTTCTGTAAATCTATACACCACCTTTTACCCTCTGTAAATCTACCACCTCAGCCCCATACATGAGCATCCAAATTTCACCTTCACTTTGTACTGTCTCTTCCTTCACTGCCTAATTTCTGTCCCTGTTTCCTCTCTAAGTACCCTCCAATACTGTCTGGACAAGAGGCAGCATATTGCTGATGCTCTTTATATTCTTATTTAGCGAGCTGAGTTTTGTATTTTCTTCTGTAGTGGGACGCTGATGTAGGGCTCGTCTCTCAATCAGCTGTAAGATTTCTCAATGCACAGTAATCTTACACTATTGGCAGCCTCTTTTCTCTGTCACAGAGAAAGTGGTGATTTTTTCACCTGGCTCACAGAGAGGAAGAGAGGTAGGAATGCAGGGGAAAAAGTGATGGGCAGGGAGTACTGCTCACATCCTGAAGAGCTGGGAAGTCTGTAAACCTAAAGAAATGTGAAAAAGAAGATAATTCTGTCTTCATGCAAGGATATTAGTAATAATTACAGTCTATTGGAAGGGTTTTTTTTAAAATAACCCTGTGATTTTTCACTTGTAAATTCAATATTGCCTTTTCTTCATGGAAAGTGGCTGACTCCCAGAAGGATAAATGCTCAACAGAGCATTTAACAGTGACTTGTTTTATAACAATTTCACTGGAATACAGAGTAGAAGTATTATGGACCTTTTTTTGCAGGATCAGGATCTATTGTCATGGAAAGCAAGCAATGAAAAAGGTAAAAACACCCAATAAAAGGATGTATTTCTGTACATAAATGTAGACTTTTAGGAACAGATGAGATTATTTCGAAAATTTTTCATCTCTTGTACTGAGACTTCTTTTGTGAGCAAGTGGAAGTAGTCAACATGCAGGACAGCAGCCTGGGTCACTCATGGGACCCAGTTGCTGTGTTTCAGAAAGATATTAAATATATTCACCCTTTTCTTAATCAAGTGCCACCTGATGATATTCTTTTTTTTTTTTTTTTTTTTTTTTTGTTTCCTTAAAAACCTGGTTAGTTTTAGCTTCTATTTGCATAGCTATTGTAAACTCAAACAAAGCACATGACCAAGTATTCAACATGCCCTGAGATGTGTGAAACTGAAGAATTATCTTCTTGTCTAGTGCTGGATTCTTAAAAGGTCCTGGTAAAACAATCTGCCTTTTGTATTAAGCTGTAAGTCTTTGCAGAGTAAGCAGAAGGTGAGCTGGATGGTGAGTGTGTTGAGGGACAACTGCTTTGTATGACTTGCATTCGCAGCTTGCTTATCACACAGTGCTTGGCAGCTTGCTGACCTGATTTGAAACGCACAAATCTGTAACTCCTTGTTGAGGGAAAAGTGAATAATGACAGATTTCTTCTGAAACTTAACCCTCAACTCGGTGCCTTTAGCAGCTACATTCTGACTCTGCATTTACCACCTACAGAAGAACATTTTTGTGAGGTGGTTGACCAGGAGCCCAGCTGCAGAGATGTTTCCATGCTTCCCTGGGACAGGCATTCATTAGCAGTGTTCTCTGTGCTTTTCCAGAAGATTTTCTTCTAATGCAGATGGAAGAGTGGTGTTTATAACCTCACAGAAGTAATCACAATATCACAGACTGCTGTGAGGTGGAAAGGACCTTAAAGTTCATCCTGTCCCATCACCTGCCATGGGCAGGGACACCTTCTACTACCCCAGGTTGCTCCAAGCCCCATCCAGCCTTTCCTGGAATTTTTCCAGGGATCCAGGGGCAGCCACAGCTTCTCTGGGCAGCCTGTGGCAGGGCCTCAGCACCCTCATGGGGAACAATTTCTTCTTCATATCCACCCTAAACCTGCTCTCTTTCACTTTGACTGTATTGATCTCAATGAGGCCGTTAGATTTCATTATTATTTCTGTGAAAAAAGAAAATAAAATCAAGAATTCTGTTTTCCTTTGTTTTTCTGATGGCAAGAACAACCAAAACAGATATCTCTGGTCTGATCATTAAGTTAAATGAAGAGAAGAAACTGGACTTGATACCTGAGAAAAGGAAAAACAGATAGTTTGGTTTCAGGACCAGTGAGGTGTTACTTCTGATCACTGGAATCTACTATAAACTGGGGAATGAAATGGCTCTGGCAGCAAGGCGTGGCTGAAAACGTCAGAGCTGGTACCCTCCCTTGGTAGTTTCAAGATTGTTGTCCACACAGCAACAGTGACAAAAGTGTGACACTCTTCAGTGATCTCAGTCCAGTTGTGTCAATTACCATAATTTAGGATGAAATTAATTTTAAAAAGATAGAAATGAAAGGAGTGTAAGCTGTGTAACAAAAACTTGCAAACGTGATTTATGTCCATAGAGAGGTTACTGGTGGGTGTATTGACCACAAATGTTTTTCATCCGAGTTTCCTGCCTTTAAATTTATATCTGCTCATCCAGTGTTTAGGATTTGCACAGATGCACCGTGAGTTAAAACTTGCTAATTCTTATTGAAATTACCCATTGAAATTCAGTTTGAAATATTTTTCTTACATGATGTATGTGGACTTCAGTGTTTTAATTACCTAATTATGATACGGTTCTGCAAAGGCCCAGGCCCTAAGCAGCCCCATATAGTAAGCCTGTCACAAATTAAATGAAAATAAAATCAAAAGGGTTGCAGCATCTCTTTCTAATCAGTGAAGCTGGTCTCCCCACCTCTCCCCCTTTTTTTTATTCTAAATTAGGAAGAAAACTTGACAAAATGATTGCGACCTAAAAAGGGTTGAAGTGTCTCTACTAGTGAAAAATACCCAAAGTTCCAGTTGGTTTGGTTTTCTTAACTTTCTTGAATGCTATTATCCAAACTCCCTCTAGGAGGTTGGCTGCTTGTTTTGTTGCTTTCTTATGTCCTTCCCTGTATTTTGAATTGGTACTTAGCTGATCCTCCATTTCCACACCATAGAAAACTCCTGGTAACATGGTGAATTCATGAGAACTTAGGTTTCTGTAGATGGATTAGAATTGAATCACTACTATGTCATTTTCAGTTCTTGTGGCTTGCATGGAGCAACATAGTTATTTCTCTGAGCGCCCAGAAAATTAAACCTGTCTATTTCTCTAAAATAGTTCTAGAAAGGGTGTCATATCCTGTTGTGTTGATCAGTCCTTGTAAGACTCAGTTCCCGTCACTGATTGCTCAAGGTGCTTCTGAGAGAGAACTTTTCTTCTTAGTCACTTGTTTTTCACTAAGCCAAAGCAGTGATCAAAACCAACAATAAATCTTGCTTGTGACAGGAAAGCACCCATGGGCAGATGAGTTATAATAAACATCAAGTGTTGCTTCCAGAATGCTTAAAAATTAAAGGAGTCAAAAAGCAACCACAACAAAAAAAGTACAAACCCAAACTTGTCTAGCACTGTTGGGTCTGATTAATGTGGTATATCCCCTAAAAGCAGCATGTAGGGATGCAGCAATTTACATAGTGAAAGCTTTATGAAAAGATATTTCAAACTTACCCTGTTTATAAAATACACTGTATTTTGGGGTAATGGCAGATCCTTCCACCTTAGGAGGAACTTTGGCTTTCAGTAGTTGTTTAATGGAGCCACATACTCATTTTATAAGTTGTGTTATCGCTAGGCATTCTTACATTACCTTGCCTCCCAAATAACTTTCTTTAGTACTGAAATTATGCTTTGTGATAAGAACAGATTGCACTGTGTTTGACATTGCAAAAGAGACTGGCTTTAGCGAATAGAAAACTACGCAAAGATTAAGTTTGAAAAGGTACTTAGAATGATAAATTGGTTTCCATGTCTATGTTCCTGTATTGAGAGTAAAAAGTGCTCATCTTGATGCTGAAGAGTACAGCAGAAACAAACAGATATTGTTTTCTTTCTGAGAAGTGTTTGCAGTGAGTCATTCTGACTGATAGAATTACCTCATCGTGGTGTAATTGGCTTTGTAGCATACAGCCAAAAAATGTTTTGTGATCTTTAAACTTAAATTATTTAGCCCAGTGCTTGTAGCCGTATCTTAAACCACCATGGTTTTCATGTCACATTTTGCTATTTAACTTCAGGTGAGGATTTGCTGGCTGTTGATATCGTAAACTCCATCAGATGAAGATGAATTTTATTTGTTCTTGCTCTTACTATAAATGCATCTTAAGAAAGAAGGGCTTCTTCCAGTTCCAGTACTAGAGAGAAGGTTTTACAGAAGGTTGTGGGAATGCCAGGAAGCCTTTAACAAAATCAAGAACAGATAGAAGTCGTCATTGTGCTATTAAGATGTGTTTAGGAGCCTGCCTTTGATTTGCTGAAGCCTGAACCTGACAATTATCAGGTGAATATTAGACTTCTTTTGGAGCTCCACAGGGGAATTGAACTCCCCAGTTTCCAGTGGGTTCAACAGCATTTTTATTCAACATCTCAGCTTAAAAATCTATAGTATTTTTCTGACACTGGCTCTCCTAGCAATAAGGAATGGTGATGTTTCTATGGTCACTTGTAAGGTCTGTACACCTGCCTAGAATGTTCTGAGAACAAGGTCCCAAATGCTGCTTGAAAATTATGTTCTGGGGCAAAAAAATGTGCTGCTTTTAATAATTACCCTGCTGTTCTTGCTGGTTAGATCTGTGGGACATTGAGTCTTTTTTATTACTTCATTTTAGGAGATGACCATTCCATGGTGCCTGAAGAGGGCAGAGCTTGTGTTCAAGTGTGTCAAAGGTATGGGAGTGGAGCTGCAGTGGGATCTGCTGGAGCCAGTCCAGAGCAGGGACATGAACTCATTAAAGGGATGGAGCAGCTCTGCTGGGAGGAAAGGCTGAGGGAATTGGGATTGTTCAGGGTGACCTCATTGTGGCCTCGCAGTGCCTAAAGGGAGCCCACAGGAAAGATGGAGAGAGGCTCTTGCCAAGGGCCTGGAGTGACAGGACAAGAGGGAATGGCTTCACACTGACAGCAGATTTAGGTTGGATATTAGGAAAAAATAGTCCTTGTGACTCAGCATGGTTTTCTGTCTTTCCAAGTGGTGTTTTTACTTTCTGCATTTTTGTATGGTTTCTGCACTTTTGTATGGTGCACTTAAATAGTTGAAGCAGTTGCTTTCTTTCAACCAACTGCTTGAGGAAACTCTTCCTGTAGTAATTGACCTTTAGTAGTTCGCAATGGATATGTCATCTATATCATCTGCTTCTATTAAACAAGTACTCTTTTAAGCATCCTTATTTGCCAGGAGAGGATTCCTGTGGCCTTTGATAGTTCATCACTTGAGCAATGAATGACTGCTGAGCTTTTTCCCCATAGAATCATAGAATTTGTCCCTGCCCGTCCTACTATGGGCAGGGACACCTTCCACTATCCCAGGGTGCTCAGAGTGCCATCCAGCCTGGCCTTGGACACTGCCAGGGATGGGGCAGCCACAGCTTCTCTGGGCAACCTGTGCCAGGGCCTCACCACCCTCACAGCGAACAATATCTTGCTCATATCCCATTTAAACTTCCTCTCCATTGGTGTGAAGTCATTCCTCCTTGTCCTGTCACTCCAGGCCCTTGTCAAGAGTCTCTCTCCATCTTCCCTGTGGGCTCCCTTCAGGCACTGCGAGGCCACACAATGAGGTCACCCCTGTTTCTCAGTGAAAGGAAGCCATGGAAAGAACTCCTGACACTATTTGGAGAAACCCTCACTTTCGCTGTGTATCATTGTGCTGCACAGTAGGAGACTGATAATTCTTTCCTCAGTGTAGGTATTCTGCAGAACTCCTCATTAGATTTTTCTACATTTCATTCTGATTTAAAGGCAGTTGAGGACATCCCCAATTAAGGCAGTTCAAACCCTCCTTGTTTGTGGAAACTCCCTCACTGCTTTCTCATGCTGTAACTGCTGGAGAGCATTGCACAGGTAATGCAGGCAGTGTCAATGCTGTTTTTTTAGGTTTCATGATGGAAATGGCCTCGTGGGATGGAGGAATTTCTCGGACTGTACAATTCCTGGTACCACAGGTAGGTGAAACCAAAGTCATATCCAGCCTAGGAGACTGCTGGTAAAAAGTTGCATGTCGGTAGATCTAGTTGGGATTTTTTTTTTGCTGTTGCCTGCCCCTTTTGAGTGAGTTTAAATTAATCAATGTGGTTTTGTTTCCTTGCCTATAAAGGAAGAGTGAAGGTGGGTTTATATTTTTGAATACCCAGTAGTATTTTCTGAGAGGATGCTAAATTTCAAACTGGGAAGTTCACCTTTACAAATGGCGAATGCATCACCCTTGAAAAAGAGACTTTTTTGCTGTTAATTACTCTGATGGGCTAACCTTGTGTTACATAGCTTGAGTTGTCTACTAGTCATATTGTCTAACTACATGGAAAGATGCAATGCAGAAAGTTCAGTCATGCTTCCACAAAAACATTAATTACTCCAGGTATTTGAAGTTTAGTTCTAATTTTGATTCTGAAATTATTTCATTTGGAGTTCTAGCTGATCTTCCAAAACATCTAAAGATGGTCAGCACAAGATTTGTTCTAAAAAGCAATAAAAGTAGAGTTATGTTAGGAATGGAGTAACATGTATTTCTTGGCAAAGTAGGAAGCTGCTGAGCAAGGAGGAAGCCACAAATAAATTCCAAAGTTGAATCTAGTCCTGAAATGCAGAGAGCAGGAGTCCTGTAGATAATAAGCAGCACTGTCCTGCTTATATTCAACAGAAATAATCAATCCCTGGAACAAGAAATTACTGGAAATGGATATGTGGATATGTCACATAAATACATAGCCAGTGTTTTTAGGTCAGTCTTTCAACTGGATTCAGTAGAATTTTAACACACAGATTGAAAATTATTTTTGTTGTCTTTTGAACAGCAGCAATTATCTTAAATACCAAGAAACAAAGTTGAGAGAGACTAAATTCTTCCAAACTACAGAAAGCCAAAGCTTTTACCTGTGTGTTGTTTTTTTCCAGACAATTTCTGAGGAAATGTTTTACCAGCTGAGTAACATGCTGCCACAGATCTTCAGAGTATCTTCCACACTGACTCTGACCTCCAAGCACTGATTTCTGTGGAGCACTAATTTGTATCCTGTCGGCAGAGTATGAGATTAAAGAGATTCTGGACTAGGATGTCTCTTTCCTGTGGACTGATGACCCCAAAGTGGCATTTGTTGCTATTACAAGAATCATGTTGTAATAAAAGATAAATGTAGTAAAAGATAAATGTCTGTACTTGGCTGGTAGCAGCTGATTTTTGCCTCTTGCTTTGTTTCAGCACAGGATTGGTGATGAACTCCTCACCTTTATCTGAAAGACATAAAAATAACTTGTATGAAATCTACAGAAGTATATAGGTAATTCTCAAACATAGAATAGATAGAAACAATAAGAGCTTATGCTAGGAATGGGGTCTTCTGGCTTCTACAAACATTTTCTGAATTTTCTCAGTGACTTTTAAAATAATATAGAGCACATCAGGTGTTTCCATGGAATAGCTGATGGAATTTGTCATCGTGATCACGCAATAAAATGTATTAGTGTCTTGTTTTACTGCTACAAAATGAAAGACTTGAATCAAACATCTTGTTGTATTTTGTAGATTGTGGAAGTGCTTAAAAGAAGTATCTAATTAATATACAGTTATGACAATAATGAGAAATTCTGAAGTATTATTTCTTCTTTTTTTTTCTGTTTGATTTTTGCTTTATTTGCAGACTTCACATTGACAAGTTTATCAGATGAACAGCTTTATAGGAACACTAAAGTGTTCTGGACCCTGTTATAAAATTTGCTGCTTATTAACATTTTATGACTAATCAGAAGTGCCAGGGAGACAGCTCAAGATGCAGCTATGAAATTTCTTGGGAAAAACTTGAATCTAGTAAAAAAAAACAGAAAACCAACTGAACCACCCTTGCATCCCAGTGATGGGGGATAAGGGGGACACTAGGAACTGCTTTTCCCCCCTCCCCCTGCCCATTATGGGCAATCTTGGAACTCAGCTGTGGACCCAGGAGCTGGAAGCAGCCCTTCCAAGACCACAGGGAAAATCCTGTCTGGAACAGGAATTCTTGGGGGAGCCAGAACCACTGGGTTCGCAGCAAAGCACCTGAGGGGCCGAGAGGGTTCCAGGTGGTAGGATTTCCAAAGCCCCAGTTCTGCTGTGTGGGAATCATGGGGATCCTGGCAGACCTGGCTTTGAATCAGAAACCTCTTCCTATGTACTGCTGAAATTTTGCAATGAAAACTGGAGAACCTGGAAGCCAATTAAAATGCAAATTATTTTCTGTCTTCTTTTCTGTAGTGATTTTTTTTAAAATGTTACTTCATTTAACAAATACAAAGATTGAAAAACTCGGTTTTTCATTTAAATTTCATTTCATTTCATTTAAAATTCTCACAGAGCACCAAAGGAATATTCACTATTCCATGATGATTATGAAGTCACTGTGTAATTAACAGACTCAGCTTAGTATTTTTATCAGGTCTTGCATGCTTCAGGAAACCAAGTAAGTGACCCAGCAAGCATCTCTTGCTGAACTGTCAAATACCTTCTTTTCCTCTGCCAGCAGCTTCTAAAGAAGAATCATGCAAGTAACGTGACCTAATTTGGTGTTCTAGAAAAGGATGTAAATTCCTCTAGAAAGAGCTGGGTTAATCCTGTTACAGCTCATTTTACATTGCTGGCCTGAACTGAAATCAAATTCTGGTCCCAGAAAAGCAAGTGCTCTAACACTATTCTGTCTGGGAAAGACGTGGTGACAGAACTATTCCTTTTCAGAAGTTATAATGTTTAAAGTTGTAAGGTTTATCTGTGTGTGAAAAAGATCTGTTACCTACTTAGTTTTATATTTTCCTTCACTCAGTAAATCTACCAACAAGGAACACCAACAATTCTTGATAAAATATCTTGCTTATAATTCTAGACTCTTTAGTAATAAAAATTATACCTGGTATTTTTGCCAAAGCATGAAGATTCCATTTAATTTAGTAGCACTTAGGTTAAACTGCCACTAATTTCTAGGAAAATAACTCAGCTTTTTGTCTTTTATTTTTGAAATGTTTGTTTTCAGTCCTCAGCAGATTCCATCTAAACTTGTCATCAGAAGAACCAGTTGGTCTTTGATACTGAAATGAATGATAGAGCTTTAGTGATGAGGTTTTGGAAAGTCAAAGTGGAAGGAATGGTATGGGAAAAATATTAATTCTGCTTGCTGAAGTGTGACCCTTGTAAATGCTGAATAAGCCTGCTAAAGGCAAACTTTGTCTGGATGATCCATGACAGAGCATTTAATATTCCCATTTTCATACCTGTTCTCAATGAAGTGGTGTTAACAGCAGATTTTTAGCTGTCTTTGGAGAAAAACAGAATATAGAGATGGGCTGACCTAAGCTGTACTTTCTGTTTGGTCTGTGCCTGGCAGCTGTAGAATACGGGCTGCAGTTTATGGCGTAAGTCACCTTAGAAATTCTGTTTCAGTTATGAAAAGCTATTCAAGATTAAGAGGAAAATGACTTAATGGACATGAGGTTTTCTATTTGTATATGTAGTGCAGATTCCTTGGAAGGGTGACAGAATTTAATGCCTTGAAAATGTCGTGTAAAATTATACACGTGGCTTGAATTGAATAAAAAATTCTTGCCACTGGGAGAGGTGAGGAGCAAATGCCATTACGTAGCTTTTTTAACTGGCTCATGATGACCACTGCAAATTGCAGGCGCCCTTTACAGAGTCTTAACTGAGGTTATTGCAAGGAAGAAAAAAATACCAAGAGTCGGAATTTGTCAAGGATATAACTTAGTGCCCTTCGCCTCTTGTCACCAGCTCTGTGACCTGTGTCTGCTTCTGTGGGAACTGGTGACAAACAGGAGGAGAATTCAGGCACTTAAACACTAGTACAGGCCTTGTCCTGGTCAGGGGTGCCTCTACCCTGCTGCAATGACAGAAATGTCACTGTTAGAAGTTGACACTGCCCAGACAGGTGGGAGGTCCTTTCTTCTACAATAGTTCACTCTGGACAGCAAAATCTTAATGACAAAAGAGTTATTTTATAACTTTTCCTGTAGTATGAGAGGTGAATGAAGCCACAGAAAGTGTTTATCAAGAGGGGATATAATGTAAGGGAGGAAATTATCATGGAATGGTTTGGGTTGGAAGGGGTTTTAAAGAATATCCAGTTCCATCTGAGAGGATTGAGATTGCATATTCTAACCCAGTTCTGATATTTCTGTGATCTTAAAAGTTGATCAGTTTATTGCATCTGTATCTCATTTTCCCCTCATTAGAGGAAAGTTTAATTTATGCTTATGTAGTATTTTGGGCATTAGTCTTTCATGCCTCATTTACTGTTATTTTTTGCCAGTGCTATACCCAAAAATACAGAGCTATTCCCTGGTATTCACACCAGGTCAGCTGTGTAAAGAGATGCCTGTCCTCTTCTTGTATCTTTGCCTCATGGAGCTCTCAGGACAGACCATCAGTGCTGCATAAAAATAAATTTATTACTTCATAGTATATACTGGATGTGCAGAAGTCAGTAAGCAACCACAGGACTGTTGTCATATGGGACCACAAAATTAGAAAAATATGTTATTATGTATAAGAACAAACAGTTTTATTTCTGGTTGCACACATTGAAGGGCATGATTTTATGATATAATAGCATTTATACACTAAGGTGTAATCTTAACCCAACATTAGAAGTAAGTTCTTTTGAAGATTATTCCTTGGAGGTTAGACCAGATTCTGGGTAAAGAATGGTGGTTCATAGTTTTTTATTTCCTTTCCCACTTCTGTCATAATAACCTACAAAGGGAGAAAAACAATGTTTAGCCTTTATAATAAAGGCTCCAAAAGAGAAAAGCCATGGAAATGAGTCAATTTAGGATGTGAAGTCAGTGTTGCAAGCTCTGCCAAGTGCAGCTTGCAGAAGATGAGATAGCTTGAGCAAACAAAACTTCCTCTGGGCACGCACTTTCCACCTGACATATGTTTTTTATTGGGAAATGGACTGTGGACTTCAGTTTGTGATGCTCAGTTCTGGTCTCATTGGCCAGTTTTTCTGCTTTCAGAACAGACACAGAGTAGTATTTTCAACCAGCCTTGTGAAGGACTGAGAAAAGGTGGAGACATGTTCTCTGCTGGAGTAATTATCAAAACCCATAGGAAAAAGTCACTGAACAAAACAAGGTTATTGTGTCATGCTGGTAACACACACAGAAATATGAAGTGTCTAGTATCAAAAATTCTATGTAACATAGAAAAATATCTTAAGATCTGTGTTAAATCATGCAAGCACTCTGCATGGACCAGCACACAATGATGTGCTATATCTCACTTCTCAGAGGAGCCATGGTAGGTTCTGGCCTCTTCCTGATGGCTGTTCCAGTTCACAACTTCTAAATCTTCACTCCAGTCACTGAAAATGCAGCAAAAAATACCTTGATAGAAAAGGCACCAACCTTGTGCAGTTTGTGGCCCGCAGGATTTGATGTTAGTTTTGATTGTCATCCTGGTTTTTATTTTAGCATTCACCTTCTGCTCTGTGTGTTGCTCATGTCAATTCAATGTCTATTAAGTTTGATGAGTTACTCCAAAATCACAGAGATGTAACTGAGAGCAGAATTTGGCCTTGTGTGCCCTTCCAAGGGTGCTAAGTTTGAAGAGATACACACAAAGCAACACTGGCTAAATGGCAACTGAAGGGGAATATGAAAACCATCTATAAATATTTAAAGGATGCAAAGACTAAAGAGGAGGCGGGTTTGGACTGCATGTTCCAGTAAGAGTTTCAACTTAACTAACAGGGATAAAACTAACAAAGAAAACAGAGAAGATTCAGAGAAGCAATATTTCTGAAAACTTAGAAATTAGTCTCATAGTATACAAATATTTCTCTGAGAAGGGAGTGATAGCCACTGTGTAATTTCCAAGATAACAGGAGGAGACAGCTACACCTTTGTGGTACGAAGTACTCTTAAACTGCCTGGGAGATGGCAAGCCAGGGCTTCATGTCTGCTTTCTGTTTGGTCAGCAGAAATGGATTGATTTCTCCCTCCCTCTGTTCTATCTTTCGGAAGCACATCGATGACCATCTGGGTCCAGACAGATGTGCTTTTTCTCCAGTTGGCTTAATAAGTTCATTGATTTTAAATCTACAGTCAGGAGGATCCCACAGAGAAAAAGCCTACATTCCTTCAAGAGGTACCTTCCATGAAAGTCAATGTCTTGGGGTAAGAACTCCTTAAGTTAAATTAATTCAGGTTTAGATGAAGGGTGAAGAGAATCATATGCTCCAAGGCACTATCAGCTCTTTCCTAATGGGCATTGGCTCACTCTTAACAGTGCCAAAGATCATCAGAACATCTTGAGATACAGTGGTTTCAACAGGAGTTCAAGGCTCTTGGCCTCCAAGCAGGAACAGACCCTGTACATACCAATTTAGGAGTATCTTGAACTGGGGAGTTACCAGAGTTGAAGCTGGTTTGGTTGTCTCCCAAAAGTCCTATTTTAAGCTCCTTAAACTGAACCATAACAGCTCTTGCCTGGCATAAATTATAATCCTCCAAAATGCTCTGTACTCTCTCATGCAAGTCATTTATAGTGACTGTTTCAACTCTGTTCCAAAGAGCAGTTTTAAATCCCAGCAGAAATAGCCTGACCCCACAAATAGGGGCTGTTTCCTTCCGCCACTCCTCGTGCGTGCAGCACCCAAGTTATCAGAGTGCTCTGTGCCTATTCCCACAGCGAAAATCCTCCCAGCACAGGCCAGCCAAGCCTCCCTTTTTGAGAAATGAATCTCTCTCCCTGCTCACCAATCAAAGATGGAAATTGCAGCGGGTCATTGGCAGGAGCTTGGCCCCAAGCTTGACCAGCTACACAAGAGGATGTGAGTGCTTCTGTTGAGTAGTTGTTTGGAAACCACTGCCTGACCACCAGTTGTTATCTTGGATGAGTTTTTAGCCATTTTGGGTACTTCTCCCTGCCCATTGGAAGTGGTTCTTTCTTTCAAGCAGTCCATAAATTATGAGCAAGTCATGCAAACTGATGTTGCTACATGCAAAATGGCACACACCACATTTTTATATTATTTTTGCTTTAAGTGGGAAATCTTTTGCTGCAAGAGGACAACATTTTCTAGTTTTTCTTCTCCCCATGATTATTTTACAGCAGGTAGGTATTTATGGATGAGGAAAATCAGCCCTTTTCCTGGGTGTGAGACCCAGCAGGTGAGTCAGCACCTCCTGATGTGGTCTTCCAGGGGTCTGTAATGAGACCAAGTAATTTTCGGTATCTTCATCAATGACATGGACATTGGGATCAATTGCACACTCAGCAAGTTTGCAGATGACACCAAGCTGAAGGTTCAGTGACACACCTGAAGAACAGGATGCCATCCAGAGGGACCTGTACAAGCTTGAGAAGTGCTGGGCCCAGTGCTGGGGTCCTAGCACAGAAAGAACATGGAGTCAGTGCAGAGGAAGGACACCAAGATGATCAGAGGTTGTCTAGAGAGGCACAGGTTTCCCAGAAAGGTGGAGGATGTCCCATCTCTGGAAACATTCAAGGTCAGGCTGAGCAGGACTTTGAGCAACCTGATCTGTTGAAGTTCTCCCTGCTCATTGCAGGGGGGTTGGGCTACATGGCTTTTAAAGGTCACTTCCAGCCCAAATGATTTTATGATTCCATGAAAAAGGCATCAAGAATTTGGAAGTGCAGGCTCTGTACAATACATGGTGGAGTGATGTCTTTTTTGTATTTTCTTCTTTTTACTCATGATGCTGTCACAAGTAGCTCTTTAGAGAAGCATTATGCCTGCTAATAACTGGCCTGCTGGATCACCTGCTTCTGCCTAATCCATCTTAATTTTTATAGTGGAGTCATACACAGGCAGATCCACCAGACATTTAGAGAAAAAAAAGAATGGAAAACATAAAGCAGTCAAAGAGAGGTAAGGATGGGTCAAGCTGGATGGTGTAAGAGCCTTTAATTCCCTTTTTGTGTCAGGAAGACTTTAATATAAAGTACAGCAACCCAGGACCTATTAATGTGCACTCCTGTGGCCAGTCCTTAAACTGGCTCCTCGAGGTGGAGATTATTGTATCATGAGCACCATTAATTTTCACAACATTATTTCCATGAGAGGTTATTACACATTAAATTACAACATTCCCATGCATCCAGGCTTCTTGTAACAGTAGGAGAAATGGTGGGCTGGAGAAGACAGCTGGGTTTGCATGTGGTCTATGTCAGTTTACTTAAGCAGAACCATTTTACTGCTGCTGGAGGAATGCAGCAAAAGGTCAGTGCTGAAACTCCACTAAAGTAAGCTGAGCACACATTCCATCTGCCAACATATGCTCACTCCTTGCTTGATCAAAAAGGAAATTTCAGAGCTCTGCTGCATGCTTGCCTTGACCCTGCTCCACACCGCCTGTCCAGTGGGCATCAGACAAACCATTCTCTAATCCTGCGTGGAATACGTATTCTGCTGAAAGGATGCTTGGAATAGCTGCACCATAATCCTAAACTGGGCCTGTGAACAGGGAGAAGTGCATGGAGAGGGATGTCAGGAGAAATGTTACATGAATACATGACTTCTATGGGTTTATTTCCTAATCCTGTGTACCCATCACAACCTGACCCTGTCCAAATGAGACTCATCTTTGCAGGGGAATAATAAACTCAACATTGTCATTCAGCTCTTGCATTTTCTTTGCCTGACTTCTTCAAATGTTTCATCTTCTGGAGTCTGCCTGATCTGGTCAGTGTCAGAGGATGAATTCTGTACTAACAACATGCACAAGGAGCTGCACCACCTTAACTGGGCTGTTAAAAATTACAGAAGTGAAGCTCTTGCAGCTACAAGAGCTTTTGGCTGATTTAGAACATGCCCGCATAACATCACTTGATAAAAATAAGACTTGGGCTTTTTAATAGAACAAATCACTTAGGCTTTATATTTAACCATGGTCACTGTTAAAGCTATAACTGGTTTTTAGAGTATCTTAGGAATCTGATCTTGATCTTACATATGTTAAAAACCATCATAACAAATACCTTACACTGTGATTCCTGACGAAGAAATAACAAGGTGGCTGCAGCCTTAAACATAAAAAGATTGCTTTGGACTCAGATTTGCTACTGTTCCAAGTGACTACTGGAAATTATCATTTCAAGACAAAGAAGGAGACAGCCTTCAATGAGAGAAACTCACAAACGTGCATGATTTTTGTAGAGAGAGTACTGATGTTCTAGTTACTCTCAGCCAACTCTTCAACAGATCTCAGACTCCAGTGGGAAAAATGGCACCAATATTGAGGTCTCCTTGATCCACTGAAAGCAGAGGATATTTTGACACAGAGAGACAGGCTCCTTTCTGAAAACAGGACTTGCAGTCTTTAAAAATAATATGGAATGACCATTGTAATCAACCAGATTGGAACTGCATTTACTCATCTCACATTGTCTTTGGGCTCTGTCTTGGGGGAAGGTTTAAGTCCATTTAAGTGTATTGTATAGTCATAGATTATGAGGAAAACATCTAAAATCACACACAGAAAAACATGAGTGTAAAAAGATGAGGCTAAAGAATGAGGTCTTTGCTGACAGAAACCAGATCTGGTTTTTTAATATTGTATTTTACTATGTGTGATGACCACATAGACGCAAATCACAATCAACAATAATTTGGAGAGTGGTAAAACAACATCCTGCATGAATGTGGCAGGCATTTGAGAAAGAATCCATCATTACCTCCAGATTACTTTATTTTCCCTGACCTGAAAATGTGCAGTTGGCAACAATAAATTGTAGGAAAAGTTGATACAATGAGGATAGGGCTGGCATCCAGCTGGCCCTTGAAAAGCTGGAATAGTGGATTGACAGCATTCTTGTGCAGCCTAGAATTAAGAAGTGCAGAGCCTTGACCATGGGAATACATTACTCCTTGAAGAGGTCCAGGCTGGGCACTGGGGAGCAGCTTTGCTTTGAGAAGAGGCTGGGGATTGTGGTGCAGAGAGCTGAACCCTAATTTGTAGTTGTGGTGAGGCAGCACAACCACAGACTGGGCTGTATTAGCCCAAAGGTGGCCAGTAGGTTGAGGGGTGAGGGAAGGGATTATTTCCTGTCATTGGTACAAGTAGTGTGCTACGGTCAGTTTAGGGTATCCTAGCATAGGAGAGAAGTCAACAGATTGGAAGAAGTCCAGTAGAGAGCCCCAAGGATGCACAGAGAGCATGTTGAAGGTGTTCAAGGAGAGACTGAAGGTGTTCTTAGCAGCTTCTGAAGGATCAAGAGACTGCTAAGGTGTTTGGGGCATTTTTGACTAAGGGGAAAAAAGCTTCTGTTTGCCTTGGAAAGGTGCCTTATGAATAAGGTCCTGGCTATCATCAGGGAAGTAATTCTGTCATCCTTCTGTGGAGAATTCATAATATAGTGTCATAAATGCATCCCTTCTTCAAGCACAGAAGATGCCAACGGGGTGCAACCCTAACAGCTCTCTGCAGGAACTGTGCAGGCCTCATAGAATGAACAGAGTGCGGTGGGAATGGGAAGAGGGAGGCAGGAGAGGAATGGACAATATATCAAACCCAGGATCTTTTCTATGGAAATTAAGCAACAAATCACAACTGCTTGAATGATGAATTACAAGCTTTAGACCTTCAGGTGTTGCCTGCCATGCAGAGAAAAAAGCCAAAGCAACACACTTGAAAAACCCAGGGAAAAGTTCAGATGACAAAGTTCAGATGCACAAAAAGTTTCAGAATTCTCCTTTGAAATACGAGAGAGGATCCAGACTGACGGATGAAGAATTGACGTGCAAGAAAATTCCTCAACTGAGCTAATGGTACATAACTCAAGGAAGACACAATTACCTGGCAAATGGCAGAAATTACCTTTAACCTTCTGTGGTCATTACATCATTTAATCTGAATAGTTCTATGGTCAGGAATCACACAGAGGTCAGCTGGGCCATTGGACAGAATCTCATCACCAACAACAATAAAAACAAGGGTTTGTGGGTTTTTTCCTACTCAAAATGTTGCTTAAATGTGGCATTTAGCATCCCTATTCCTGCAGGGTCCCTGTTCCTGCTGTAATGAGAAAACTGTGCGTGAAACAAACAAACCAAATTAAACATGTCTCTTGTCATTCATCTCTTCTAATAAATAACACCAGGCAGATCCCTGTGGGGGTGGTGGTTGTCACTCCTGTTTTCTTCAGCTTGGCCTTTTACCCTTGGACTGCCTGTCCTTGTGGAGTAGGAACAGCTGAGGAGGTGATGAGAGAAGCAGTGTGGGATGGTGGGCACAGTACCAGGTGGGAAGCCACAGGTTTGCTGTGGAGTCACCACTCTGTTTTCTGACAGTCATTCCCATTTCTGTGGGACATGGAGAGGGAGACCTGACCAGCTCAGGAGACAAAGATGGGCATATTTGACTGTCTCTGTACTTGACATATCCTCTGCAGAGAATGAGTTCAGCATGAATAAGCAGTAAACCAAGATCTTTTTCCAAGCAAGCTAGCATTCACCTAGTCCTAAATCCTTCAGAGTTTCCTGTGGGATTAGATACTTTTTTCCCACTTCCCTCCAAAAAAAAAAAAATTAGCAGGAAGCTGTTCTGCAATTTGTGCTTGCCTGTAAGAAATCGGCATGTGAAATCTCAGTGAGAGATTTCCCTGTAGAGAAATGGGAAGATAATTATTTGAGATGACTGTAAGTTGTTAAATTTACACTCTCCTGCCCAGATATGTCTGAGTGGCCTAACCAGGACCTCTGTGTGTGGGACAAAAATTGAGGTTCCCTGTTAATATCTTGGCTTCCTCATGAATGGTGATGGCAAATCATGTTTGAGCAGGTCTTGTACATGCTTTAGGAGTTAGCAGCTGAAATGAGGGGATAGTTTTGGGTCAGAAGGTTGCTTGCTTCAGTCTCACAGAGAAAAGGGCCCCTGTTGGTGTCCAGGTCTCTGTAGCCAGGAATGGGCTGCTGCTGGCAAAAATTCTGCATGGATAAGGATGGCCCCCAGACCTAAGTTCTCATCAGCTGCCAAGGCTCTTAGGAACAGTTGATGTCTTTTGTCTTGTTTATTCATTCTGGGGATCGGTGTGATAACAAATCTCCCTGTCTTGGGTAATGGGAAGAGAAATATGAAATACAGTGTGCTACAATCCTTTTTGTCTTTCTTCTGCTGCCAGAGCTCAGGTCTTCTGCTGATTAATGATCTATTCTGTGGTCCTATTCAAATCACCCTTGATGCCAACAACACCCTCTTCAGTGTTTCCAGTTCTACAATCTGGTGGAGTCCTTGGGGGTCATTACAGCCTTGCAATCCTTGCTCTGTTTTTGGTTTTTTTTTTTTTTTTTTGCTTTCAGACTGTGATTCATAAATACAGTTTTATCCATTCAGACTGTGATTCATATATACAGTTTTATCCATAACAGTCCTGATATCTGTGTAACAAATCTCTCCATGGTGGCCAGCAAACCCCATTGACCTAAAGGTGATCAGATGGGGCACCATGGTAATACTTGGGCTTATAGATTTTTATGCAACTTTTCCAGGGTCTGCAACACCTGCCCTACTACAACAGGCAGATTTACCACCTGGAAATCTCCCTTCTCCACTGTCCACCACCAGCTTGGGTATTCACAAGCAAGGTGAACAATTTTAGTCCATCCTTCTGTTTTGAATGAGGGATTGCTCTTTCCTTAAAATAGGGAATTTAAGGGATTGATCTCCCTTAAAATAGGGAGTGACTTTTAACAGATTTGAAAATGGAACTTAAGACCCTAAGTCATCATACATTTTTTTGAAAGACGTGCTCTGCATCCATATCACATTACTGCTCAGCTGCAGGACTTTTCTTAGACTATCTGAAAGTGGATCTGAACTGCTGTGCTCCAAAGAGGGCTTATTTTAATATTGTGCTGAAATACTGACAATGAAAACTTGTTGCTTTAGTTAGGTAGTGAGCACCATCACCCCAGGTCTTAAGATTTTGAGTAAGTGGAGTTTGATTGCTGAATTTTTACCATTTTGGAGTTCACAGGGTTTATTTTACTGCAAATGCTGTTGGTGTCTCCCTTCCAAATTGCACTGGGCACATGAAGCCAGGACAACATACTACCTGAAAATCAGAAGATTACAGTGTGTTTTCTGTGAACAGACACTTCATGGAGCAAAAGGACAATAAGCAGAATGAGACATCTTTTAGAGCAAACAAGGCCTGCCTAATTGAATCAGAAGCTCAAGAATTTACATGGCAGTTCAGACTCCAACACACAGAAACTCAGCAACCTGCTGGCCACAGATCCAGATGGAGAATGGTTCAAGACTCATTTCAACTCTGATGCAGAATTGCTGAGCAGTACAAGACTGCAGATTGCATTTCATCTCCCAGCTGCACACACTTGGTCTGGGGCCAGACACCGGGGACTCCTGGTCTTAAGAGGACCAGGTGTCCCAGAGAAATCACAAATTTTAGCTATTTGGTTTGGTTTACAGATCAGGCAAGAAAAGTTCTGATTTTTTGTGAGCAGGTAATCCATGCACCCTTTCCATACAGAATGCTGTCAGATGGACTTGCTCAGAAGGAAACTGCTGGAGTAAGGCTGTCCCTTGTCCCTCCCACAGCAGCCGCTTTCCAGCTGGACTGACTAAAAGACAAAGCAATGCATCCCATAAACTTGTTAGAAATTATCTTTGTTGGTTTGTTTGTTTTGTGTCTGACCATTTGGTTTTACTTCTAGGATCTAGGGTACTGGGATGAGATACAGTGCATCCCACAAAGTGTTCCTTCAATGTGTGCCATCAGGACACCTTGGGGGGAATCTGCAGTGGCAGATGTCCCAGCAAAATTTAGAGGAGCTCATTTAGCCCATGGTTTTTGTCTTTTCTCTGAGAAACCTGATGAATGAGACATAAAGATGAAAAGGTGATTAAAGCTGAGGATGGAAATCCAACTCTGCACCCATTACACTTGAAAAGTTCTCTAGGGGGAAGAATAAACAGGAAAGAAAATATTACAATGCATGTTTTTACAGACAGTGATGGATGGCCCTGAGATCAGGGAGTGTTGCCAGGAGTTGAATTGGGAACAGGGAGGTTTCAGGCTGCAGCATGAGAAAAAACTGGGAAGTTAGTGCTCCATGCTTGTCACAGGGACCCTGGGCTTTGTTTCCCAGTGATGCTGGCTTCTCTCATGAGAGAATGCAGCTATGATAAGAGGGTGTAAAATACTAATATTATTCCTTCCTAAAAATTATATATGTGCTTTGCATGAATGAAAAATCATCAGATAAAGTAGAAAGCAGGAAAGAAAAGGATCTGAGGATTTTCTTTGTCAGCAAAAGATATCCTTCCTTTGGCCACCACCTCAAGCCTGCCAGAGTTTTGTGACTGTTTGGACAAGGTTCTCAGGCACAGGGTGGGATTGTTGGGGTGTCCTGTGCAGAGCCAGGTGTTGGACTTGCATGACCCTAATGGGTCCATTCTAGCTCAGGTTATTCTGTGATACTCCAAGTTCAACTTCAGCAAAAGCACAAAGACCTTGAAATGTCACCTGGCACAAGCCAGGGCCTAGCCCTGTGGTTCCCAATTATTTTACAGCTGAGCCTGTCTCCTGAGAGCAATCAATATTCACATACATCACTGACTCTGAGTGTTCACCTGCCTCAGGGCTGCCAGGGACTCCCTTTCACCTTGTGCAGGAGAGTCTGCAGTGTCCCAGGGCTCATATTACATCTCTGCTAATGTGAAACTCTGTCACACTGGGTGTGCTCAGTTTATGCTTCCAGGTACTCTCCTCATTAGCAGACTTCTCAAATGACACAGAAGATGCAAGGCCTGCGCTATGACAAGCTGACAGACATATTGACAAAAGTATTTGTATAAATCTCAGACATTTTCTTCTGACTTATGTCTTGGTAAATTCTGTGAAACTAATTGAGATATAGTCTAATCTGTCCAACTCCAAAGAAGCAGAAACAGTATCAGTGGAAAATGGGGTGAAACAATTAAGAAAGTTTGAGCAAATGGAAGGGGAGGCAAATTAAGATGGTCATAAATTATAAAATAGTGAGTATTTGGACTTGAGGAAAGGAGATAGTGAAACACTGGGAACTGTAGCCATCTCACTTTTTCCTCATCTTTAACACATCACCTAAGTACTTGTCTTATTCTTACAAATACAGTTGCCCCCCCACAGGTGGCACACACCCTACCCAGTTTTGGAAGTCACCTCAGAGAAAAACAGGAAGGCCTAATGTTCTCAGATATGTGTCACTCCAAGATCAATGCTCCAACAGAGCTGGGGCTTCTGTCCCTGAAGCATGGCTTACCTCTCCTTTAGGCAGCCAGGAGCACTCCCTGCCGAGGTAAAGACAGAGGGTAGCATGTGGGTTGCTCAGTGAGAGGTGCCTTGGCTTTGCAGGGTGCACAAAAAGAGCTGTGGCCACCTCAAGCCAATTGTCCCTGAGTATCGAGGTGCCCTGACAAGCACCCGCCGATCATGCCACCAAGGAAGTGGCTGCAAACCTCTCATTGCTCACTGATGAGCTCCAGAACTGTTTTTACACCTTCTTCTCTAAATAAGGAAGCTGCCTCTGAGGCCTCTGACTCCCCGACCAATTTGACTCCTTTGCTTCCCACAGCCAATGAAATCTCACTCCTGCCTCCAGTCTTGGGTGACAGCACTCCAACCTCAGCAGGCAGGGAGGATGAAGGTTTGTGTTACAGCCCTGGCAGCCTCACCTTGGGCAGGCTGTTGATGTCAGAGTGATGATGTGGGCAGGGACAGCCCCTGCAATATAAAGATGGCTCAATCAAATATAACTGAGGCTGCCCAGCGGGAAGCAGGATCTACAAACCATGGTCCCCACCAGTTGGAGTCCTGCTGGCCTGTCTCTGCTCCCAACCCAACTGCTATCAGGCTTTAGTTTCAGGTCAGCAAGCTCTATTTGCTTTCCAAAAATAAGCCTCTGCCACCATGCTGAAGGGAGAAAAACAAGAAGGGAGGTATTTTTAGGGCCATTAATTCTGACCACATGCCCAGGAGGTGAACCGGATGGCCATGGCACAAAGACTTCTCATCACTATGTCCTGCGACGCCAGCACTCACCACCGGACGTTGCCTGTGTTCCTTCTCCTGAGTTTGCTAGCCGGGATTGCTGCCACACACCCAGTTGTAAGCAGAACTAATGGCACATTGCTGGAGAAAGGATGGCAATCTCTGCTGTCCAGATCCATGGCTGGGATGTCAGGGGAGAAGGCAGATGTGAACTGGGAGAGTGACTATTTGCTAGGAATCAAGAGGCAGCGGAGGCTTTACTGCAACGTGGGCATCGGGTTTCACCTTCAAATCCTCCCAGACGGAAGGATAAGCGGAGTTCACAATGAAAACCAATACAGTGAGTTGCATCCAGAAACGAAATAGAATAGATGTCACTTAATTGCTGTGAACTCTAGTAATTACCCTTCACAGAGTGCAAATGTTGTGACTTGATATTATTAATCTGTGCTACATCTCTTGCCTTTTAAAAGTCTCTGGGATTAATAAACATGAAAACCCTTTGGGCTGAAATGTGGCACAAAATGCTTAGACAAATTTAGATAGAATTTATTTTTACCTGCTTTGCTGCACTGATGAGAAAAGACAAAACAGGTTGAAAACTGACTCTCTGCTGCATTTTCTTTTGAATCTGGGAGGTTTTTGCTGAGTCCAGAGTGTCAAAGCATGATTCTTGAATCCCAGCTGACCAGTATTTTTGGGACACTCAATGTGTCCCGTAGCAGGGGTTTGCTGGTTCATTCATGTGAGCGCTGTTCCGTTACCCTAAGAATTAAGGAAAGCATTAGTCATATGGATTTGAATTTCCTGTAGAGGGCAGTTGCTAAAATCTTATGCAGCAGATGTCATGTGGGACTTCAAAATGCAAACTACACTTCTTTAACGCTCAGTAAAAAAAACTTTTGTAAGTATAGCATATTACATAAAAATAATTTTCTTATTGGAAAGGTCCAGAGTTTGACAGATCAAAAGAGTTAAATAGAGCAAAAGGCTTATACAGAATGTGATTACAATTCTAGAATAATTATTCTCAAATCCTGTGACATGTAGGAAAACTCAAGATCTCTCTGTGTATATTTATTTGGCTGCATTAGGAGATAATTCTTATAAAGAATATTTGACAAGTTTGTTAAGGTTAAAAAAAAAAAAAGAAATCTGAATTGTCTTCCACTAGCTCCAGATTCTGTGATAACACTCCTATTAAACTTCATGTTTTTCAGGTCTCTTTGAGATATCCACTGTAGAAAGAGGTGTTGTAAGTCTGCTTGGTGTGAAAAGTGTTCTCTTCATTGCAATGAACAGCAAGGGCAGGTTGTATGGGACGGTAAGTAAAAGTGCAAGTAGTTTTTCACAGTTTAAACAAAAAGGTTTTGAAGTGTTTTGGTTTTGTTTAGTGCTTTGCTTTGTTTGGGTTTAGTTTGTTTTGGTTTTGTTTGTTTCAGTCTTTTCCTTATGGAAATCTCTGATTACAAGCAGAGAAAATAGCCCTGGTGTTACAGGGAGCCTGCCCAGCCTGCTGTCATCAGTGCTATTTAATGCAACGAGCAGCATGGCTGTTACAGCGCTGGGATTTTAAAGCTTTCCTGAAAGACTGTACAGGGGACCCTTAGTAAAATGAACATGTTCTGCAAATAGTACAGATTAATTAGATGGCTTCTTCTAAGGTCACAGGGATGCAAACTCATTGTAGCAAAGCTGAGCCCCATTGATTCCATCCTGCATTGCATTGTATGTAGGAGAGGCACAATTATAGCTATTTCCAACAGCTACCCTTAGTAAAATAATGACCACATGCTCCCTCCTACCAAAAACAACCACACCATCAAGAATAAATAGAAAGTCTACCCTACAAGGTCAACATGTGTGGCTGGGGTTATTTTAATGATCAGTTTTATGAGATCAATTGCAAAGGGCAAGAAAATAATAATAACTATTAACAATGGTATGCAAATCATACTGAAACACCATCATCCTCATCTAGATGATTTGATATCTAAATGCAGTTTAACCTCTGAGCTGTCAGCAACACATCTCCAGTCTCAACATCCAGCAGAAAAAGTGCTTCTTAGGATGTGCATTTTAAAGAGGCTGGCTCTGGGCAATAGGCAAAATCAGCCCATCTCAAAGAGATGAATGGCACTGGTTGTATCAATCTCTTCTGTCAAGGAACAGCAGAGTCCTTTCCTTTGGAACAGCTGTAATGTAATGAAGCATTGCAGTTTTCTAAGACAATGCC
Source organism: Certhia americana (assembly GCA_018697195.1). NCBI lineage: Eukaryota > Metazoa > Chordata > Aves > Passeriformes > Certhiidae > Certhia > Certhia americana. The sequence continues at coordinate 57,467,891 of CM031879.1, read as the reverse complement.
AAATGTTGTGAGGGACCTGTGGCCATTACTGACCTGACTGATTCCCTCTCACACTCATAATGACAGTAGGACACTTCAGGAATATTCTTTCAATCACAAATGATCACAAGTGCCTAAAAAGTCCAACTGCTTTACTTAGTTGGGTCTTCCTCATAAAGTGCAGGATCTGGCTTCAGAAATCCTTTGATTTTTTTCCCCCACTTCCTATACAGTTTTTTTTATCTTCAAAGACACTTTCAAAAGCTGTAAGAGATGTGTATTTTTCCCTTGCACAGCACAATTCCTTAAGTTAAACTCTTACAGTCTTTGGGTGGTGTTATCACACAGATGCCCAAATAAAACTGCATTGGTGGCATCTCATGTGCCAGACATTTGAAGTCAGAGAATTATTCTGCTTTCTCTTTTGATTTCCTCTGCATTTGTCTCCTGCTTGTCCTTGCACTTCCTCTCCCAAATAACTCACTCTTTTTGATTTTCATGTTTTGACATGGAGGAAATTAAAACTCTTTTCTTAGAACCAGCTGCATAATTAAATATTACTTATGGTTTAAGAAAGAAAAGATTTATTGCTAATCAAATATCTTATTCGAGCAAGCAGTTGTCCCTGGACACTGCTGTTTAGAAAAGCTCTGAAGGTTTCGACAGCCAGCATATCATTTTTTATAAATGACAAAACTTCTGACAGAGGGGAGGTCTTAAAGCTATTGTTTGGGCAAGAGGGTGTGATGCTGACAGATTACTTGCAAATAAAATGAAGAAATCCATGATTTATAATGAATTAACTTGATCTGCCACAGGAAATACACAGTCCATTATCTGGACAGGTGGCATCTGAGTTCATCTGACACCAAATTAGCACCGAGGAGGGAGATTTATTGTTGGCCACAGTGGCTGCGGCACCACCTGTCGCACATTGCAATGAGCCCTGGTGTAAAAACGTGAGGAAGAAAAGTGACCTGGGCCTTAGTGGAATATTGATTGCACCTGATTTGTATCCCCACCCCCTTCCCTTGCTCTTTCTTAGGCTGTTTTCCAAGATGAGTGCAAATTCAAGGAAACCTTGCTGCCCAATAACTACAACGCATATGAATCCAACGTTCACCGTGGTGCTTACATAGCCCTGAGCAAACACGGCAGGGTGAAGAGAGGGAACAAGGTTTCTCCTGCCATGACAGTGACCCACTTCTTACCAAGAATATAAGCACCAGCAAAACAGAAGATTAAATCCCAGGACAAACTGTTTCATTTTGCACATGGGGAATAACCTCCCAGGTAAAGTATTTATACTGGTCATTGAAAAAAAAAAAAAAGAAATCTCTATATGTATGTGTATATTTGGATAAAAATATTTGTACTAGATTCATCACATAGCATATGTAATACAATGCTGCTTCTTTTCTACTCTGTACAAATTTTACCTGGCTGTGTGCCTCTTTTGGTGCTGTACAGAGGAAAATGCAAGCTGCAGTGCAAAGAAAGTTCTTGGAAGACGCGGAATGGCTGTGGGCAACCATCTGATCAATCATAGGTGATCTACAAAATATTTACCTCAGATAATAACCTCTTGTAGTGAGCTGTTTACATATCATGGGCCAAATCACCAGATGATTTTGCTTCACCAGAGCTTCAGGCAGTTCACTCCACCTGAGTATCTGCCTGCATCCCCCCTCTACAGACTGTGTCCTATCCTGTAAAGTCCTCAACTTGTTTTGATCATTAAGGTGCCAATTCCACAACTGTTTCTGCACAAGCAAACTGTCTGTTGCCAGAGCCCCTCTGTCTCTGAAGGGATTCTCCAGGGTCTCCTCACATGGACTGGTTGGCAAAATGAAGACCTACAACCGATTTCCTGTGGGAAGGGCCTTAGGATAAATCAGATGGGTCCCAAATGTAAAACTGATTTGGAGCTGAGGATTTTGAATGGCATTTTGTGAGCTTAGTTTAGACTTACCTCCAATATAGATGTGTACATCTTTAATATTAATATTTGTATATATATAGACATGGGATGTGTGAGTGTGCATCTATGTAATTACATACTTTTAATGAATCAATCATCCCAGTCTCCTGATGGGATGCCTTTATATAAAGGTGCCTTTATATAAAAAGAAAAGCAATATTTAAAGGCACTCTATTTCATTTAGCCTGAATGCTGTTAATCTATAAGAACTAGAACTGGTCTATAGGATGCATTTTATAAAATGTAAGAAATTCATGGAAGCTTCCAGCAAAGGATTACTTTAGAAAACTCTGTGTTGAATTTTCACTGTCTTTAGTATATTTGGTTCTTCTCTATCATACCTCCCTGAGGTATGAAGGACAGAGAAAGAAGGAGGCTACACAAGCATACCTTCCCATGTTGGGACAGAGGAATTTGTGCCATAATTCCAATTTCTGCTACTTGCAAAGCATCAGTTTCAAAGACAACACAGCAAGCTGTATGAAACACTCTTCAAAGCTCTCCTAGAAGCTGTACAAATGGCACATAACCTTGCCTTGCTATTTTGACAACCCTTTTCCAGATCACCATTGAAGCTGCATTCTCTGTGCCTTTGAAAGAGTATTTTAAGAGGCCCTAAGTCAATAGTCACTATAAATGTCAGTTACCAGAAGCCTTGGGATTCCTGCATTGGTGGCGTGCTCCTAAATTTGAAACTAGATTCAATGCAATGTCAGAGCATGAGCATTTTCAGCATAGATGGACCATGCTGCTGCAGAAGTGAATATCTGAGTGTAAGATTATCTCCCACGTCCAGCCAAAATGGGGCTATGTCCAGCCTTGACATGCCATTCTATTTGCAGGGGCTGTCTATTCGTGATGAATTTGAGCCTTCTGACATGCATGAGAGACACTGTCAGGGCCAGATCCTCAGCTGGAGTAAATCAGCCCAGGAAAACTATCAGTTTATAGCTGCAGAAGATTTGGCCCAAAGGACATGCCCACAAGGATGTACCCACTGCCACCATTCCTGAGAAACTGTCAAGACAATTGTTCTGTGAACAAGATACAGTTTTCCAGCATCTCTAGTGTGACTTATACTTGCATTTATCTGGTTCAAATGTAAGTGATGATCACAGTGAAAATGAAGAGAATAAAAGCATGGAATTCTGCTCACAGTAGAGGAATGGAATGCTATGGAGGATGCTTTGGAAGAAAAGGAGTTGAAAGGAATTGCTCTTCATTTTCTGGTCTTGCAATATTCAGAGAGAAGCCAAAATGACACACTTTGTTGATCCACAATGTGTGCAGCAGTTTGCTTTAGAAAAAATGCGCATTTGAAGTGAAAAATCAGGATGTTTTGAGTAGGGAGAGAGTGGGTCAAAGAAAAGTTTGGAGGGTACCAGGCAGTACATTGACCTAGAGTCCCTAGAGGTACAGAGAGCTGTGCTGATATACATTAACTGGCAACCTGTATCCTGGTGTTATATTCCTAAATGTATTTGAAATAAGTTTGAAGAAATATGGAAGAGTCCAGGGATGTAGAAGGAAATAGAGTTCAAATGCTGGCACACAAGTTGGTTTCTGATCACAGCTTAATCCAGCATCCTTATGACAGGGTAAAGCCTGTTCCCTCTTTAACCAGGGCAGCCTAGAGAAAGTGATTGTTGCCAGGACTGGTGAGCATTGGGACAGCTGGCATAAAACATGGGAATCAGACTCACTGGCTCCATTTTGCACACACTGGTCAAGCGAGAACAACCCATAGACCAGGTTACAAGAAGTCAGGAAATGGCCTCAACTGTGCCAGGGGAGGTTCAGGTTGGACATCATGAAGAATTTCTACCCTGAAGGGCAGGTTAGGCATTGGAACAGGCTGCCCAGAGACGTGATGGAGTCACCATCCCTGGATGTGTTCCGGAAATGACTGGATGTGGCTCTGGTCTGGTTGACAAGGTGGGAATTTGTCAAAGGTTGGACTTGATGATCTCGGAAGTGTTTTCTAACCTCAATCATTCTGTGATTCTACAAATCAGTTTAGGCTGAGACTGTTCTTACAAACTGCAGACCCTTTTGGATGCAGTTTTGGTGGGCATTTGGAAAGCCCCATCAGTCACTCTGCTGAGTTATTCTTTTTACATCACTGCTTTTTTTCCTCATTACATCTCAATGCCAGCCAGATAAACATGTAAATCTCAGCTGAAATCAAAGAAGGGTATGTGACTACATAAAGAAAACTCAAGAAGCTAAAGGGATTTCCCAAATCAGGGCCAAATAAGGAACTTCAAAACATATCTCATCTCAAGTGTGCATTAACAGGAGTCATGCCATGGGCTATGAGCTTTGAAAGCATTGCTGTGAATGCTCCACACCAGCCTGTCATGCCCACTTTTTGCACATGGGATTCTCCTGTGGAGTTGATGCCTATTTTTACAGTTTCTCCTCCTGCAGGCAAACCCCATAACATTCTTTCTAACACCCCTGTTAGAAAGCAGATTTGGCTAGAACTGAATCATATTCTTAAATAAATGCATTTTTCCCAGACATGCAGAGACACAGACACACACACAGTGGAAAAGCAGAGTAGTATTTGTATACCTCACTAACTATTTCAATTCCAAGAATTTATTTTGCACAGTAAAATGGTGCCAAAGTTCTCAGATTACTTTTTTTCTCACTAAAATATACCTCATGTTCTAACTCAATACAGACTCACAATTGAGATTGTAAATTTGCAAGAAAAACAAAACTGTCTAATAAATTGTTTGCAAAATTGCTTCTATTTTTATATGTATGTGCTGCGCACAATAGTTTAATGTATTCATAAAATAAAATTTTATACATTTTTTGGAGTGTTTTGACTTTAAATCCATCTTAACATTTGTTTCTGTTCCTTGATTCAGAAATTCGGTGTAAACTCTTCCTCCAAACCTAGTTTTTATTCACCTCTAGAACCAGAGTATGTATTGGGACAGTTCAAATTTGTGTAGACCTTTGTGTAATTCAGATTTCTTGCCTGGGAAGTGTCCAGGTGTCCTTGGAGGCATGGGCACTTCTCATGCTCTCATTTCACTCTCAGCTTGGGGGATGAACAATCTCCCAGGAAATTTGGGGACAAGAGATGGTGGATAAGCCTCACACCTCTATGAAGAATAGGAAACATTTTGTTGAGTTTACCTCACTCTGCATCCTCACAGGTAATTTGAAACTTAATAATGTCTCCATTTCTATGCAGATATTTAGATGGGAAAAGACTGTTGGAGGGCTTGAATACAACCTCTTAGATGAGTGCAGGGCCAACTTCCAAACTAGGGGAATTTGTATCAGGAAGAAAACCATCTACCCCTCTCCTGCAGCAGCCCGTTTAACAGCTTCATGATTCATTAAGCTCTGGTTGAAACTCTGGATAGCAACTCAAAGGGGATCAAACACAGATCTCAGAAGGGTCACCAGAGAAGCCCATGTTTTGTTGAAAGAGTCTAAGAGATTCTGTAGGGTCTTGACACAAAATACATCAGTCCTGTGCATTGACAGAAAGCATTCCTTCTGCTGGAGCTGACCCTTACCAACACAAACGGCTGCAGAAACCATCTGAAGGATTCAGTACCATGAAGGGAAAAGAAAAAAAAAAAGGAAAAAAGAAGGCTTTCTGATAACTCACATGTACATGATAAGCTCACCTGCAGGTGCACAAAACTCTGAGGGAGACACAGGTCTATGAACTGTGTGGCTTCCATGCAGCCTGAGACCATGCTCAGAGCACGGGGAAGCCCCAGTGCCAGTGCTGGGATCCAGAACCCCCCAATGTGCTGGGCTGAGCCCCCAGTGTGAGCAGCAGGGGAGGGGGGATTCTGCCCCTCTGCTGAGAACCCCTGCTGCATCCAGCTCTGGGCCAGCCCAGGAAGGACAGGGAGCTGCTGCAGCCAGGCCAGAGCAGGGACACCAAGGGGAGCAGAGGGATGGAGCAGCTCTGTTGGGAGCAAAGGCTGAGGGAATTGGGATTGTTCAGCCTGGAGAAGGGAAGGCTTTGGGGTGACCTCATTGTGGCCTCGCAGTGCCTGAAGGGAGCTCACAGGAAAAATGCAGACTCTTGACAAGGGCCTGGAGTGACAGGACAAGGGGGAAGGGCTTCACACTGACAGAAGTGCAGGGCTAGATGGGATATTGCGAAGAAATTGTTCCCTGTGAGGGTGGGGGAAGCTCTGGCACAGGTTGTTCAGAGTAGCTGTGGCTGCCCCTGGATCCCTGGAAGTGTCCAAGGCCAGGCTGGATGCGACTCTGAGCAACCTGGTATAAGTATTGGCTGTCTAATTAAAGATATGCTTATAAAAGGAAATGAACAGCCCCACATCTCTTTTGCATTGTGTGTTTTTTTGTTTGTTTTTTTTTTGGGGGGGGGGGTTTCTTTTGTTGTTGTTGTTGTTTGCTTTACTTTCAGCATTTGCTGAAGCCACCAGCTCAGCAGCAATTTGAGCAATGGAGGAGACAATTAGGTCCCAGGTATTTAACTACAGGTGACTTTGTCCTTTGAAAAATGGCCCAACTGCAAACTCTTGTGCTCCATGTTTGGAATCACAACTTCCAGAAGCCAAGAGGACATTTGATTTCCTGTCAGAACCCAAGATTAAAGGAGGAAGTAAGAATCTCTTCCAGCTGCTGGACAACTGAGGAGGAAACTCAGACTAAGATAAAAACACTGGGAATCTCTAGGTTTAATATATGTAATATGAACTGGAATTGCAGTGAACTGAAGTGAGCAATATCCTGGCTAAGGGAATAGCTGTCATTGGAGAAAAAAATTATAAAAAAACCCAACCAAGTATGCAGCCACAAGCAGAGATTTCTTTTTACTCTCCAGCCAAGCGCTGCATCCAGCTCAGTCCAAAAGCATGTTTGTTTTGGAAGCCATAGGCTGCTGAAAAGTGTTTGGCCAAAATCCAGGGGGCCAATAAGTCCACATGAGCTGAACGAGCTGTGTCCTTGGATCATGAGATTTGAACATATTATTCAATCCTGGATCTCATAAGCACATATAATTGTTGGTTATTTTTTGTCACAGGGTGTGGACCAAAATGCCTTGATTAGGACTAATTTTTTTTTTCCTTTCACAATTAACTGTTTACAACTCACAATTTTATTGTATGCTTTCATGAACCATAGCTGACAGCTATGGAGTAGCTTCTCCAAGGACAATGAGACCACACCAACTTACGTCAAACAAGAAATCATTAGGGATGATATCTAAAACAACACAGTTTATAATTATATTTGTTTCAGGGCACTCTGAGAAGAGCTTCCTTTCCTTTTTTTTTTAATGAGAAATGATCCATCCTGACTCATTCCAGGTGGCTGGAGCCTTAATTTTTTCCTGGAGTTACTTTGTCTACCTGAGCCCAGGACTCACTAGTCCAACACAAATCTTCAGCTTATTGAAGAGACAATAAAATAAAATAATGCAAAAACCCAAAAAAGGGAATTATGCTAATCAGCAAAGGTGTCAGCATAAGCCAGTTTACATTAAACCCAGAGTCAAAACACAGGTGGAATGGCTTTAAAGTCACAGAAAATGGGTTTAGATTGGGTATGAGGAAGAAATTGTTCCCTGTGAGGTTGGGTGCTGAGGCCCTGTCACGTGTTGCTCAGAGAAGCTGTGGCTGCCCCTGGATGTCCAGTGTCCAGTGCCAGGCTGGACAGGACTCTGAGCAACCTGGGACAGTGGAAGGTGTCCCTGCCCATGGTAGGGGACTGAAATGAGATGGGCAGTGAGATCCCTTCCGACCCAAATCACTCTATGATTCGATGATGATGATGGTTTTGCAAAGGCAATATACTAATATAGAAACTGTGGGAAAGTGGATATATATGGGGCATGTCTGGGTGTCACTTTCTATAAATCTTGAGCAAATCTGAAGAAGTGTTTGCACATTTTAAGGCAAAACTTGCAGATTTCAAAATAAAAAGCTAATCTCCAATGGGATCGTTTTCCTACACCACTATAACAATCAACATGCAGGTCCAGAGGCTACCTGGGTGACTGGAATTTCTAGTGTATGACATTTCTTATGTATATTTGCATTCTGCACAACCTGAGTTCATGCTAAGATGGCCATCAACTGGTCATGAAGGTGGTACCTTGAATTCATTTCCATTCTTCCACCAGAAGTGGAGACTGCAGGAGGAATCAACCATGGAGCAAAGGGTCAAGAAATGACACTACTGTCAAAGAGGCATAGTCATGTTCAGGATAGGTAGATGGGCTAACCAGCCTCTGGCATGTAAGAAAGCTCATTTGGCATAATGGAAAGTATAATAAAGAAGATTTTTTATTTAATTAAAAAAAAAAAAAAAGTATTAAGTTGCATTTTTAAGTTTTGAAAAAATTGTCAGCAAAGAAATTTTTGCTTTTGTAGAACTGAGCAGTTTGATGAGAGTCCAGAACTTCAATAAAGATGACAACAGCCTGATTGACTTATTGGAAAGAGAATACATTTCCCAACAAGCCCTGGCATGGTACCAGCTTGTGACAGCTGAGAAAATGGCCAAAGATCAGTAGAGCCCAGGTGCAGGATCAGCGTTCCAGCAGCTGATGAACCTATGCACAATGTGACTCTCAAGTTCCTCTTTGCCAGCAACGTGGCAGGCAGAGAAAGAAACATGAAGAACAATTGTGTCTACACTGAAAAAAAAAAAAAAAAGTTGTAGCTGCACATACACCTGAAAAGTCATTTTGTGAAGGAAAACCTGCCTCAGGGGCAGAGTTCAAGACATATTTTTGCCAGATTTCTGGTCAGTCTCATAAGTTCTCCTCTATGTGCTCCCTGTCACAGAAGTACCTCAGGAAACAGAACCCTGCTTCTGAGCAAAGATGAGCTAACAGAGTTTAATTGAAAAAATAAAGTCACTGTTACTTGTCTTGTCCTTCCCCTTACAAACTTTGATCTCCATGTTTCTTTAAAGGACTACAGAATCATAGACTGGTCTTGCAGTAGCTTAGAAATCTTTCTATTTACCTTGCATTAGAAACACTGAGTACAAGGAGAATGTTCAGTCATGACTTTCTTCATTTTTTATTTAGGCTTTTATGTTCAAAAATTACTCTTAAAACAGAGAGAGCAAAGATTTCTCTGATGAAGTTTTAGTTTCAAGGAGACCTCGCAAAAAAATAAGTCTCGGAGCTAAAAAGCAGCACCTGCAATTGCACTAAGGCAGTTCTTACCATATCAGTTATATGCTCTGTTATTATTGTCCCACAGTAAAAGTGCCCTTGGCTGATGATGACATCTGCATATTTTGTCTTCTCATTTCACTTCATTCTCCTCTCCCTCTTTTCATTTTCCATTCCTAACTTTTTTAACCTAAGCTTTTTTTGTCTCTTCTTCAAGGAGACAGAACTGAGTGAAACATGTGAAACCAAGAGATTGAAGTAAGTTTAAAATTAGGTTACAACAAAATTTATTATCAATCTTTGTCTTCTGCCTAACAAGGGGAAAATGTCCATTTAGTTTATTGGAAACTGTCAATGAATGTAGTGGCAGATGTCATTGAATCCTAGAAATACTTAGATCAGAAGGGGCTCCTGGATGTTTCTAGTCCAAACTGAGATAACAATGTTGGGAAATAGGAAACTTTACATAAACCAAAGAGTTTTCCCAAAACAAAACCATCAGCCTCCTTTTAGGCACCTTGCAGTGTATTAGGAGATGAATGACTGAGTGACTTTATTGTTGAGGCTGTGTATATGTGTCCTCAGGATTCCTTAGCACCTGGAAGCAAGTACACCAGGAGAAAGACACTTTCTCAGACAAGACACACTGCCTGGGCAGGCAGGTCAGGAGGACTGGGTATGCACAGGGCAGATTTCAGAATCCACACAAACTTCAGGCCTTCCAAGCCTCAACACCAAATCGGAATATTTTTCAGCCTTCCAGACCTGAGGGGAGCCTACAGGAAAGACGGAGAGAGACTCTTGAGAAAGGGCCTGGAGTGACAGGACAAGGGCAAATGGCTTCACACTGACAGAAGTACAGGGTTAGTTGGGATATTAGGAAGAAATTGTTCCCTGTGAGGGTGCTGAGGCCCTGGCACAGGTTGCCCAGAGAAGCTGTGGCTGCCCCTGGACCCTTGGAAGTGTCCAAGGCCAGGTTGGATGGGACTCTGAGCAACCTGGGATAGTGGCAGGTGTCCCTGCCCATGGCAGGGGTTTGGAATGAAATTAGGATCCCCACAGGCCATTCTGTGATTCTGTGATTTTTTTTTTTAAATTGAACACCAGCTCTCACCACAAATTGCACCCATCCTCTCTCCCACAACACCTAAGAAAACTCAGACCCCTTAAAATTACAGAAACACTCTCTGTTCAGAAAACAAAACCTTTTAGGGACTGGTTCTGCTTTGCCTGGGAGCTGTGCCAAGAATTTCAGCTGGAGGAGGAATGAGGCCCTTCATTTCAGTTCATTAGAGCAGGCACACTGCAGAAACTGCTGGTACATGCTGCGGTCCCGAACCCAGTGGGCTGTGCTTACCTCATCTTTTTCACGTAGGTGAGCTGATCCAGGATGTTTTCTTTAGTCGTGGGCAGTGTGACAAGAATGGGGCCTCCAAATAAGGTCACTCAGGATGTGTTCAACAACACCGGGTGAAGTCTGTGGCAAAGGCATCTGCACACACACATACACACACACACACAGAGCATCCACTGTACAGTCTCTCTGCTCAGTGCGTCAGTATTCCTAGAATAACTGCTGGAGAGGCACTCCACCCTTGTGCTTCCAATGCTGGGGGTGTGATTGTCCCAGAGCTACTTCTAACAGTGATTTAAAAGGAAGGGGAGGCAGAGGGGCAGGCCCCTGATTTCTGTGATCTCTTTTGAAAAGATGCAGTGCAAAGGAAATTATTAAGAGCAGAGGTAGTTTTAAATTTGTCAACCCAAACTTCCATGCAAGCTGAGCAGCAGAGAGTAAGAGGCTTCCCGAGGCCAGCACAGGGACTCAGATGGCACAGAATGCTGCAAAAGGGCAAGCCACCCACCTGTTTAAATAGAAGTCAATATGCTTTATTAGGCAAGAGTATTACAGGTACTCCTACGTGACAAAAGGAACTCCAGCACTGTGAGGGGACGTGTTGTTTTACCCGTAGGAGAATCCTGGAAGGCAAATCTATTCAATTGAGTAGAAAACTTGTTTTTTTAACCTGAAAATTTCTGATGGTCCACAAAGCCCTTCCAAAAGACAACTGCAAGTCACTTGTAGTAACTTAGATCTGTTGTAATAAAAAAGCTTGCCTTTGCCTTATGAGTTCTCTCCAGAATTGAGGGGATAAGCAGTAAAAGAAAGCAGCATAAGAGATGACATTTAGCTGCTGAGGGTTTTACAGAGTTGAGGTGGTAAGTTTGGACTGCAAAATGACCTAAAGCTGAAACTCAAAGCAGTCAAAATGGGAGAAAGTCGGACTGCAAGCTGCTGCTTTGACCCTCACTTCCTTCTATGTACACTTTTGCAGTTAAATGATGATACCAGGGAGGCCTGAGTGTCATCTCTGTTCCAGAATACCTGGCTAAACCTGAGTTGACGAGCCTCTGAGAGCAAGGAACAGGAGACAGCAGGAGCAGGCCTGGGACAAAGGCATGGCAGGGAGGGAGAGGAGTGATGCTCACTACGGGCTAGAGCACAAATCACAGAACCACAGAATTATTTGGGCTGAAAGGGATCACAAAAATCATCTTGTTTCAACCCCCTGCATGGGCAGGGACACTTTCCCCCTAGACCAGGTTGCTCAATGATTATCTTGAATAAATTTCATCCTGAAAGCTGGGGTCTGTCTTATCCATCTTTCCCTTTCATCTTTTGCTCTGGAGTGAGGATTTCCTCACTTTACCTTGGTTCTTAACATTCACAACAGGTGGTAGCTCCTCCAGGCTGTCTCCCAGCTCCCTTTCCAGGATGTGTCTAAAGAGCTCTCTGCACCGCTGTGGCACCTGACACTGGCTGTGTAGCACCCCTGCAGTGGGAAGTGGAAAATGTGGCAATGTGAAGCGGTTGTGATCCTTAAATCCAGTCCTTTTTTTTCCCTTTTATTTCTCCCTACAATAAGCACTTTCTGTTAATTATCAGCAATTTCTTTGCTGAGAACTGAGAAAAGCCATCTCGGTTCATCAAACACCACAGAGCAATATAGAAATCTGAAAAATCAATGCCAACTCCTGTGGTAAAAGTTGCAGAAATATTGTTATTGCTGATGCACCAGCATAACATGCAAAACAAAAAAAGTTGTCATCATTTCCATTATAACAGTCTTGGATGAAGGAGTAAAGCAGCTTTCATACACCTGGCTACCCCATGAACAACTGAATGGTAGAGGATAAGTGAAATACTCACAGAAGGAATAAATGGATCAGCCTGAAATAAAAACATAATGGACTGTAAAAAAAACAAAACAAAACCCACAATAAACCACATGTAGTGGGCATTTATAAGTTGAAAGCAAAAAAGCCTGTGAAAAAGCAGATTTTGTATCATCATTCTCACAAGCAGGGACTTAATAAATTCACTTTAGCCCAGCAGATTAAACAGAACTTAGTAAAGTCTAGAGTTTTCCTGATGCTGTGGAAAACAATTTAAGCTTGTAAAAGTATCTTTGTTTGTCTGACCATTATAAAAAGAGAAACAGATGCTCACAACTGGCATGTGCTTAAATGAGGTTGAATACATTTTTCAAACATCTGAGAATGTTTTCTGTGCCACCAAGGCACTGGAGAAAGATCATGTCAGTGCATGTTGGCAAGCACAGCAAAATGTCATGGTGAATATGAAACATCAAACCAGAAAAACTTCAGTCACAAAAGAATTACAGAATTTTCCAAGAGGGTACAGTGCCTCTGTGAGACACTTCTGCAACAGAGGTATCAATACTTACATTTCCATAGGAATCTAATCAGGTACACAAAGAAAAAAGAACAGAATAACCAACTAGCCAGCCTGCCAACCAACCAACCAACCAACCAATCAACCCAAACATTTGTTCTAAGACCAGAGTGAAAAATATGGGAGGATAATTTCAACAGTAAATAGAGATATTTCTTAAAAAAAAAAAATATAACTATATACAAAAAAAAAAAAAAAGGGTGAAGAAAATTAACTTCCTTTTCCTTCTAAGCTGCCTTATAATTTAAAGAATTTCAGATGTTATAATGAGTAAACCATCTGAGGCCTGGATTGTCTTTCAGTGCAGTCAGTTTTGTCAGCCTGCTCAGTTTAAGATCTGACCCTTATACACTTTGGCTAAAAAGTGCTGTCATTTACACAGGTGAACATACTCTGACGCAAGTCTCTGGATTTACACAGGTGCGGCAGCAGAATTTGGCAGGGTTTTACTAATTTTAAATAATAATAAAAAAAATCAGGTCCACTTTTGCAGTGGGTTACAGCTATATCAATCCATTAATGTTATCCATCCATTATATGCTAATGGTACAGCACCACAGCTTGTTAATGAAACTAAGACTTTTTCTTAGTTGTTTTTTAATTTTAATTTTTTAACTTAAATACAAATATTTTGGGATTTAATTCTTAATTTTTCTTAATTGTATCCTGCTAGAGACTGAAACTGAACCTAACAATGCTACAGTTAAAATCCTCAGGTTTCATTAAAGAAATATTCATTTATTGTTTGGTACTTTGGTCAAGTTTATATTAAATTTTGAAAGAAACTTTAACGCAGTCTAGTTTTGAAACTGGTCACTCCTATCATTGATTCACCCATATACAGTGTCCCACAGCATTTCATGTAATAAATGGAACAATCCCTTTTTTAAATCAGAAAATTCATTTGTAAAGACCCACAACATTGGCAGAACACCTGAGAAGCAGGTCTTGTATCTTGGAACATTTTTTACAAACTGCCAGCAAGATGCGCAATGCAGGAACAAATATCCAGCTTTTAAGTGTTTTACACATTATTTTCAGATGGTTTTGGCCAACTTTAGATTAATTATGTGACTCAGAAGGAAACAGGAGAAATAAAAGGAACAGTTTATTTGAATTAGGCTCTGCTCATATCAAGTTCTCTTCACTTAAATGGAGTGACACAAATATCAGCCCAACAGTCTTGGTGTGGAACTTAGACCATAATGAAGGGGGAATTAGACTCAGGACAACTTAATATTAACTTTTGGTACATTTTCAACAAAATTTTAGCTGTATTTGATGTTTCCACTAAAGCAGAATGCAGCTTGGAAACGGTGAGGGGAGGTGGGAGTCTGAATAAACACATCTGGCAAAAAATAAAGATAATTCAGGTCCGAAGGGTCATTCCCTTCAGTTCAAGTGCAGTGGATTGCCCTTCCTGGACCCAACAGTAGGGGCGTGGGAAGCTTTCAGATGTCACAGGGTTGTAGATAACATTTGAACATATGATTAGCTTTCGTGAGCTGTCTTTAGAAACCTTACATTTTTCCCCCACGCACCTTAGCCAGAGATCCTTCCCTTGAGGTTTCGGGATACTTAAAATGTTGCTTTGCCAAAAGTCAAGGATGTGGAGAAGGTTTTCCTGTGTGATGTCATGTTGCTGCCCTTTATAAGCCTCTGCAGAGAAGAAGGGATCCTATCTGAGGATTCACACTCCAGGCACGAGGAGCAGACGCTAACCCACCATGGAGCAGCAAGCCATTCCCCAGGGCATTCCCTGCAGCTCCCTGCTCCTGCTGCTCTGCAGCCTGAAGGCTTCCCTCACCTTTCCCAACTCCTCTCCACTGCTGAGTCCCAGCTGGGGCAATGGAGACCACCTGATGCACCTCTACACCGACACGGAGAGGAGCAGCTTCCACCTCCAAATCAACGCTGACGGCTACATCGATGGCGCTCCTCACCAAACCATCTACAGTAAGTGGCTTCCTGCAGACCTCCATGGGAGCAGGGGAGGGACAATGAGATTTTTTACTTCCTTACCACCTACAGAAAATCCCCTATTCTCACTAGGCAGGCAGGCAGAAGAACCCAGCCATGGAATGGAAAACACTCATCATTATAATTCTCCTTTTGTTTAACAAATAAAATCACTCCAAAGAAATCTAGTGGATAGGGAGTTTCATTCCTTGCCTAGGACAACTAATGTCCTATGGTTCCTGTACACCCTGCAAGGAAAAACCACCTGAATTATCCTTCACTTCATGATTTTACCCCTAGTTGCTGGTGGAAGTTCCTATTTGAAGTTGGTAATGATATCCCCCAAATAGCTACTTCCCACTGATGGTGCCACCGAAGGAACTGCACTGAGGAACTCACCAGAGCAGTGCTGGAAAACTGATAGCATCCACAAAATCTGTATTTTGGGGTGGAGGGCTGAAAACAACTAAAATTTAAGTTTCAATGTGCACAGAACATGGGCATGCAAAGGCCAGTTAAAAGGGGGGAAACTATGAAAGACCAGACTGGCATAAAAGAAGTGTTGAGCCTTTGGGGCTCATGAGAAGAAACTGTGCCCTAGTATTACTAAAAGATTCTCAAATTGTGTCTTCACTGTTTATTTTATTACATATTTTATTATTCTGTTTCATCAGAGAATAGTTTATTCTTCTTCCTTTGCTAGATACTTGACCCAAACTCTTTAGTAAGTAGACAGATGTGGGGAGGGGTTAAGACTTAGGGTTCTTTTATAGCATTTCAAAAATACTTCTCTCTTAGCAACGTTCAAATCACAAGTAGCTATGCATCATAAAATCAGGTTGTTGCTGTTAATGTTCTTAATATTATTATTACTATTATTGTTGCTATTGTTACTATTATTATTACATCTATTTTATACACTCAGTTGAAAATCTAAGCCTAGGTAATGAAGCTTTTACATGAGTAAATAAGAATGTTTTTTAAAGTTATAATTTAATTAATGAGGGAAAAGGATCACATTCTGCTATTTTTTTAAGGAATTGATAATGAAGCACTCAGCACTCACAGAAATGCTGGCACTGCCTTGTTAATCTTCCTACATATTTAAAGATTTTATAAAACTCATTTTAGGTATGTTTATCAAGAACCAGTGTGGGATTTTAGAGAACAACAGACAGCAAAATATCACATTTTCCTATATCTGCCATGAAACAAGTATAGCAGGATTTGGAATGGTGGAGCAGGAAAGATTGAAATGAGACAACAAAAGGGGTATTGAGAGGGAGAGTGACTGATTTGCTGCTACTGAACCACCAGACAATGGGAAGTGCCAAGTTCTGCACAGGGTGGCATGGCCTGGGTGTGCACAGATCTCCAGGGTGGGACAAGGCAACACTGAGTCAAATGCAAGGAGCAGGTCAAGGAAAGTTGTTATTCCCACTTCACCTGGCACCAGTGACAATGCTCTTGGAGCACTATAGCAACCCCAACTCAAGTTGTATGAATAGCAAGTGGAGCTGGTCTGGCACAGGATTTTCATGGGGCCTTGATCATGATCTGTTGTGGTTTTAGTCCAGTAAAAAGGATGTTAAGGGCAATGTAATCACAGACTGGTTGAGGTTGGAAGGTGCCACAGCGGGTCATCTGGTGCCACCTCCCTCCTCCCTTGTACAGGGCACAGGACTGTGTCCAGATGGTTCTGGAATATCCCCAGTGAGGAGACTCCACACCCTCTCCAGACAATCTTGTTCAGAGCTTGGTCACTGTATAGGACAGAAATTCTGCCTCCTGTCCACGTGGAACTTGCTGGGTATCAGTTCCTGCTCATTCCTCTGGTGCCACTGCTGGGCACCACTGAAAAAATACCACAGGAAAGTCACAAAAATGAGGGGGACAAACTTCCCGTGGATGTGGGCAATGGCAGAACTGAGGGCAATGTCCTCAGACCACAATTTGGAACTTCAGAGAGAAAAGATGTTGTCTTTGGGAGGTTAGTGCCACATTGGAACAGGGCACCCAGAAAGGTGCCCACCATCATGGGAGTTTTCCAAAGCCACAGCAAACCTGTTTTAGGGTGAGCAACAGTTCCAGGTCATGGGAAGGTTGGTTTGGACTCCCAGAGGTCACTTCCAGCCAGAGCATACGTGGATCTGTAAATGCTATGTTGAAACGGATCTCTTGGATTTGATGTTTTTATTTTTCTGAACAGGTGCCCTAATGATCAAGTCTGAGGGTGCTGGTTCAGTCATAATCACAGGCGTGAAGAGTGGACGCTACCTGTGTATGGACATGAAAGGAAACATATTTGGCTCGGTGAGTGACCTTTCCTAAGCCTTGAGGCTGAATGGCCAGTGTATTCTGCTGCTGTGGTGCCCATTTCCCCAGCCAGGGCAAACCTGGGTAGCTGCAGGTGGATGGGAAAGTGTTAGAGAAGATCTGACACTCACGTCAAACTTTGTTCTCTCCTTTGATTGTATGAAGTTGTGGAGCCAACAAAAATCATTTGAAGTCCCACCTGAGTAAATGAGGATGAAATGGGATCCAGTGAGGGACCAATCTGTAGCACAGAGCCATGGGTGGGGACTCCCTGCGAGAAAACAGGGTTTGTCATTAAAATTCCTTTTCTGAAAGCATGGACATGCAACTCTGAACATGTTGGGTTCAGACATAGACCTGGGAGATTAGAAAAACACCTGCTGCAAGATCTCATCCCTCTTTCCTTCTTTAACCAGTGTTTGTAATTCACCAGTTTCCTGTGCTCACGTGTCCTATTTTTTCCCCTCAGCATTACTTCAGTCAAGAGGACTGTGTGTTCCACCACAGGACACTGGAAAACGGGTACGATGTGTACCAATCCCCCAAACACCACTTCTTGGTGAGCTTAGGCAGAGTTAAACAAGCCTTCTCCCCTGGTATGAATCCACCACCGTACTCCCAGTTTTTGTCCAGGAGGAATGAGATCCCTCTGTTCCGATTCAACACCCCCGAGCCCCACAGACACACCAGGAGCGCAGATGTCGATCCAGTAGATCCTCACCAGATCCTGGTGCCACAGAGGAAGACCCCAGTGTTTGGCTCCCTGCAGCAGCAGCCAGCAGACTTTCCCCACGTGCCCAGGGAGCCCATGAGGATCAACCAGAATGACGTGGTGAACCCCGATGATCCCCATGCTATGATGGAGGCCAGGAGGTACCCAAGCCCCCGCTTCTACATCACAAGATAACTGCAGCCCCTGTGCTTGCCAGGTGAAGACAGGGACAAAAGGAACTGTCTGTCACATTCAGCCTGAATGCCAAAGTGGCTTTTAGAAACCTGGGAGACACTGGGAAAAGTTCTTTAGCTTCAAATCTTGTTTTGTCAGTAAACTGCCGTCTGTAAGTACAAATTGGATTTTTCCAGCTTGGGCTCTACTAGAAAGAAGATCCATTTTTGAAAAGAGTAACACACACCAAACCTTTTGGGGTCCGAATTAAATTTGCATCGATGAGGAAAACAAAGAAAGAAAAGAAATCCCTTGTATGACATGAGAAACTGATGTTATGTTACTGATGTAGAGACCTGGAGCATCCAAGACTCCAGCAGAGACAGGGAAACCTCTTACTGACACCATCCTGTCCAAGCACAGCAGACAAATTGCCAGGTGGTGTGTTATTTTGTTATATAAAGATTACCATATATGTCATGTGTCCAATATTTGAAGGGGCTACAAGGAAGCTGGAGAAGGGCTCTTCATCAGAAACTTCAGAGACAGGACAAGGGGCAATGGCTTCGCATTGACAGGAGTAGGTTTAGGTTGGATATCAGGAAGAAATTGTTCCCTGTGAGGGTGCTGAGGCTCTGGCACAGGTTGCCCAGAGAAGCTGTGGCTGCCCCAACCCTGGCAGTGCCCAAGGCCAGGTTGGATGGGGCTCTGAGCAACCTGATGTGGTGGAAAGTGTCCCTTGCCTGTGGCAGTGGGGTTGGAGTGGATGAGCCTTAAGGTCCCTTCCAATCCATTCTGCGATACCTTGTTTTTAGCTTTTAAATTGGAGCTTCATTGTCCCATATGAGTCAAAAAAAAGGTCACTCTGCTGTCATAGAAGCAGCAGACAAGGAAAAGAGGAGCAACTGACAGGACAACAGGACAGGATTAAACAGGTCCTGTGGTAAAAGAGCAATTTCTGACACTGAGTCCAAGCTGAAATTTTGCAAAAAAGAGGAGAGTCTCTCTCTCTCTCTCTCTCAAGTGGTTCTCTATCCAGTTCTACATTTACTAAATTCTAGCATCCCAATATGGAAATAAAGATCTTTAGTTTTGCATATTTCCAATTCAGAGAAAAGTACCAGGATTAATAATAATCAATAGTGTGCTAAACAGGACGGTTTGTTTTGCATAATACTGAACTCTACAAGGGAAAAATCAAAAAATTATGTTTTATAAGGATCAAAGGGTTAATAATTAGACAATAATGAAGACTCTCATCTAATGAGTGAAAATTAGGTTTGTATTTAGAAAAGGAATGTCCAATTAGCATCCATGTTTGTATTCAGTTCTGAGCAGGTATCAGATGCTTTATACTTGTAGGAGTGAAATTACTATTAATCGGGAGATCTCTAATAGTGACAAAACCTTTTCCCTAGATTGATTTATGCTTTGGGTAAGTTCACTTTGAAAAAGCTATTCTAGATGAACTCTGCAGAAATCAGGTGCAAGGCACTGATGAACAGCACAAAATTCAGTGTGGCAGAGATTTCAGATATTTATTTTGCAGGGGTTTTCTGCATGTCAAAACACAAATTCTTCTGCTCTGTTTATCTAGAATATTTATTAGCCTGACAACTATTTGAAGAGGTACACTGCTCCTCAGTGTGCTCACAGCAACATACGAAAAACATTAGGTTGGATGCTGTTCTTTTTTTCTTTCTCATTAAGTACTTCACTGAAGCCACTGAAATTACATCAGTACAACAAAATCAAAATAAGAACCCCCTGTGCTTCTTGCTTTCATTTGACTTTTTTCTGAATTAGCACAGCAGCAGGACTGCTGACAGCTTTTAAAATAATCTCTTTTTTTCCCCACATATTTGTAAATATATACATGGTATCTCTTGATCTACCACATCCAACTCATTATGTTGGAGAAGTCATGGGTCCTGATTCTGCTCTTAGAATAGTTTACCTAGATGGAAAGATTCATACTTAATGAAAATATATATACTTAGGAGCACAGAACAAGCCAAACGGTCAGGATTAGTCCAAGAGTTCCATCTCTTGAAATGTGTTTTTCTAAAGTTATCATGGTTTTTGATTAGCTTCTGAAGGAAGAGTGATTCTAAGGAATTAAGGGAATTGCAGGCAGGCAGACAGTTGTGCTTTTTCTTGCTTATGCAAAATACAGCAAGACTTTTTAACGTGCTGTCTATACAGTGGAGAGGTGTGATTTTATTTATGTTCTACTTTGATACCTTTACTTGATTCCTATTCCATTATTCTTGGCTTTTGTTCCTTGAGAGTTCTGGACTTCAAGTACACCAGCAAAGTTTGCATTTTTGCATTAATTGTCAGAAGCTCCACAGAGCTTCTCTCTAGGACTCTGAGGCAACTGCCCTACAACTGGAACCATTAAAAGCTCTGTCCACATTAAATTTTGATGGGAAATATTGGTGGGGGTAAATCTATAGACCATCTCTATATTCCTACACAAGAACAGAGTAAGAAGGGTTGCTCATTCTATCAGTAGCCAGGGGATAAGTAAGCTGAGACTGAATACACAGTGGATTTTCCATAAAAAAAACCTATTTGTAACTATAGGTAAGTGTATCAAAACTTAAAAGAATTTATTCTTCAATGGAGATGCTGGCAATCACCAGCTAGTAAGAAAGCATTACTTATTTATGTCACAGTATTTATTTATTTATTTGAGTGGGTCTTAAATCCTGCAGAATATTTATAAGTATTTATAATAATGTATTATAGAGACTACTTCCTTTTATAAAAGTACCAATAAACTTTTCCACTCTCTCCAAATGGTGGATTCTGCATTGTGTTTAAGTTCCCCCTTCCAGAAGTACTTGAGTGAACGAATAAATGTTAGCAGTAATGTCTGAAAATGTTTGTGTGCTGCTGTTCCCAGTGACTTCCAGACTCACAGGTTTTCAGCTTCCTAGGTGTTTCATGCACCCCAAATATAAAAGTTCTGTGTCAGATGATGAGAAAAACAGTGTCTTAGTAGGTCTACACTGACCATGAAGGGATTTTCATCTCTATGGAGAAATTACAGGACCCTCTATGGGTCTTTTACAAGCAATGGAAAACCACAAGTCTGTCAGTTCAGTCCTGCTGGGAATTATTTGTGATCCTGGCTTAAAGATCTTGGGGTAAAAGATACTTGGTAAATTAAAAGCCTCTGCAGGAAGGGCTCTGAGCAGGGCACAGGCTCTGCTCCAGGGCCGAGCAATGGCACCAGAGCCATGGGCAGGGGCTGAGCCCAGGAACTTCCACCTGGACAGGAGGCAGAACTTCTGTCCTGGGCAGTGCCCATCCCTGAACAGATTGTCTGGAGAGGGTGTGGAGTGCCCTCACTGGGGATATTCCAGAACCATTGGACACAATCCTGTGCCCTGTGCTCTGGGATGGCCTTGCTGGAGCAGGGAGGTGGCACCACATGAGCCACCGTCAGGGTCCAGCCTGACCCATTCTGTGAAGACTCAAGCACTTGTAAGATTGGAAGTTCATAATTTCTTCCTCTGCATGCTATTCTGCCCCACATAGTTATTGATGATGCCTTCTCACTAATATTTCCACATTCCTGCATTTTTATTCGAAGTAATTACAAAAAAAAATGCCCCCTAAGGGACTTAAATAGCAGCTTTACTCCATCTCAGTGCTTGACCATGGACATTACAACTTCTATGCTCACTTATTCTTTGCATACCTTCTTCACCATGTTTTTTCTCCTAAGCAACATTTATCTTTTCCAGCTGAGCTGATTGTTGCCATTGTGGCATTAAGCATTTAATTAAGATTCACCCAGGTCATATTTCATTTTTCCTTTGCCTATATTAGTTACTTCATCAAAGAACTACTCATTTAGTCTAGTGTGAACTACTCACGGTAAAAACTCATTTAATTAGATTCCAGGCTTCATTTACTTCTCTTGTCTGCAATTACTTTTTCCTTCAAAATTTGTTGCATTAACCATTTTAATTTCTTTGGAGAAGTAGAATTAAGTTGTGTGATTCTTGGGACTGTCCCATGCAGGGCCAGAAGCTGGACTCAATGAATCTTGTGAGTCCCTTCCAGCTCAGGATATTCCACAATTCCTAAACTAATTTCGTGATTCCTGCCCTTCTGAAATCAAACCTCCTTTTGTCACCTCAGCTTTTAAATTCAGTAAATTCACTTTACAATGGCCAGCTCTTCCAAAATACATTCAGGACTTATTGTCTGGTGCACCACCCTGCTTCCATTCACCTATGGCTGGATGACCCAACTGGGCATCAGAAGGAAAGAATATTCCACTCAAAGGAGTTCTGCCTGGACCTCAGATGCATTCCTTTGGTGACCAGTAACAGCCTGCTCAAGATTTCTGGATTTATCCCGGCATCCTCCTGTGCTTTACCCTCTGTGCCTTTGAGAGCCCTGCTGCCAGCCTCTGGTACTCCACTGCCACATGGTGTCCCTGCACCCCAGGAACCCCAGAGCTGTTTGCAGGTGACAGCAGAGCTGTCTGTCACATGAGACCCTCCTAAATGGCACTGGAGTCACCACACACACACAGATCCCCCCACAGTGGCTCTGCTGTATTCATGGACGCCACAGAAGCAGCTCACAAATCACTGTGCAGTTCACTTACTTGTGCCCATGCAGCCACCATTTGCCTGGGATTACAAAGATCCAAAAACCTTGGGCTCACAGCCAAAGCCCTCAAAAGCAGAACGCATCTGGGGGAAATCCGCCATATTTTAAGTCCAGGCATGTGGATCCGAGGCAGCCAAAAGCAAAAAACCAAAAAAAACAAACATGGAAAAACCTCTTCGTGTTGCAAAGGCAGGTCTATGTCTGTTCAACAGAAATAGAGAAAATATCTTTGCTTTAGAGGAAGGAAACTGTAGTACTACCAGAGCTCTCTGCCTGATGGCTGCTCGAGGAGAGGCAGACCTGTGAGGAGATGATGTTGGTGAAGCCAGCATCCATTGCCACTACTGAGTAATCCCTCAAATATTTGCTGTGTCACTATTCCTAACAGATCCATCTATTGCTGCAGCTCTCCTTTCCCATGATCCCAATAAACTGTACAGATTTACTGTACACATGCACAAGAGTCACTTGACCAAAAATAATTTAGTCTCAGTGTTGATGTAAAAACTTAAAAAGAGGAGTACTATACACAGACCTGAAGAAAACAGCTTTTAGAACTCGCTTCAGAAGCTTCCAAAATTAGTGACTTTTTTTTAATGCAGAGGGAACCTGACATCTGACGTAACAAAGGAGAAATAACAAGTGCAACTATTTTAGGGCAGGCTATAAGCCCACCTGGGCTGGTGCCCTATCTCTAGCAATGTCAAGAGCTGATACTGAGGGAAAAAACACATCTGGGCAACTGTAGGACACTCTTGACTGCTTGTACTCACTTGGCCACTGGCAGATGCGTTTGCAGCATTTTAGTGTGATTTACAAAGTCTGGATTGGGAGATTCTGATGCATTTTCACTGAAAAATGTGACTTCATTAAGATAAGAGCTGTTTAGAAAACCTGAGTGGTTTCACCCTTTGGTATTTTTCATTGTTACGCATCACTGTACCATCTGCTTGCCCTGTGTGAGAGTTACAAGAGGAAAGCATTTGGTAAAAATAAATTAAAGAAAACAATCACACGGACAGGTTTCTTGTTTCTTAGGCTGGATCTAAATTTTAAAAACCTATAAATAAATTTTAAAAAAAAAAAAGTAGTAAAGCATGTTATAGAGGAAGAGTCAAAAATCCCTCTGGGAATAGCGTGACCCAAGCAGTGGCAAAGCATTTCACAAAGTAGATGTTCTCCTAAGTTATGGCATCATCAACAAGAACAAAACATTAGTTACTTGCTTGAGAGCAGGCAAGAAAGAAAAAGAAAGCTTTTAAAGTGAGAAGCACACCAATCACTAGTGTGTTTTGAAATATTTGATGAAGTGACAGGGAGAAAAAAGTGTCACATCTCCATCATCCTCTTGCATTTTCAACTCTGTTAGTCTGGCTCCAAGAAGAACTGACGGAATGACTGGCAAAATTCAGGATGCGTCAGTTCCAGGGGTGTTTCAGTGGTTTAAAGCACAGTCAGGAGAATTCCCTGCTATGTAAGTGGCCTGTCTGAAATAAACTGGCACTACCAGGGACAGGCAAATTCAGAATGAACTCCTGCCCCATTCTCCTACCATTAAACTCTGTTAGAAGTCATAATTAAAGCTTTTCTATCTTCATGGGCTGTGGCCATCAATTTAGTATAGAGAAGCCTTCTAGGAAGATGCATTTCATGAAGAGTTTGAGGAGTCCATGCAAAAGTCATATTCCCATTTTAGCTTCCTGTGGAGATTTATTTCTTTCAGTATACTGAGAATGAATTACTTTATTAATGAAAAAAACTATGGACACTTTTAAATAAAATCAGCCCTAAGAGTCTTTTTCAAAGAAAAAGGCCAGGAAGGAAAAAAAAAAAGAAGTTATGTGATCTGAGCAAAGCTTCACAGGGCAATATTAAGAAAAGATTTTTACCTCAAAAGAAATACAGATGAAATGGGAGTTCTATTCAGGAGCTTTTAATTTATTTTTTTTTAAAACAGGCTTAAAATATGCAAATGAAGAAAAAATACGTGAATCTTATAAATAACATAAACCAGATAAGCTCACACTGTAACACCACAAACGCCCCAGTGGGGAAAGAATGCAGTATTAACACCAACAATCAAACTTGCCTCATTCTAGGCAAAAATATTCATTGAATCAAATGCATGACTGCAGCTGACAGAAGAATTCCACTCAAGTACAACTCACCCCAGAGAGAAAGTTCCTTTTCCAGAAAAGAGACCATTAGTACATACACACGAGGTTCCTCATCCTGCTCACAGCTAAAAATAAATATTCTGTGCTTGTGTACAGTGCTCTTCAATAGAGATCTCAACAACCTGAACAATTTCTTAGGAAATACTCCTGGCGAGGTAGATTTATCATCATTCCCACTTTACAAATGGAAAGGAGACTTGCCCAGAGTCTCCAGATATTCAGTGTCAAGAGTCACATACCCTGGCTCTGCACCAAACCTTTCCCACTGGGCTATGCTCCACCCTAGGTTCTACTACTGCATTCAAAAATTTATTTTAAGACAACATGTATGTTTCATATTACAATATATCATTTTGTAATAAAAGAAGAATACAGTACAGCTCAGCTTTGAGGTACCACTTCTCTTCCCTCCCCAACCCTTTCACTTGGAGGTAACCAAAATAATTATGGAGTAATGCAAGGGAGTTGTTTTAAATATGTGCTGTAGGAGCAGATATGCAAGTGACTGCAAGTATTATGTTTCTGAGAACAGAGAATATTTGTTTTATTTTGCTACTGCCAACTTATACTGGGCACTAGGACCATGCAAATCGTAGTTTTTAAGATGGCAAGCAGTTGCATGTCTCCCTTTTTGCAGTTTAGTGTCAGCAATTCCAGTCAATCCCAGTAATTACTACTTTTCCCAAGCTTAGCAAAATTGTGATTTAATCCCACCTTCCCCCCACAGAGACTCTTAAAACACTTTTGAGGCTACTCATTCAGCTCCCACATCCACCAAGTGAGAGTCTTGGTTAAGACAGACACACATGATTTGGGGTTTTAACAACTTCCCATTTTCAAGTTTTATAATGAAATGACTGATTCCAGTATTGGGACTGACAGAAGACAGCTGGGACTTGGTTAAATTTGCTGGTAAGGTACAGTCGAGATCTGAAACAAAATAGCCAATCCAGTTCTTCATGTAGGCTCCATGACTCACCACCAAAATATTAGCATCTAATACCATGGAAGATCTGCCGCCCTCAGAGCTTGGCTCCGCCTCACTGCAGTGGTTTGTCCAAGGGAAAACAAACTGTTCTCCAGATATTCCTGAGCTCCTGCCCGGTGCACCAGGCTTGCCGTGCTCCTTCTGCTCCAACTCAACAGCCAGCTGGCACAGGAATTCAAAGAACTCCTTTGCACGCTCTCTCACCTGCAGGAAAAGGCCAGAGGGGAATGTTGTAAAGAACGAAGTGATCGTCGTGAGGCAAGCACAGATTTGGCCTTTCAGAAATGTGACATGTAAGTACTTCAGTTAAAAGGCAAAGATTTCTCACAGACAAGGCTCAGCAGCCAGTGTTACTGACTGCTGTGCAAACTCCTCTGCCCTCCAGAGAGCAATTGCTATCATCCTCTTGTGAGCCAGAGCTTCATGAAGAGTCAGTCTCAAAATCAATACTTTAGTTATAAAGAGATTTCCCACTTGGCAGACACTGTTATCAGATGAAGCAGTATTTTTCAGCTTAGAAAATATCTCTGGTTGGGCTGAGCTCTCAGTAGGAAGCTCCCAATACCTGCAAATGCACTGATGAAAAAGCCTAGAAAGCAGGTCTTAAATAAATAAATAAATAAATAAATACCATACTTCATCCAGTGTTTCTCCTCCAGAAGGCGTGAATGAAGGACATTGCTCTCCAGCATCCTTTGCCATAGCCTTGAGGTCAGCCAAAGGCCTTCCTTCTGCAATACCATATTTCTGTAAGGGAAGAAAGGGGGTTTGGCAGGATGTGTCAGGTCTGTGCCCCTTCCAGAGGCTGCAAACAGCTCTTCACAGCTTTTTTTTTGTTTTTTTGTTCTGGATTTTTTTTTTTTTAATTCTCAAGGCTTAGCTATCTTTTACATTTAATCCTAGTTTTGGGCAAGGTACTATCTTTATACATATCCTTATAAACAGCAGACAGATATATATGCTCAGCAGACAAAAAAACTAAGAGCAGCATCTCATTTAAAGCATGGACATTCAAAACATGAGCCTCAGCCTGATCTTTGCATGGAGATTTTTTCCTCCACTGACATTCATCCCCAGCATACAATATTCAAGTGTCTTAGAGACTGAGGTCACAGTGCAGGTGCTTCTGTACGTAGCCCTTCACATGAGGATAAGCTCCATTTTCTTTCTGCTAGCAGAATACAGGGAATTATTTTTCTCTAAAGACCGTGAAGTCTTCACAACAGAGGATGGACCCATCTTCAATTCAGAATTTTTGAAAAAGACATAAAAAAAAGGAAACCGAACCAAACAAGTACCCCTGAAATTAAAAGCATATAAGGCCCTGTGGATTTCAAGGGAAGAACTGGAATTTCTGAGAGAAAAAAGTATCCAAACAGGAAATGCTACAATCACATGCTGCTCCTTAAACATTAAATCTTACTTTATTTAAATCATTAAAGCATCATAGTTACAACTTTCATCACTTAATTTTGGCTCTGCTTCACCATTCTGCAAACAATTTATTGTCCCTGATGAGAACAGTTCAGTTTCCAGTGATTAAAAACACACCAAATAGTGCTCCCCATTGCTAAATCTACTATTCCACAAGCCAAGATCCTATCAGTAGGAAGCTACATTTTCAAATTGTTCAACATTTGATAACAAATTCTTTTGGCACTTACTCTCTCTCGCAGTCTTGCATCGTACTTGATCTCCAAATCTTTGCAAAACCTGTTTTTCCCTAGAATGGCAGCAGCAGTCTAAAAAGTGAATATATAGTCAAATCAACTGGACTGAACATAGACACACCACCTTACACCACCACAGCCAAGGTGAATCCCATCAGCAGCATCCAACAACCCAAACCAACAAAACAGAAAGCTTTTCAGTCTGGCAGAATTGGATAGATATGGCCCAAGCCAGGCCATAAAAACAGAAAAGCTGCAATCTTCTGGCAGTTCCTTCCCAGTTCAAAGTCCAGAACAGCTGCAGACACAGCACCCATGAGAGGTGGGCAGCAGGGTTTACTGGGATAAAAGCCACATCTTCTCTTGAGTAGAACACAGAGCAATCATGTCCACGCATTCTTTATGTGCAGTACATGGGCCAGACTCACAGCTGTGCTCCCCAAAACTGCTCAGTTAATCCAACTGAAAAAACATCTGACAGCTGCCTCGCTGCCACAGCCAATCCTTAGGGCTGGAAAGAACCTCTGGAGATCATCTGCCCAGGGTCACCTGGAGCAGGTGACACAGGAGCGTGTCCAGATGGGTTTGGAATGTCTCCAGAGAAGCACACTCCAGCCCTCCCATGGCAGCTATTCCAGGGCTCTGCCACCCTCAGTGTACAGAAATTCTTCCTCGTGTTGAGGTGGAATTTCTTGTGTTTTGATTTGTGTCCATTGCTCCTCATCCTGTCACTGGGCACCACTGGAAAGTGCCTGGCACCATCCTCTGACACCCCTTGGAGTATTTATATGCATTAATGAGATCTCTCAGTCTTCTCCAGACTAACCAGGCCCAGCTTCCCCAGTCTCTCCTCATTACAGAGATGCTGCAGACCCCTCCTCATCTCTTTGGTCTCCACTGGGTCCTCTCTGGAAGTTCTCTGTCTTTCTTAAGAACCAGAGGATAGCTGACTTGCTCCTGGTCCTTACATGCCCCCAAGTGTGAAGGCTGCACTGGCATCACAGATAGTTTGGGCTGTGCAAACATCCACACCTCATCAATCTGACATTTAAAGAATTCATTTTGAAAATGCTTCTTGGATTCTGGCACAAATAAGCAGCCTTGTTTTACTACTGGCACATTTAACATATTGCTCAGGACAGATTTGCTCTTGGAACTTTAACCTTCTGTCAAAGAATAACACAGAAATAAAGACAGGGTTGAATCCACTTCCTTGTGTATATGCACAGCACAGTTTTGTATGATTATATGCAGGAATTTCCTCTTTTGCAACAGAACTTGTACATTCCTCCCATACTTGAGCTATGAAGTGACAGTGTAGTAACAGACCTTCATGGAACTGCAGCTGCCAAGAAAGGGAGTTCTGATCACATGGAAACACATCTTTGGGAAAGCTTTCCCAACACCTGGACAGCTTGTCAAACAAATGGCAAAACACATTTCCTGTACGCAAAGGAAAAATTCAGGTCTTTCACATTAGGAGAGCGCAATTCTGAAAGTGCTCTTCGCGAAAAAGGCTGCCTCTAATATAAAAAAAAAAAATCCCAAAGCAATTCCCATACGGGAGGCACACAGCACAGACAGTTTTATGGAAGTTAGAAAGCACTCAATGTTTTAAAATATCATCACTGCCATTCACACACGTAAAAGAAGTGACTCAGGGAACTACTCTGCGTTTTTAAAATATCCAACTATCCCTCCTTGTCTCTTGTTTTCTGCTTCAGCAGTTTCCGGAATTGTGCTGCCAAACTGATAAGCAATGTTGATGGTGTATTTTTCAAGGGAAAAAAAGGAGATTTATACTACATTTGGTTGATAGGTTTACAGTGCAGCTTCATTGACTTTTAGCAGGAGAACACAGCAAAGAGGAAGCAAACAAGAACTCTACATGCCTCTTGAAAACACACAACCACTAACAGAAGAGAGAATTAAAGACAGGACCTCCACAGGAGACATGACCTTCACAGAACAGCTGATCTCTAACTTAAAAAGTTTTGGTTCCCTAATCTTGAGTATTTAATAATCCTGCACAAAAGGTCACATGTAATCACATGTAGTCATTTTTCCTCTTTATTTAATCTATATTGCATATTTACTGCATCAAGGCAAGAGGTGTGACATGCCTGACAAAGTCCAACATCTCTGGACATTTAATGATCCTTGTACTGATTTCACAGCAAAACTTGACCTTGCCTGCATTGGTCTGCATTCCTGAGAAGAGCACAGCACACAGCCACAGTGCCCAAGACAGCACAACAATGTCACTGCCTGGTTTGCTTCTTCAGAGAAAAACTCAGTTCTGTCTGTGATACCTGAAAATCCCCATTTCTCCTTTAGCAAGAACAATGCCATATAAAATGATGGCAAATCATAGAATCATGGACTGGTTTGGGTTGGAAAGGACCTTAGAGATCACCCAGTTCCAACTGGTTACAAGTCCCTGCCATGGGCAGGGACACTTTCCACTTTCATCCCAGGTTGCTCACCTGGCCTTGGACACTTCCAGGGATCCAAAGGCAGCTTTTGGCTCTGTCACTACATTATTTTTGCACCACCACCGACAAATAAATGCCAGATTTGGAAGTCTAAAGAAGCACCTACCTGCTTTGCTCGAAGGAGGTCACTTGAAAAGACATGGGTAAACTTCACATTACTGAGAAATAAACCAGCAGCATCTGCTTGCCTGAAACCAGTTGCAGAGAGTGGCTCATCCACCCCTTGACCTACAAAACAAAAATCCCACAACATAAAGACATGCAAATTTTAGACCATTTAGCAGCTGACCAGGCATGGCAGCAATAAAGAAACTGCCAAGGCATAAGGAACTCTTTCAGCTTTAGTAAAGCAAATCATTAGGAAAAGTCACTGCTCTTCTGGCCTTCCCTAAACTCAGTAACACAAATTTAATGATAAAAAAGGAGTAAAGTCTAGGAAGACAGAAGGAACATTATCAATGATAATTACTTTCATCAATGATAATTACTTTCACCTTTGACAAATTTAAACACAAAACAGAGACCTACGCTTATGTGACCATTTTTAGAAGGGTCACTGGTCGGGTTCCTTCAAGAGGTATCTCACAGCTGAAACCTTACAAACAGATTTGTTAAATGTAAGTAAGAAAGAGGACAGTACTGCTGAGAGAGCGAGATGCAAACACAATCTGTTGTGGTCTCTTCCTCTCCATCTCACACACTGACAGTAATGGTCATGCAAGCTGGAGCAAACCAGCTGGTCACCCAGCTGGAAAGCAGCAAACCTCCCAAAAATTGTTTCCAGCCAGAATGTCTGTGAGAATAACAGGTCACAGAGCTCTAAGACAGTGTTGAGAGAAGCAGCACTTTGGAAATCCAGCCTGAGTTGAACAGGTGTGCTCCTGCCACAGCTCAGAGTCTGCAGGAGAACCTGAACTGTGGTGGAGGGACAAAGGTGTAACAGATTGCTACATCCACCCCATTTACACATTCCAGTTCTGCAGGAAGCCAGAGCAGAGAGAGTGATATTCCACTAGATTCAGAACAAAGAAAATAAGCTATTTCCACCCAGAAAATGCACAATCCAATAGCAAAAGACAGGATATCAGAAGTCCAGAACCCAAGTTCTGAGCACCTCATCTGTAATTCAGACATCTGAGACGTCTGACGCCAGTGTGCTGGCAAAGGCCTTACACCTCTCAAAACAGAAGAGGTTGCTCAAAAACAGAAGCTATGTTCTCACTACACTGGAGAGGAACCCCTACACGTCATTTGACCCAAGGAGCTTGGAATTCAAAAGACATCATCAATATTTTTAAGCAAGTAAAGCAGGGGAATATTCTTTATTCATTTTATTATAAGCACAAATCCATGTTGCAAGAACTGTAAATGGCAATGTCACAGAGGGAGGGAAATCTGGAAGCACAATTCTCCTTAATAACATGAAGTATTGTAAAAAGCTCATTTATTCAGAGTACAACCCCAGCCTTGATTTTCCTAGAGCAGACATCCAGGCAGCTCAGCGTGTTCAGTTCTGGGTGTACGAGCCAGCAGCCACTAAGGTAAAGTCTAGTTTTAAATGTGTCTAATCAAGACTGCCTTCCTAGAAAGAGCTGGGATTAAACAATTCAAGCATTTAAAACAACCTTTACTTTTCATTCTCCCTTGCCCTACCTCCAGGTTTTATTGCAAGTTATAGATTCCCTTCTTGAGGCAACAGCCTCTTTCACATCAGGATCTTCATCCATCCTTCTGCAGCTCCTTTTCTCAGAAGTCAGTTTCCCAAACCTCATATTACTGGGATTTAACACAGTGCTATGAAGTCCTTAGTAAAAGGTGCTGCTACTATTTTATTTGAGTACATGCAACATTTTTTTCCCCGTGTAGAAGAAGGAACTTTTCTAATACTTCTGTTAAAACACAAAATGCATCAGCATCTGTTGATACTCGGTGGAGGGTAACTTAAAATCTTCTGTAACATTATGAAAGCTATGTCCTAACTTACTCATAAAGTCTCTAAAGGTTTACAGCACTATTGCTTAATAACATTTGAGAAGTTGGTAACAGGATTTCACCATGATTTTCCATCTCTAAACAGCTATAAGAAAATCTTTTACTAACCTTGCAGTATCTTGTCTTTATTGTATCTTGTCTCTCCACTGAAAGAGATTGTAAACAACAACAAAAAAAATTAACTTGTCATCATTTTAGTGGATTTTCAAAAACATTGTATTAAATACCAACAAGAGAAAGCAGCACCTGATTGTAAAAAAAGAGACATGGTACAGCACAAACTCTTCAAAACAATGCACACAAAGATTTTCTAACAATAAAAAATCATTTTCAAATCAATTCCAATCATGCTGCCAGTTTATAATGAGAAAAGCCATCTGGAATATAAGTAGGAGAAGTGATTTCTTCAATTTATCATAAATGCAGCACAATTTATCTGCAAAAACGACATCTCCGTGCTGGAGAGAACAAAGCTGCAGGAAGACTCTGGAGCCCTCTTTTGACAAGCATGTGTTGGCAGCTGGTTCTCTGAACTTTACAGGGAACCAATTCCACAGATTATCAGGGGTAGCAACAGAGCTGCCCACCGGGAAGAATCAGAGCCTAGGAAGTCAGAGCAGAAGAAATCATAGACTCCTGGAGTTATGTGGGTTGGAAAACACTTTAAAGATTATCCAGCTCCAACCCCCAGCCTGGGCAGGGACACCTTACACTATCCCAGGTTGCTCAGATCCCCATCCAGCCTGATGGGGCAGCCACAGCTTCTCTGGGCAACCTGTGCCAGGGCCTCAGCACCCTCATGGGGAACATTTTTGCCAATCTATACCTCCCCTCTGTCAGTGTGAAGCCACTGTCCCTTGTCCCGTCACTTCAGGCCCTTGCAAAGAGTCTCTCTCTTGAGGTCACCCCAAAGCATTTTCTTCTCCAGGCTGAACAATCCCAGTTCCCTCAGCCTTTGCTCCCAGCAGAGCTGCTCCATCCCTCTGCTCCCCTTGGTGTCCCTGCTCTGGCCTGGCTGCAGCAGCTCCCTGTCCTTCCTGTGCTGGGATCCCAGGGATGGATGGAGCCCTGCAGGGGGGGGCTCAGCAGAGCGGGGCAGAGGGGCAGAACCCTCCCCTCCCCACTGCCCACGGAGCTTATAGTGAAGGAAAAAAAAAAGCTTAGCTTTCCTACAAATTAAAGTTTTCTCCTGACAGCTGCAGGAAGCTGGAGCTACTTGGTTCAGTCAGCTACACACCTCTGTCAATAGAGCGGGAGAAAAAGTCACCTTAGGAATTCCACCCGAGTCACAACCACCAATTCTTTAACGTTTCACGGGAAAAATGTTCACACTACCATTCCTACTCCCGCCTGAGAGCTTCCGCTCAGCTTCCCCCTCCCGCTGCCCGTGACCGAGGAGGCGACGCGGCCGCCGGGGCACCGCCACCGCCGGGGATGCGCGGGCGGTACTCACTGCCGCACGACCGTCAGCCCGAACTGAACCATGGCGCAGGGCAGCTCAGGTGAGCGCAGGTGAACGCAGACGTGCGCCGGTACGCCCAGATGTGCGCAGGTATGCCCAGATGTGCGCAGGTGAGCACAGGTGAGCGCAGGTCCCACTGCCTGCACTGCGGCGCCGCGCGCCCGGCCGTGACGTCATGCCCCCGCCCCGCGTCCCGCTCTGACGTCACCGGAGGCGGCTCCCGGCAGGAAAGGAGGCGCCGGGAAGGGTTTATGGCACACTGCAGCTGCCTGATGGTAGGGGACAGCTGGCCCTGCTCCCTCGCCACAAGCGACAGGACGAGAGGGAACGGCCTCGGGTTGGACATCGGAAACAAACTCTTCTCCCAAAGGGTTATGCAGCATTCAGACAGGCTGCAGGGCAGCGGCGGAGTCACCGGCCCCGGGGGCCCCGTGGATGTGGCGCCTGGGGACAGGGTTCAGTGGTGGGCGTGGCAGTGTGAGGTTTACACCTGGACTTCTGCATCCTAATTGCTTCCGCATTCCCGCTGTGCAGTTGCAATCGGGAAGCTTTCGCCTTAAAACTCTGGGTTTCGCAGCGTCTCATGTCGCTCGTGTTAAGGAAACTTCCTGGTCTAAGCATCCCGGAGCCGCTTTGAGTGACACTCGCAGCGCCTGAGCTGGGACTGAAGCCCCTTCCCAGCTCCATGCCCCACACTCACAGTCGGACTACGTTTCCTTACTGGCTCAATTCCAGGTTTCCCTTATCAGAGTCTCAGATGTCCATATCCTTAAAATACTGCAGTCACGGTGCAGTTACTAAATAACAAAGCAGCAGTCCGAGCTGGTCGCCTCCCAGGAGGGAAGCAGCGCAAGGGAACCCCCTGGGCTTTTACACCCTCACAGATTGAGGGTAGGAAAGCCTGGGTATTCAGCTCCTGCCGTGTGTCTGAGTGTTCATCCCCTGCCTGTGCTGGGTGAAGGGCTGGCAATTCCCAGCCTCTTGTCTCAGCTGGGCTGCTCCAGAGCTCAGCCTGCAGCGCCGCTGCAGCTGCACCCCGAGCTCCCTTCACTGAGTGTGTTCCTCCACACCGGGACCGGGGGATGGACCAAGTTAAGTTTGTCCCTTTGCAGAGCAGAATGCTGTTCAGTCTGGTGACATCAGCTCAGTTAACACCGATTGGCAGCAGCGCTTGGCTCAGAGTAATATCAACACATTGATGTTTATATAGAGATGGATATAGGACATTACTCACAAGTCAGTTAGGAGTCTGGGCAGGCAAATCACACCCCGGAGTAACCATCAGCAAAGGCGAGCTGGTTCCAAGGAACAGTTTAAAGCAGCACTTTCCAAGGCAGAGCAGTGTGAGGTGTCAGCATTCACACCCAGCTGGGACCACCCTGATCTTGTGCAAAACTCATAGAATCACAGAATGTCCTGGCTTGGAAGGGACTTTAAAGCCCATCCAGTTCCAACCCCCTGCCATGGGCAGGGACACCTTCCACTGTTCCAGGTTGCTCCAAGCCCCATCCAACCTGGCCTCGGACACCTTGCAGGGATCCAGGGGCAGCCACAGCTTCTCTGGGCAACCTAGAAATTCCTGATGGTAAAATGGACAAAGTAACGCAAGAAGTGACTGGAAATCATCCTTTTCTCCTCAGAACGCTGAAGTTTTATGGCTTACAGACAGTGTGATTAACCAAAATATTAGTTGGTCAGATGAGTGTATTTCAGGATTTCCCAACTGGATCAAATAAATGCTATCTAAAAATCAGAAAAATTCTCCTGGGTTGCCCAGAGATCTGACCTCAGTTTGAAGCTGGATTGTGCTTTAATATCAAATACATTCTAAATGAAGACTGAAATAATTTGTTTCATTTGATAGCAGTTTAAAGCAGATGCAAAATTAAATATTTAACGCAACAGTTCTGTCTGTTTCATATTCTTTTTATCTTCCTTTTCGCAGTGTGGCATTAACCTCAAATTTCTGCATCAGATTTCCACAGATCCACAGATTTCACAGATTTCAGAACTGACAATTTCAAGGGTGACACCAGTGACAGTCTCGCCTGTCAAACGAGCAAGGGCCAACTGAATCAGCTCTGACCTATTTCTATTGTATCACCATTAAAAACAACTCTGTTTTGCTGCGGTGATAAAACTATCTGTGTCTCACGTGTGGTTTAGGGGATTGGATCTCAAACATGAGCCGCCACTCTTAACATCTCTTCTCTTATACATGCATGTCTTCCTACAAGTCCTTTTGCAAAAGTGACAGGCAAAGTTTGAGAGAAATTTTGTCTGAAGTCACCCATTTTGGCTTTGTGAGAAAACAGCTTGGAAAGCCTGTACCTTCTGACTTAGAGCCTTGTGGCTTAGCTACTAGATTAGGTTTCCCTTTTCAATTGTCATTTGGGATCTGATCTTGCTTCTTGCGCTTACAAACACACCCAGCAGAAACCTTTGCTGAATTTCTTCAATTTCTGTGCCATTGCACTTCTCTGCCTGCATAATGTTCCTCTGAAGGATGTGCTGGCCTGAGGAGAGGCATAACCCTGGCAAATCCTACAGAGAGATTGTGCTGCATGTAGGCCTCCAATTGGGCGTGTTGGAGAACACACTTCTTAGAATTTCACTCATGGCAAAGTGACTTCGGGAAAGTTTTCAATTGTTTTTAAGCTGGTTCTCAGTGCAGCATACGGACAGCCCCTAAGCCGAGCACCTTCCCTTCAGCTGGAGCTGTGGCTGCGGGCTGTGTGGCGGAGGTGGGCAGTGACAGTGACAGGAACA
>CM031879.1:57399920-57431671 GCA_018697195.1 Certhia americana | reverse complement strand
GTGTGGCGGAGGTGGGCAGTGACAGTGACAGGAACACCCCAGGGATGGATTCCCGCCATTAGCCCGGGGCCCTGAGGGCTGTGCGCGGGGAGCGGGCGCCCCCTGGCGGCCCGCCAGCGCTCTGCAGCCCCGTGTCATTCCCCAGCCCTCGCCTTTCCCTGGATCATGGATCCCATCCTTGGCCCTGGCGCTGCTGCAGGCCGAGGGCACTCACACCCGCCCTTTAGACACTCCAGTGGCAAAGCTCTGCAGCGTTAATACGTAAACCTGGTAGATTAAACATCACCATCAGCGCACAGCAGAAAGATCAATGCTTTGTTGCGTCTAAGAAGAAGATCCAAAGTAGCTGGAATAAAAGCTTCTCGGAGAAGCAAACCGGCTGAATTTATTACAATCATTGTGAGAAATGTCAGTGTGATTTGTGTCAATACAGATTTATTGCATGGGATCAGTATAAAGATAACCTTTGAAAAACGAAAGAAGGAAGGCCAAATAAGGCATGGAATCAGAATAACAAGACAGTTTTAATTATCCAATCACAAAATATATTTAGTAGGCCTTACAGTACCATTATGCATTTTTAGGTTTATTTGTTAAATAGCAGTAGGCTTTAGCTATTATGTAGTTGCTTTTACAAATTATTGTAAATTGTAACTGTTTTTTGTAGACATAGTGCAAATTATAATTGCTTTTGTGAAAATTGTGCATGAAGCAAAACTTATAAGCTGCTTGCAAAAGATGTATCAGAAGACATAGCTGCTTTTGTGAAATGCATAACCAAGAAATCGCTTATGTAGGATTATAACTTAAACACAAGTGTCAAACAGAGGTCAGAAAAAGGACACTGAAGAGGAAAAGGAGCCTTCCTCTTGAAAAAGGACAATCGACCCCCTAGCAACCAACCGAGCAGGTGCAGCCACGCAAAAACAAGGATGCCACGCAAAGACAGAGAAATGAAAGAGGAGGGGACTCCGAGGAAATAGAAACTAGAAACTTAACAAATAGAACTGTTGCACCAAGGTGTGTGCCGTTGGTGGAGCAGTGACACCCAGGCCTGTTTGCTTGCTTTGTATTTGCCTTATATCTAATAAATTAATTGGTTAAGATTATCCTGAGGGTTGAAATTTATAACAATCATGAAATCATAGAATATCCTGACTTGGAAGGGACCCACAAGGATCATTCAGTCCAATTCCTGGCCCGGCACAGACACCCCAACAATCCCACCCTGTCCCTGAGAGCGCTGTCCAAATGCTCCTGGAGCTCTGGCAGCCTTGGGGCTGTGACCATTCCCTGGGGAGCCTGATCAGTGCCCCACCACTGTCTCAGGGGACGACCCTTTTCCTGATATCCACCCTAACCCTCCCCTGACACAGCTCCAGCCATTCCCTCAGGTCCTGTCCCTGGTCACACAGAGCAGAGATCCTGCCCCTCCTCTTGCCCTGGTGAGGAAGCTGCAGAACTGTGATGAGTTCTCCCCTCTGAGACAATGTGAGGAAGCTGGAAAAATTGAGATGAATTCTTGTTTGAGTGTGCTGGGTGACAATGCTGATTTCATCCCTCATCCTCCAGCTGGTTGTGGCCCACTCACAGCTTTGCTCAAGTTCTGAAAACCCTCATCAGAAAGGTCAATCTATTGTTCTTCAGGGATGCTAGGGAGTCCTCTATCAGATGAACCAGAGCTTTTGCTCTAAGAAGGGTTCCTGAGTAATCTGAGGAGCCAAGCACAGCCAGTCTGCTGACCTTTCCCTCTCTCCTTCACTGCTCTGGCCTAATTCTTCTTGCAGTTTCTGCATGTTGCATTTTGGAAGAGCTCAAATAACAACCCAGTTTATTTTTAGAGAAAACTCAATAGTAAGACCAAGCTAGCACCACATCATTTCCACAGAAGGACAGGCATTTAAGGAGACTGACATTTTCCCTTTTATTGTTTTCTTCTTTGCATCTTTTCTCAGAATCTTTTCTTTCAGCTCCTTTCTCTCTCTAGCAGACTGCAGCGAAACTCAGTGTTTTTTCTTGCATCAGTGTAAATACCTCAGCTTTGCTCACCTTGGTTTGCAATCCTAACAGGTCTTGATTGAGTGTGACTGCTGCTGAGGTATGCCCTTCCTCACAGTGCCCCTGGAGCACAGGAGAGCACTGACCTGATGTTCTCCCTGACAAGAATCCTCACAGAGACTCCCACAAGTTTCATTGTTGTCTCCTGGCTGCATCAGCAAATCCCCTTTGAGAACCTTTTTAAATAGAATAACAATCACAGAAGCACAGAATGGATCAGGTTGGAAAGGACCACAGTGGGACATCTGGTACCATCTCC
This sequence comes from Certhia americana, assembly GCA_018697195.1. NCBI lineage: Eukaryota > Metazoa > Chordata > Aves > Passeriformes > Certhiidae > Certhia > Certhia americana. The sequence continues at coordinate 57,429,354 of CM031879.1, read as the reverse complement.
CTGCTCCAGCAGGGCCTTCCCAGAGCACAGGGCACAGGACTGTTTCCAGACAACTCTGGAATATCCCCACTGTGGAGACTCCACACCCTCCCCAGGGTCTCCTGTTGAGGGCTCAGTCACTGCACAGTTCCAGTCCTTCACAGGCTCCAAGCTGAGACTACTAAATGCCAGAAATTGCTGGTCATGTTGTTCAATGGTGGTCATCACAATGGACTTGTGCTGTTTTAGGATCTCTGCCTCTGGTGCAGATAAGCTGGGAAATGCGATGCTCACAAGACATTTGACAGGGAAGTTTTCAGACTCTCTAAAACCATAGGTCTCAAGATTATATGATTATGGCTAGAAAGATCTGTATCTCTTGACCCCATGCCTCCTGATTTTTAATCCCTATTTCCTATTAATTTTTAATTAATTCCATAATAAAATCATATTTCCATCCATGATTTCTTTTATTTGTTTCTGTTTATTTTTGCTCATATGTTGCTTCATTTTAGCAATTTTTTTTGTTTTACCTTTTTTTTTCCTTCTCCCTGTTCATTTTATCTTTGTCTTTTGACAAAGATTTTTGAAATTTGTCTTTTGGGTTTTTTTCCTTTTATTTATCTTCGGGTCTGGCAGTGTACTTCATGCTTTATGATGGTGCTTCCCCAGTATGTCTGCCCAAACACCTCTTCTTCATTCTTCAGGGTCTCTGCTCTCCCCAGGGGTGAAAAATGGCTGGAAATTCAGGAGAAAACTGCTACTGAATGACAGTGGAAGAGAGGTCAGGCCAAGCACATCACACAGGAACTTGGTCACTTCACAGCAGGCATCTATAAGCAGATGTGGGAAAGGGAGAGGTTGAGCATCCTGCCCTCCTGGCCACAGGCTGAGGAAGCAGACTCGGGACAATGGACTCATTTCTTCCCACTGGACTCACCACAAATCCCACTCCTTTTACTCACAGTTTTCCCAGGTTTATTGAAAGAAAAACAATCTGATATTTGCAGTAGCATTCCAGTGCAACAACAAACTGAGCAGAGATTTAAATAGTATTTCAATTCGTTGCAAAAATGTGCACTCCATGTGGCTTTTCACCAGCTCAATTTGATTCCCACAAAATCAAACTTTTGATCCTGCAATTTACCACTTTTTAAGACTTTGTTCTCCTTGAATCTCACAGGATTACATGCCAGAATTTGCCTATCCAGTGGGAAACTACATATTAGAGGCAGGGTTGTTCTGTGACTGCAGCCTTTCATTTTCTATGCTAACACCATGTATCCAGATCAGAGGCTTTAGAATCACATCCCACCAAGCAAACACCACCACGAGTGAGCAATACAACCAAACTCACTAAAGGAATAAAAGCAAGGCCAGTAAGTTTAGGTCAAGGTGAGTTTATTGTCCATACAGCATACCTAATCCCGCCAAAACACTTTTCTTAAAACCATCTTTAAACTAGCCAAAACAATAGGTTATTAATAAAAATGACAACACTGAACAAAGACCTTTTAAAAGGCAATCAAGACTACACCGTATCAGAGTCTTATCCATCAAAAACAACCTTGTGTACTTTCTAAATACTTTTGTTTACACTGATGTCTACTACCACACTTTCTAGCATCCCCTGACCACATAAACATCCACACCTCTTAAAGAGCACATTTGTGAGAGAATAACGTTGACTTGATATGGCATCACACTCAATAAAGAAAAAAAAAAAAAACAAAAAAACAACAAACAAAAAAAAAATCAAAACAAAACCCAAAAAAGTTTGAGAACAGAAACTGTGCAACCGAGAGTGATTTCTGAGGTACATGAGAACATGGTAATAAACATAGTGGAAAAAATCCAGTGGCCAGGTGGTTTGCTGAGTAATTAAGAGCTGTCTGATTACTCAAGCATAAGTCATCGACATTGACATGGGATTAGTTGTTATTTTTCTCTTTCACAAGCATGTTGGAAATAGAAATACCGTATGAGGTGCTCCTACACTACAGTGACGGGAAGGAGGAGAAGATCATCAAAGTACCATCAATAAGAAGCTGAGACAGAAACGCTTTTAGCAACTGTACCAATCCTTTGGCACTTGGGAAGGCAGAATCAGCATCACATTTTCTGTTCTTTTTTAATCAATCAATTGGGAGGTTTATGATTTCTGCGATTCAGGGGAGAAAATCTCACACCTCATTTGCAGTAACAACACGCTTCCTTTAACATGTGTTAAAAGAGAGTACTAGGCAGTCATTTTATTCTGGAAGTTACTGTGAAAGTACTCAAGTTGTAGGGTTTGCAGCCTTCAAACATACAGTACACTGTAACCAGAGGGTTGGCACTTGCTGAGCATGTCACTACAGCTAAGGACACTCCTCACCCTGGTGGGGACACCCACAGATCCACCAGAACCCCACGGGAGACTGGGAATGCTGAATGCTGCTTTCCCTTCCCGCACAGCTCACCCTCACCCTGCTATAGAGGAGCCAACCATGGTGGTGGCCCTCAGCCCCAGCCCCTTCAGTTCTGCAGAGGGGTGACAACAATGGGATCATCTCTGTGTTCCACAGCAGGGATAAGTCCTGTGATCCATGGGAGGGTTCATCCCGGTGCTCTACAGCAGGAATCACCCCTGTGATCCTCTGCAGGAATCATCCCAGTGATCCCATGGCCACTGTGGGACTGGGGTGTGCAGGAGGAAGGACAAGGACCAGGGGCAGGCACCCTAAGCACAGGGCTTGCTACACCTGGCCTATGGCATGGAGCATGATGGCCACAGTGCCAGCCCTCAGAGAAGTCACCCCACCATCAGGACCCTCTGGCACAGCTGCACATGAAGCCATGGGGCTGGGCTGCAAAGGAATGATCTGACCTGATCTGATCTGATCTGCATGTGGCTCCACAGTCTCATTTGAACATCATCAGTTACTTTTTTCCTCCAGGACAGAGACACCACCGTGGAATTCCGGGTGCTCCCAACGTAGAACGTCGAGACAGGAGGCGAGGCCAAGGCTGTGCCCAGCAGCAGCTTTGGGGAGGACAGATCTGCTCACCAGTGGAGAGTCAATGCATTTTTTCCACTATGAAAAGGATACCAGAGACCAAAAAGGAGCCAGTGCCCCACCTCGGCGCTTGCAACCTCTCCCCGGTGGCTCCCGGGGCAACCAAACTGTCACTGTGTGAGGTATTGTGAAAATGGGAACCATTTCTTGTCCAGCAAACCTGAGGTAAGTATACCATCTTTGCAGGATGTGATCAGGAAGGAAGGACATTAGAAAAAAAAAAAAAAAAAAAAAAGGGAAGAAGAAAGAAGGAAAAATAAAATAAAAATGGAAAAGGAAAAAAATAATCATGAACACGCTATTAGGAAAAAAAACCTGTACAGGGCATTTCCAGTAAATCAAAGAACTCATCATATCTCCACTTAACCATCTACTTCAGGATTTGAAATTTAAGCAGTAAAATAATATATTATAAAAATGTTTATAAAATAGCAGCACACTCAGTGAAACAATACAGCTAAGTACTGTTAATGTGAATAAGAATGAAACAAATCATAGCTTCTTAGCAGCGCAAAAAAAAAAAAAAAAAAACCAAAACCAAAAAACCCCCCCAAACAAAAAAAACCAACAAAACCTTAGAATCTTACTCCATTTTCTACCCTCATCTAGCCGAATAGGCTGAGTCCATACATATAATATTCTTCGAAGTAGCATGTTCTTTCTGGATTTTTGTGTTAAAAATGCAAACATTAACATTTCAACCAACAGCTTCATATTGGATATCTGCAAACTGTTAATACAATTGTGCAAAAAAAAAAAAAAACCAAAAAAAAAAACCCAACCAAAAAAGAACCCCGAAAAAAAACAAACAAAAAAAAACCCCAAAAGTTGCTCCAACTTCTTTGCCATCTAAATGCCTCTTCGTTACAGGTGGAGCAGGAAAATAAATTCAAGTACACTGAATACACCTTTGTAATAAAACTCCAAGTCACGCACCTCGATGTTTACCACCATGGCTGTTGCACCAGCAATTTTCTTTCCTTGTCCATAGATAAACATGCAGGTGGTATTAAGATCCTTCTGAACAATACAGATGGTCAGGCTTTTATCCGGAATGTCATGACAGGAATGTCATCTGAAGCGGGTGTTGGCATTTCCAGCAACACCGCAGCTAACCGAGTACACCAGATACTGGAAAATATTGACTATAAAAAGCTATACAAAGCCTTGCTTTTGTGACTTTTTTTTTTTTTTTTTTTTACTTTTTTTTTCTTTTTTTTTTTTAACTTTTTGTTGTTGTTGTTTTACTTTCCTCGGCAAAATTGTCATAAACCATCTCATTTAATCCCTTAGGAACAATTTTCAAAGTGCTTTTCGAATGAAATGGTTTACAAAAACGCTCACTGTGGATCAATAAAGTTACTGAAATGCTGAAAAAGTGTGCAGAGGGGGAGTGGGGGAGAAGAGAGATGAGGGAGCAAACCAAACCTCATCTTCTTTAACACAGTGAGGGGCTATTACAAGGGAAGATGGACAGAGCATCATTTCAATGTCTTTGTGGCCAAGCTAAGAATCTGCCAGACGTTAACATGGACATGAAGCATTAGAACTGTAAAGGAATATAATGCTTTTCCTAGATGATCCACCACATCTTGCAATCCAAAGGTTGGAGGTGGTCTGCCCAGCCAAGAGGTGGGGATTAATGCGTGCATTCCCCCCACTGACCATGAACACTTGGGAACTTTGGCTTGGCCCACGGCTGGGTAAACGGAATAGCCCTCATGCCAAAGATGCTGCTGTGTTTAGAATGAACCATTTCAGAAGGAAAAGTAGATAAAAAGTCATGAAGGGCAGAGGGAAAGCTGGGGGAGAAAAGAAAAAATCAACTGAAAAAAAAAGCCCAAAAGACACCTGCTCTTCTGGCTGGTAAAATAAAGCATCTTCTTTCTTAGGTAGCAGCTACCACAGACAGCAAGAGTAAACAAAACTAACATACAGAGATCCAACAAACACTTCTGACTAATAACAGAGGTGACAGATCAGCAAATCTCTTCTGCATTCAAAACGGTTCAATTGCTTCAGGGATCTTTTCCCACTTTGCCCTAAACCCCTTACTCTATTGCTTTGCAATCTAGTCAAGCCATATAATCGCACACACGATTCCTTTCTTAAATCTAAAAAAGGGGTGTATGCACTAGTTCATAATACACAGACAAGTATACTCTACTTTGTTCCCACAAATGCAGGCTTACATTGATCTAGCTACTTTGTATGCTTTTATAAGCATTTAATATCACTGATACATAATCAAATAGCAATTACCAAATATATCGTGGGATTCCCTTCTGTAGAACATCACAGGCACCAAATGCTTTTTTTTTTTTTTCATTATTCAGTTTTTGTACTTTTTTTGTTTTTGTTTTTCTTTATACCTAAAAGAGCTTTAAATATGTTCTATGTGGGAGCAGATTAAAAAAAAAATTCACTCTAAAAATAATAACAAAAATAAAGGGTCTGGGGGAGCAAGCGTGACTTTGTGTGCCGATGTCCTCACAGGTTGATGTCTCTCACATCTGTGGGAGTGCTGGCCTGGTCCAGTTCATCCACTGTCTTGGAGGGGTTGCTCTGCTGCTGCTGCTGCCGGACTTGCTGCAGGCTGTTCACGAGCACCGCTTCGATCTGCTCCTGACAAGCTTTAAGGCAGTCCTAGAGAAAAGGAAACAAATTTATCTATTAGTAAAATTAAAAGTGGTTGTTTTTTCCTTACTAAGCTAGCAAAAGTTGGAACAGCATTGGTCAGGCGCTGCCAAGAAGTGCCTGCTCTGACACAAATCAACCTTGAATTCTGAGAGGTAATCACTGTGTATAAACTCCCTGGGTTAAACACTGTATGTGCTGTATTTATTAGGCTCTAAATCTTAATATTTTACTGGTCTTTGAGCAATAGGTTGCCCAGAGAAGCTGTGACTACCCCATCTCTGCAAGCATCCAAGGTCTGACTGGATGGGGCTCGGAGCAACCTGGGATAGTGGACTATGTCCCTGCCCGCAGTAGGGTGTTGGAACTGGATGATCCTTTAAGTCCCTTCCAACTCAAGCCATTCCACAACTCTATGATTATGCAATTTATATGGTCTTCTTGAGCAGGAACCTAAGTATTACAGAGAAATAATCTTTCAGTCTCCTATGCAGGGTTAATCCACCTAAGTTGGTCTTCTCTGCAAAAAAAGTTGTAATTTTATCCTGAAATAACCTCCATGTGCTGTACCAAGATCACACAGACAAATGCACTTCATACAAAGCAGACTGGTGGGAAATTGGAGAAGTTTTGAGGTCCCTGAACAAGCATGCTGTTCTGGGGCCAAGTTTTATCGGTCACACATTCGGGTCCCCCAGGCAGAGGCAAAAACGTCAGTCTATCTGTGAAAATGCATACAAGAGAAAATTCACATAAGCCCCAAACATGCAGCTGTATTACTGAATTGTAGAATCATTTAGGCTGGAAAAGACCTCTGAGATCATCGAGTCCAACCTTTGAGCAAACACCACCTTGACAACCAGAGCACTGAGTGCCATGTCCAAACATCTTCTGAACACACAACCAGTTCCCAGAGACCACTGCATTACAAACTACAGAACATTCAGAGAAACAGCAGGGTACAGTACAGCAACATAAATATGGGAGCCTGTCCATCAGGAGTCGCACAATAAACACGAAGTATAAATGCAGAAATAAATGCGAAGGATTCACCACATTTAAACCAGACACAGTGATGAAGAAGACGACTATTAAGACACTTACAGGATGTTCCACACTCTTGATAATACACTGGAAGCCCAAATAATGCGGTTATTTAACCAGAAAAAAAAGTGTGAGAAAACTTTGACAAACACTGAGTTAGAGGAGAAACTTAAAAATAAAACCCAAGGTGTGAGTATGAACACAATGCCAACCACATTCAGTGTGCTGGCACTGGGAGTATCAATCCGACTCTGCACTAGGGGACACATGGTGATACAAGAAATGACATTTTCTAAAGGCAGCCCTGACGAGTCCTTCTGGAAAGGGCACTAATACTGTAAACTTCCTGCCGCCTCAGTCTGCCTAAGACCTTGGTCTCTCCAGGAGTCTTCAGGGAATAGAGCAATGCAGAGTTTGGTAGGAAGATTTTCACAGTACAGTGCTTTAACCAGAGTCCCCACAGCATCTGGCAGGGGTAGTGAGACTGAGCATCACCATTCCCACTGTCAGGCAGGGGAGCTGAAGAACAGAGTGGGGCTCTGACTTCCACAGGGTCCCACAGGCACTTGTGAACCCACTATGGGATGTGACTGCAACATTGAAGAGCTGGGCCCTCACCAACACACCCCTTTTTTTATGCAGTACCTGGTTATTGGGGAGAGTTTGAAATATTCATGCATGGAGGACTGATTTGTCATCCCAGCCTGACTGGGAAAAACACATCAGGTGAAGAGGATCTGTTCCTCTGTACTGGCGATGCTGACGTTCGTGATGGGTGCAATTAGCTCCAGTGGGTAATGAACACCCATTTTTCTTGGCTACCAGCCAGCAGCTGCTGGCTGCAAAATTCTGTTCTCAGATAAAGAAAATCCCCCATTATCAGCTAGGGAGGGCTTTAGGTCCATTGTAAGCATTCACCTGTGTGTAAGAGGGCAATGACAACAAATCACTCTGTGGGTCAAGGCATTTCCAAGTGTGGGGACATCAGTCTGGAGACTCTTGCAACAGACAACACTCGTAATTTTTTGGGGTATAAGAACCTCTTCTTTTAAAGCACAGTTTCAAAGTACTGTGTCCGTCTGAAAACAAGCCAGATTTTTCTTTAAGCAGCTTCAGTCTGAAAAGCTTAATGAGGCAATTTCCTTGCAGGCAGGCTTGGGGAAGGAAGGGTGGTAACATGCAGAACATGAGGCTCAAGCATTTAGAGTCAGTTTTGTCTGTTCCTAAACACTCTCATGTATGGTCATTTACACCATCACTATACAAACTTTCAAAGGGCAGCGTAATGATTCATTTCAGGTAAGAAGAGGCTGAAATCTCCAGGTAATCCTATAGAGAAATGGGTAATTTCTGGTGTTTTCATTCTGTACAAAAATCTATAAAGTGGCTTCAACTGGAATTGTCACATGGATTTTATTTCATATGGGAATCCACAGGTGACTGTGTATTATTTCTCTGGTTTACACTTAGGTTTTGAATTTAAAACCACTGAATTCTTTAAAACAAAGAAACCTACAGTAAAAATGACCAGCACACTATATTAAGCATGAAATAGTTTTCTAAAAAAGTGTTGCTATTTGCATACTAAAGCTCCTCAGATGTTAAATCTCTCAGGAAAAGGGAAAAAACCCTAATTGAGAGTATCTAATCAGCCCAGCTGTCACAGTGTGATAAGGTAAGTCGCTTTATTGTATCAGTGAGGGCATCACTGGAACTTTCTGTCAGCCCAAATTTAAGGGACACAATATACAAAAAACTACTACAAACCCACCATGACAAACAGCCTAGCCTTCCCACAGCACAGTATTTTTAACCCCTCCAAGTTTCACGGGGATTTGCTGCATATGTACATATTTTACTGATGGATTTTCAGTTTGCAAGCTCTAGGTGGCTCTGACAACAGAGAATGAAGTTTTAAGAACGTATCAAAGAAAAAAACACATGAACTGCATTATTTTCAACAAATCCTCCTTGAAAGAACACTATAATGCACTGCAGTATGACCCCAGATTTTTGCAATACAAGGACTAGGCCGTTCCTTCAGAATACTGCAGGGTTTGCCTTTGTTGTTTTTATAAAAAACTTTTTTTAAGTGTTTGTCACATGGATCAACTTCCCCATTCTTCTATATGGTCTAGTAGTTTTAATGATTAAAATAGTTCTGGTACTTTCCATTCCATAGTTTTATTTTTACTTCAGCCTGCACAGAACTAAAAAGGCAATTAACTTTGAGGTTTCTTTTTTTTTTTTCATTCTGAAACTCTTTCATCCCTAGGTGATTTTACTAGCACACTTGAAATGCATTTGAAGTGAAAAGAAAAACTTTCCTGTGTCTGCTTCATGGCTCTGATGGCAGTGAAAATAACTGGAAGGAGGAATCAGCAGCTCTATGGCTTGAGCTACTTCTTCAAGTCAATAATCACTGAAGATTTCAATTTCCATCCATGACAATCATGAAAGAAAGCACAAACCCTAGAGAAGATCCTGCAGAATACTACACATAATTCACTTTCTTGAACTTTTCAACACTTCTGTGGTATACATATGTCCTATACTGGCCCTCAGCTTCCAGTTTTAAATTGGCATTTATGGTTCATTGGCAAGCTATAGGGAAGGCCTCCTACTCAATCCAACTCAACTCAACTCAACTCAGCCAATAGGCTCTTGGTTTGCACTGCCCAAAATCCCAAAGCTTGGAATGCTAATAAAACCTTCTGGCATTTTTATGTTAAAGGGTGGTTAGCTTTCCACATATATAGATTACTTCACCAGTAAGTGTTAAGGCCCCCAATGTCTTCCTCTTTCTTAAAAACAATGGCAAAAGGGAAATCAGAAAAGGAGGTTTTTAGGTGCAGGAACTGGTTTGATAAATGGAAAGGATGCTGGATATACCTAAAATGACAGCTCTGTTCATTGGTCACGTATGCATTGCTTGGACTATCTAAGAAAGCAGCAATCAGACGTGCATTAAAGAGTTGGGATTTACATAAATTCCAGTGTGGAACATGTCATCTGTACTCCTACACACAAAAGCCGGCTGGATTCCTCCACTGGTTTCCATTTAAGCCCCAATTCAGATCTCTCCAAAGCTCATGCTTCATTGTTGACATAAACAGGGACTCCTTCCCAAAGTGGGGCCTTTGTGTGCTGAGCGCTGGCCTTTACCTCACTGACCTTCTCCAAAGTAAGAGCCTGGAAAGCTGCTGTGGGAATATCTTACCCATTTACTGTATTTACAGTGATCTCACATCTAATGGATGAAATTTAAAAAAAAAAATATTTTCCCTCCTGAATGTATGTTTTTGCTACTGTAACAAAGAGCATGGATCACAGAGAAGTGTCTATGTCTCTTTTTCCCTCTGGAAGTACAGAAAATAGTAATTTGCTGTTCCAAAGGACACTTCATGTGGACTAACAAGGACATCTCATTCAAAAAATAAAACAAACAAACAAACAAACTCAAAGACTCATTCATGCCAGAGCTTCTCCACTTAGTGTTGTCACTTTATTGCAATAATGCAATAAACAAGGTGACTAACATTAAGAATCTGAAATACAGGGCATTTTTCTCTGCAATTTTTTGGTCTTTTCAGCAGTTTCAACAGTGTCCTTTCTAGATTCAGTTCCACTGTTTGCTTCACCACTCAGTTTGCTGGTTTCCTGTTGCTGCTGTGGGTATTTCTCATTGCAAACAGGAGAGAACAATGTTTTTAGAACTGGGAAAAAGACAGAGCAAAGCCGACACACCAGCAGGGTGATGCAGAGGCAGATGCCATGATACTCCTTGCTCAGAGTGACTTAGGATTTCTGGCAATCTCTACCAGGTAATACCTTGAAGACGCGAAAAGGTGGAAAAAGTGTGGGATTTACGCTGCTGTAACAAACACCCTGAGCGTTTAGTGATAAAAGGGGATTTTCCAGAAGCGGGGAGGACCTGCCTGCATTCCACCCAGTGCTGAGTAGGGATTCCCTGCTGGAGTGGCTGATCCACGGGAGCTGTGGAGCCTTTCCTCGGGGGCCTGGCTCCCTGGGCGCGCCGGCCACGGCCGCCCCTGTCAATGGGCCCGGCGGAACTGCGCCATGAGCCCGCGGTGTCACTGCATCACCCCATTGTTGCTACACACGCACAGCACTCACTGGGGAACAAAAAGCTGAATGAAACGGAGCAGCTGCCAACTCAGGCAAAGACAACTTAGGAAACTATCTCATTCTTCCTTTCTCTGGGAGGCGACTTCGCCTGTTGTTTCCTTGCATACAAAATGCGGTCTGCAACAAGTAAGGCAGGATAAGATACAGCGAGTCCTGTTTCTTGCTTCCAAAACCACAGGCCTTAAACACTACAAAGGAGGGGATAAATGGTGGATGTGCTGTAGGGAAAATGTTCGAATGCAATCCATTCAAGATAGATTTCCATGATTTTTTTTCACTGCAGCTCTGAATTCTTGAGCATGGTGGCTCTTCACTTCCATTCGTGTGCAGAAATCTGCAGATCTTTATGAAGGGATGTCTCTGATCTTGGGATTAAAAAAAAATCCCAGCACTGACATATGTAGCACGTGTAAGTGGAGACATTTTAAATGCCATTTATTACAGATCCGGTCTTCAAAACAGCCCCACTGCACATTTTTAAGGGCTCCCAGCCAACTGTTTCGACAAACCTTTAAAAAATGCTTGGTTCCTTGTCTTTTTTCTACTCCAGGCTCTTCAATATGCTTTAAATTTTCCAAACCACTCAATACACACCAGTTACCATCTGGGAACAGACTTTTAGAGATGACTTCTGCCCACATACAGGCATTAGCTCTGCCTGAAAACCTCTCCCTGGCTGCTGATGCTGGGAAGACCAACTCTGTGTGTCATCCAGATGCAACCTGAATGGCTGCTCTTCCAGGAGGTAAGGGAATAGATTTACCCAAGAAAAGTCTCAGCAAAGCAGAATATTGATTGCAAGGTCTTAAAATGTGCCCTACCCATTCAGCTGTCCTTCCACACATCCCCTGATTGTGCACAGCGGGGATGCTTGTATCCTCCTCCAAAGCAGCTGGCTCCACCAGGGACAGGATACTGCTCAAACTGGAGTACTGGTCTGAGATGCTATGGGAATTCCTGACTTCCTGAGTTGTTTATTTTTCCTTTGCAATGACCCACCAAGAGATGCACAGGGAGCGCTGCAGCTTCCTGACAGTAGGTCTGTTAACTCTTCGCTCACCAGCCTCCCCTCTTCAAGCAACCACAAAGAAAATGTTCCCAGCCCCTGGCAGAAGAACAGACTGGAACATGCAATCCTCATCCTGCAGAGCTCTGTGAAGGTAGAATTAGAAGCACAGCATGGTTTGGGTTCAAATGGACCTTAAAGGTCATCTTGTTCCAACCCCCTGCCATGAGCAGGGACACCTCGCTCTAGATTAGGTTGCTTGGAGTCTCATACAACCTGGCTTTGAACACTTCCAAGGATAGGGCAGACACAGTTTCTCTGGGAAACCTGTGCCAGGAACTCACCACCCTGTCTAATTTTATTTTTATTTTTAATTTTAATTTTATTCTAATTCCTAATTTCTTTCCCATATCCAATCTAAATCTATTCCCTTTTGGTTTGAAGTCGTTCCCCCTTATCCTGTTACTACAGTTCCTGATGAGAAGTCTCTCCAGCTTTCCTATAGCTCATTCAGATGCTGGAGGAAGGTGCTCTGAGGACTCCACAGAACTTTCTCTTTTCTGAGCTGAACAGCCCCAACTCTCCCATCCTGTCTCCACAGGGGAGCAGCTTCAGCTCCCTTTATCAATTCTGTGGCCTGCTCTGAACTTGCTCCAACAGCTCCTTATGTTGAGGACATCAGGACTGTACACAGTATGCCGGGTGGAGCCTCACAAGAACAGAGTAGAGGGGAAGAATCCTCTCCCTCAGTTGTGTGGGATTAGCTCTTAGTGGTTCTTACGGACAGGAATAATCAGAGCAGACAGCTCAGATGCACCGTGCACAGTTACTTTCACTACCCTTCAGGCTGCTGAGCTTCTCCAAGAGCAGCTCCCTGCTGTTTATTTTAGTCAGTGGAAGGAGTAATGAAACCAGAGTTTGCCTGGCCCTGTTGTCACACTTTCTCCAGCCTGTGATTCAACCCTCACCAAGCAGCCAAGGGCAGCTATTTACCAGAACTGGTTATCCCTAAATTTTTTTTTAAAACTGGCTATCCCTAAAATTATATCTTGCTAATATCCCTAAAATGACAGTGGCAGGATGCCTTGGACAACCTCATCTCAAGTCTGGGGCACTGCTCTGGATTCATACAAGGATATCCAACACCAACGTGTGTTTGAAAGAAATACTCGTGCTGTCTGCTTACCCAGCAGCTGGGCTCCAAATTACATGTTGTTTATTAATAACATAGTTTTGGTCTAATTCTTAATAAAACATCCATTAAAAACATTCATTTTAGTTGTAAATGTCAAACTCCAGTCTCAGCTACACTAATGTAAATCTAAAACAACACCATTGATTTCAGCCTCCTGGTTAATGCTGCTATTTCCCAGCAAACTGACTGCACCCTTAAATTATCATTATAAAACAGTGGAAGTTCAGAAAAGCTCACTGCACTTAAGTTGCATCAGGGTTTGATTACCATTCTTTCTTTTCATCTGCTTGCAGCTTTGAAGCTGAGATTTTTCATGCTTCACCTCAGACAGTGACATTTTTTGAAAAGCCAGTGGGAAAGTCCTATCATCTGTTTCCATGCTAAGCAATCACACACTCCAAAACAAAAATGAAGCAGAAGCCCTGGCACCCTCCAGCTGGGAAGGACTCTTCCCAGCCGCCTGATGGTTCCTGTGGGCTACCACGAGGCACAGGGGGCCAGAAGGTTTTCCCCTGCAGAACTGTTAATTTCTGTGACTTCCCCACTTTTCTCCTGCATGATGGTCCTAAAGCCCAGGAACTCTCATTTCTTCCTTTTCCCTGAGCCCCCACAGGAAAACAAAATCATTCACACAGTGACAATGAATTAATTGTGCCACTGCAGGAACAGCTCTCAGGCATCAAAAATTCGGAAGTGAGAGAACTGAAGCTCTTCATTCAACTTTAATTAAGTCCCAGTGTAAAATGTATTACAATAGTCTACTCTTTATTAACACAGCCTTGGGCCAACTCTTACACAATCCAGACAGTACATTTTTTTTCCAACAATACATTTTACACATGAGGCTGCTATTACTACCTATTGCTATGCTTGCCCCATGCTTCCCTAGGACCCCATTTTCAGTTGCTTCTCTCTCTCAAGTTTTATCATGTGGGACAAAAGCTTCCAGCCCTGGGCCCTTCTGTATTTTTCCAATGCAAAACTCACAGAGAAAATACCTGGCAAAATATTTCTCCCAAATTGAAACAGCAGGCTAATGAAAAATACACTATTTTGCCCCAGCTCAAAAATTTTGGCAACCTTTGGTTAGGCTGAGGTTTAACAGTTTGCACGGAGTTAAGGCTGCCTCTGCCTCAACAACAAAAACACCTTGAAAAAAATAACAGCACCTCTAATTTCTGCAAAGGCTTATATTTTTTAGCAATTAAATTATCTAAAAGCTCTTTTTGTCTTGAGTTTGTTCTGATTTGGGGGATGAGTGAGACTCTCCTCTATAATCTGTGCTACTGAGACCACTAGCAAAAAGAAAGAAGCTGTTCTTTACCCAATGCTGACTCTTGGAGAGGAGACGGGAACTGTAAAATATTAGGAGTTCTTTGTTATTTGGGAAGAGTATTAATTTTTTCTTCTGAAGGAATCTAGGCTCAGTCAGATTTGGGAAGATTCTCACCATGATGGCAAAAAAGCATGCTTTTGTCAAAAAAACCCTGCTACACTTAAAAGAAAAGGTGTGAAGGCATTTTCATGGCAAAATGAAAACCCCATCTTCTAACCACTTAAGAACTACGAAGATGTTTTTGTAGGCATTTTCTTTCAGACTTAAAAATCTGGATAGAAAAGATCAGCACAGTAGATAAATTTTTTCCAAATTGCAAGATGCAGTAAAAGTGCCTGATAGGCATTACACCCAATTGTCTCAGGCACAGAAGGTGTCCCTCCTCTCAGAGGGACACCAAGGGGAGCAGAGGGATGGAGCAGCTCTGCTGGGAGCAAAGGCTGAGGGAATTGGGATTGTTCAGCCTGGAGAAGGGAAGGCTTTGGGGTGACCTCATTGTGGCCTTGCAGTGCCTGAAGGGAGCCCAGAGGAGAGATGGAGAGAGACTCTTGACAAGGGCCTGGAGAGGCAGGACAAGGTGGAATGGCTTCACACTGACAGAGAGCAGGGTTAGATTGGATATTCGGAAGAAATTCTATCCTGTGAGGGTGCTGAGGCCCTGGCCCTCCAGGCCTCCAGGCCCTGGCACAGGTTTCCCAGAGAAGTTGTGGCTGCCCCATCCCCAGCAGTGTCCAAGGCCAGACTGGATGGGGCTCTGAGCAACCTGGGATAGTGGCAGGTGTCCCTGCCCATGGCAGGGGGTTGGAATGAGGTGATCTTTAAGGTCTCTTCCAACCCAGACCGTTCTGTGATTCTATGGTTTACACTTCAAGCACTCTGAATTGAAAGTATTCATTTTTCTGTGCAAATCCAATTCGAACTAAAATAAATGTGAAACCCCAAAACTGCATTTGAAAATTGGAATCAATTTGATTGTAAGGAAAAAAAAAGAAATATCAAAATTCTCTCCTTTTAAGTAAACTGAACTAATTACTCCTTTTTAACCAAATCACAAACACAAATCTTCATATAACAATGCTATCACAGATGTAATAATGCCACATATTTAATCTGTGAATTAAAAACAGTAAATTAGCACACATTAAGGACAGCTTGAGTTGTGCCTGTCTCATGTTCTGCCTCAAAATTAGCTCATTATTCACTTCCTCCAAGCCAAGGATTTTTAGGTGATAGCTAAAGGAGGGCCAGAAGAGCAGTTTCAAGGTTGTAAGCACAGGACCAACAGCAGCACACCTCCTGATTTGCTCTATGCCCCAGGCAATGCTGCCTGCTCACCCCATCACCCAGGGCTCCTGAGGAGGCTCATCCTGCTGGAGCACCAGCCTGGGCAGGCAAAGCAGGCTTTCCCCACCAAGCCTGAATAAAAACTGAATTCCAGGAGGTCAAGGAGCTTTGGAGACTCAAACCAAAGTGCTGGGTCCACACCTGCAACTCACTGCCTGCAGAAGCACCCCCCTCCTTTGCTCTATTCAGCCTTCAGGATCAGGCCCAGCCCTCCACTGTGCCCTAGGAAGTGAAAGGAGAAGAGGAATGTGGGACACTCACCACATCTGTGTTTGTGATCTTGGCCAGGAGGTCTGTGAGGCTGTCCCCATCATCGAGCTGAAGGCCACAGATGGCTGCTCCCACACTTCCAGTTGCTATCATTGATGGTGGGTACATGGCAAAGTTAAAATCTGCAAGAACAGATCTGGGAATTAGTCCAAGCCCAGACCAGAAAAGCTGCAAAACATCAGAGGCAAGCAACATAAAAAAAACCACACCCAAGAATAAAACCCGGGGAAGTAGAAGAAAGGGAAAAGTGCCACTCTTTTTGGTCCCATGGAGCTCATTAGTCACACTGCTCATCACAAGCAGTCAAAGGAGGGGGAACAGACCTGCAAATTAAAATGGAAATGCTGTTCAGTCTTTTATTCTCACTGATGCATAAAGTAAACCTGGACAATTTTTAATAGTCTTTCCTTAGTTTTAAAGAAAAGGAAAGAGAAGAAGGAGGCTTTCTGTAATTTATGTCAGAAATTTGGGTCTTGGTCACATTAGACCGCTCTGTATAACCAGAAAACTAACTGGAATAAGGTATCACAAAGGACCAAAATGAGATTTTTAGTCACGTCAATTTTTAAAGAGTTAATTAATTCAAGCATTTAAAGACCTGTCCGGGAAAGAGATTTTAATTAACGGTTCATCTTTACTACCTTAGCAATTAGGAAGTGAGAACACTTACAGCCCATAGCTATGAAATCAAAGAACAAAGATCACATTTGTCATTAGTACTATTTCTTAATACACAAGCTGGAAATACACTTCAGAACTTCCTCTCATACATCTGTCAAATCAGAAGAGAAATTAAAATAAAATCCTGTGATTTTTATAAGGCTATTTTATAGTTTATAATACTGCCACAGACACTGGTTTATCAGCACTAGTTTATCTTGCTAAATACCAGATCTTCCACATCTTGATATACTCCTAAAATGAAACTTGATTTTTAAGTTCTTTGCTTCAACAATAACTCATTAAACTCATTAGCAAATCTTTCTCTACTAATTTTCAGTATTAGCAAACATTTCTCTACTAGTGTTCAGCAGGGGTAACTGGAGTAGAAGGAAGAGTAAGCCAAAGTAATACACAGTAAGAAATAAATTACAAGCAATACATTCTATCAATAGAAACAGTTTACAGAAAACTGCCCAGCTGCAGATCCCAAATCCCCTCTGTTCACCAGTTCTGTAACCTTGCTGATGTCTGTGTAACCACTGAGGTTTTAGACACATGGAGAGCTGTTCTCAGCCTCCCAAACTCAGAGCTGGCACATACTTCAATAGCTGTGGAGACAGCATGTTCTTCTCCAGACTGGAATATATCCCTGGGATTGAAGCAGTCCTGTAAGAATGGCACTTGGGACATAACATTCACCCAGACAGACCAGAACGGGGGTGTTAGAAGTGGGAAGACAAAAGGAGAAGTTGAAACCCTGACATGGATTTCTCTGTCTCACAAGGTCACCAGTAGGTTCCCACCTTCAGGCCCAACACTGCATGCTGCTTCCTACCAGACATCACACTCTGACAGACACTGGAAGGGCAAACTCCCACTGGATGAAGTGAGGAATATGGACTACTATTATTATAAAAATAATAATTTATGCACTATTGTAATAGTAAGAACACACTGTACATAGGAAAGCCGATTCTTGGAAATGAAATTATACTGCCCCTCACTAACAGGTGAGACAACAGGAGAACCTTGACTCCCAAATTCTCAGTGCAGGACAGAGCCCTGAGTATGCTGATCTCAGCACATGGCAAGGGAATGGGAATTACACTTCTAGGACTGCACTTTCTGCCAGTCAGCAGTGTTGTCCCCCAGTGTTGGGGCCAGTTCTCTTTGATAAACGACATGGATGAGGTGATCGAATGCATTCTCAGTCAGTTCTCAGGTGACACCAAGCTGGGCAGGAGTGTTGATCTGCTTGAGGATAGGAAGGCTCTGCAGAGGGATTTGGACAGGTTGGATTGATGGGCCCAGGTCACAGAGACGAATGAGATGACAAGGCCAAATGCCATAACCTGCCCCTGGGTCACAACAACCCCCAGCGTGTGCCCAGGTGTGCAGGAAGGCCAATGGCTCCCGGGCTGGGTCAGCAATGGTGTGGCCAGCAGGACCAGGGCAGTGACTGTCCCCTGTTGTGGGCACTGGCGAGGCCTCAGCCCAAGTGCTGAGTGCAGTTCTGGGCCTGTCACTGCAAGGGGGACATGGAGGGTCTGGAGTGTGTCCAGAGAAGGAATGGAGCTGGGCAAGGGGCTGGAGCACCAGTCTCATGAGGAGGGGCTGAGGGAGCTTAGGGTGTTTAACCTGGAGGAAAAGGAGGCTCAGGGGGACCTTACTGCTCTCCACAACTCCCTGACAGGAGGGTGCAGCCAGGGGAGGGTCAGGCTCTGCTCTCAAGAGAACAAGGGACAGGTTAAGATGAAACAGCCTCAAGTTGTGCTAGGAGAAGTTTAGATTGGATATTGGGAAAAATTTCTTCAGGGTGATCAGGCATTGGACCAGCTGCCAAAAGAAGTGGCAGAGTCACCATCCCTGGGAAGTGTTCAAAAAGCATGCAGATGTGGTACTTGGAGTCATGGTTTAATGGTGAACATGGCAGTGCTGGGTTAGGGTTGGAGTCCATGATCTTAGAGGTCTTTTCCAACCTTAATGATTCTATGATCAAAATCGTTTTCATGTTTACCTCACACAGATTTATACAAACACATGTAAGGGATAACCACACCCCTAAGTTGAGAAGCAACATCCACGTTTGACCTTGGACATACCAAACCATCTCTCACTTAGGCATGGGAACTATGTGTAGCAATTGACTTTCCATAACTTTCCCCTCCTTGTCCTGAGTTTCAGGCAGGATGTAGTAAAATGATAGTGCAGGGAGGTCCCATGTGCAGGCAGAATGGGCTGAGTGAAGGACAGAGTTCCACCTGCCCTTTGAAATTCCTTGCCTCACACCATAACCTCCACGTTATCCGAACATGTTCTCGTGGCTGATTTTAGATCCACTCCCAGAAACTGTCTTCCTAGGAAGCTGAATAAAGAGGCACAGTGTCCCTGCCAACTAGCACTGCTGTAGGTCTGCTTCCACGTGGGGTCACATGCGAACATTTCTATGCCCAATAACCTTGTTAGCTCCCTTAATGTCATTCATAATGCAAATGAGACAGCGAGCGAATGGCCAGAGGCCCAGAGTGACTAAAGCTCAGCATCCAGAAAGTCTTACATTGCCTCTAGCTCTAAACTAACTTCCCTCCATAACAAGCACCATAAACTTGGCTATCAAAGCTACACATGCCCAGTCTTTGTTGTACAACAGGCAGCGATTTGTATCACTGGCTTCTATTTTTAGCATATTAATTAACTACTGCAACTGGTGAGGCAAGTGTCTCCAACTGGAGAGTGTGGCACCATTGTCTGAAGTCATCACCTCATCTCGAGCTATTGAAAATCATGGCAGTGACCCTCCTGCTGATATGAATTTAACCTGACATGCCCACAAAGGAATGGGGGGTGGTGCACCAATTTTGTGCACATGGTTCTCCACATCACCCTGGACCCTATTAGCGTGGAAAGAGCTCATTGAAAGAAAAGAAGCCACATTGTGCTGGGCCACCTAGAGGGTTGAATAGAAAAGGCTGAGGAAAAGAGCAGGCAGCGCAATAAAGGCCATAATTAACATATTTCCATATTCAAGCAAAGCAATAACTACGTGAAATGTTTGTCAAGGTGCAATGAAAGCATAAATATTAAGTACCGTATCTGAGGGGATGCAGAACCGCCCCCCCCAGTCTCTTAGATTCCATTGAGAAATTCAAAACAAGCTTTTTACATGCTATTTTCAATTATAAACCTCTGTCTCTGCTTCTACCATGACAACAATTCAAGCCTCACCATCCTCACTCAGGTTTCACCCAGGTGAAACTGTCCCCCCTCCAAATTAGGTAAAAAATTTACCCTGTGATTAAAATAAAAGAAAATATATAAAAAAGAAGGGAGGCACAGAGAGAGAACCTAAAAATGTGAGCTGAAACATGGATTTACTGCAAATTCTTGTAGGAGATGATGGAACGGGAAATTTTATAGAAAGCACTTCTTACTGGATACTTGGAATTTTATTAAAAGCACTTTTCCCTGGAAACCTGAAGCAAGGTTAAGGGCTAAATCCTTATGTGTGCAAACTTAGTTAACACACACCCAGAGCCTTCATCGAAAGCATGGCTCTGACTCTAACTTTGTTGTGATTTATAGGTTTATAGTTGGGCTTGATGATCTCAGAGGTCTTTTCCAACCTAATTGATTCTGTGATTATGCCATTCCATGGGAAAAGTACAAAAGAGTCTCATTATAAGTTAGAGAAGCAGTGCCACAGCACGTTGTCTATGAGGATCTGAGCACATGAACACTTCAAGAGAAGACACTAGGTTGTTAGAAAGCAAAACTTGTTTTTACTTTCTATTTCCAGGCAATAAACACTAGAAACCATCCCATCCCATTTTAGTATCACTGATTTCCCAAATGACCTCAAAAACAAGGGACCAGCCCTGCACAACCCCACTGACTTCAGTGCTGGAAATAAAAAAGGCAATGCAAGAAACATCACCCTTTGAAACACAGCCACCTGTGGACCAGCCAGCCAGAGTCATCAAGCAAATTCAGGGTACCCTGAACCTGTCCCCCAGTTTCAGCCTGGAGCTGACACAGCCAGGGCACGAGGAGGTTTTTCTGCTGGCGGAGCACACGTAATCCACACCGAGGTTCCACGGCTGCGAGCACCACAGCTGAGCTGTTTTGCTGGCTCTCTCCCAATCCAGTGGTCTTCACTACCTTCAAGCCAGGAAAATGCAAGGCTGACAGTCAGTCCAAAGCAGAAGGGAACTGGAGGAAGCAACCCAAAGAGGTCCTGCAAGGGGAAGCCTTAACTTGCAGCCAACAAATAAAACCGTCGGAAGGAGAAGAGCACTGACAAATACCCACGCTGAACGTGCCCAGTGTATCAAAGTCAGGTGGGGCAGCTCTACCTACTCAAAATGACCCATGTTACTGATTTGGCTGCTGGTTGGGGTTTTTTTTCAGCAGCCAGTTTTTATCTCTGTAACTTGATATTTATTTACAGAGTTGGAAACTGCTGTGGTAAGGAAGGTAATTCTTCCCATGGTGGGGGGAAAAAAAGGGAGGGAAAAAAAGGTATGTTACCTCCATCAGGAAAACAGGTGTTGATAACATTAAAATTATATAGATAATGGTCACAGCCAGCATCAGACTTCACTCAGACTTCAATGCCTGTACTATGAAGACAAGTGTGGATCTATATTTAACTAAGTTTAAAAGAAAAGTCTAAGATAAACAATGGAAGTAGCGAATTTAATTCTTGTCTGCTTTGATCCAAATTCAATTCCAGGGTCAGTGTGGTACTCTTTTTTTTTTTTTCCCTAACACAGTGGTTGTATCTGCAACGGCTATTTTTTCTCTTGCTCTTATATTTCTCCAAGACACTGCAAATTTTCCTCACGTTAACTATTTCTACTTTTAAAGGCAGTACCAGATAACTCTTCAGCCCTTCAAAGCAAACACAAAACTTTCAAGTAAACCAGGATGCAGACATGCTTCCATCCTTTGAGTAAGTGGGAGGGCAGACATCTAAAGCTGTTCTTGGGCTACAATAAAGCAAACAGCATTTGGCCTTTATTCAGGTGGGTCTAAAGTATCCTAAACGTTAATGCATCATCACAACCATCCAAGAGAGGTAAAGACAGGGAAATATGCTGAACAACCTACGCAATGTAGGGCAGCACTCACAATAATATGCTCATTAGCTGGTGGTAAATACTATTTCTGAACAACTGCTTGCACTGGTTATTATTTGCACTTATTTTACATTTTACAAGGATTAGGATGATGTTAGTGCCTGAACCACCAAAATGTCAGACCTGCAGCTGGTAAAAAGGAGAGAAACTCTTCTGGCAGCTCCGGAGTGATGCCAGCTTCTATCAGCACATGCTCTCTTTCTCTATTTCTTTCCACCTCCTCTTGCCAGACTTGACTGGTCATGAAACATTCCCGAGGCCCTGACTACTTGCTGATGGCACTTCCTTGGTTCTTGTGCTTCCACTGGCTGGAAAGCTCAATATACTGATATGAGCTGCCTCTCTGAAACAAGCAAGAGCCTACTTTTATCTAGCAATAAATTAGGGCAAATTATTCTTTCTTTTGCTATGCAAGAAATTCCTGCAAACATGGCCACTTTGCAAGATGTATTTTATTTCTTAAGACATTTACATGATGAAGCCTCTGCAGGCTTCATTCTTCCCCTCTGCAAAGAACAGGTCCCAAATAAAATTTGTATCACACCTTCCAGGCTCCAGTAACTTACTCTGGATGAAAAGGGGATGCAGAGTAGAATTGCCCAGCAGGAATGCTGAGGAGCAAACAGACCTCATTCTGTGTGGTCACCTTGTAGACCACTACCAGGGCTGTAGACCTCATCTTGCAGTCTTCGCTCAGACAACACTTCCATTGACTTCCACAGAACTGTCTGAAGAGGGATGCAGGACTTGGCCCAGAAGTCTAAAAAAGCCTTCTCAGCTTTCAAGTGTAGATGATTAATGTCCCAGAAACAGTGGGCAGAGGTTTGGCACACTGTATGAAACTGACTTAAAGCTGACATTTTGCTGCTCTTTCTCAGCCTCTGCGCTGACACAGGCCCCAAGGTCTGAGACACTGGATCCACCATGGACACATCCCACCTGCCACAGGACTCAGATGAGGCACTGAAAAGTCCATGCAAAGAACTGAGTCCAGGGTTTTACACAAGCTGCCTTTTACCTCTGTAAGTCTGCAGAGGTTTTTACTTCCAAGTTTTTGCTTGCCACTCAACTAAAATCCTGCAAAGCTCCTCACAGAGATTAGTGTCTCCATTACAGCTCCTCTTGCTGAAAGGCTGTCATGCACAGGCCACCCTCCCTCAAAAACCATTCCATTACAGGTCACACATAAAAAAGAGGTATCCTGCACCAAAACTGAGGCATGTACAGCCTCTGAGAGGAGAGTGTAACACAAGGAAGCAGTTGTGACTCTGAACAAGCAGCAAGAAGAAATGATAAGCATGTTTAAGTGTAAAGAAATAATGCACAGCTCTCTTTCCAGCAGCAGCGTGGCAGGCTCTGCACACACCTCCGTAACCACTGCCCTCTCCCACTCCTTCCAGCAGTGATCCCCTGGCTTGGAGCTCTGCACAGGTGAATGGCCAAACTCTGAGAGAACATTGCAAAGCTGCACAGCACTGTGCAAAGAGACAGAGGAACAAAAGATGCAGTGCAGTAAAGAGACTGAGGTGTGGGCAGAGTGGAAAAGCAACACAGTCCCAGTGAGCAGAACAAGGATAATCTCCATTGGGCTCACAGCTAAACAGGAACCTTCCATGCCGAAGAATCCCAGAATCATTAGGGCTGGAGATCACCCAGTCCACACCCCTTCCCAGGCAGGGTCCCCTGGAGTGGGTGACAGGAATGTGTCCAGGTGGGTTTGGAATCTCTCCAGAGAGGAGGACTCCAGCCCTCCCTGGGCAGCTGTTCCAGGGCTCTGGCACCCTCAGTGTACAGAAATTCTTCCTCATGTTAAAGTGCAACTTCTTGTGTTTCAGTTTATGGCCACTGCTCCTCATCCTGTCGCTGGGCATCACTGAAGACAGCCTGGCACCATCTTCTGACACCCTCTTTGAAATATTTATACACATTGATGAGATCCTCTCTCAGTCTTCCCTTCTCCAGACTAACTATGCCCAGCTCCCCGAGTCTTTCCTCATATGAGAGAAGCCATAAGCAGGCTTAAAGGCCCCAAATGCATCCTTCTTGGTGCCTTGAAAATTCAGAAGCCTTCTGCAGGAGATTTTGGATTGCATGGGGAGCCACCAGTGGGGTGAGAAAACAACATGGTGACTGACCAGGCTATGCCAGTTCATAGTGTCCATCTATGCACTCTTACTGTACAGTGAGCAAGGCAGCTGGAGGAAAATGCCACTCCCATGCCCTCCTAATGGAGGAGACTCCTGAAACCTTTGTGAGTGCAGAGCGATGAAAGAGAAAACTCTTTAATCAGGAGGACACACAGGCTTCTGTCCTGCTCAGCAGCTCTATGTTCCAATGGGACCAAGGGCAAAGAGGGAGACATTCCAGTTCCAGTCATGCTCATGTGAATCATTAATCACTGCAAGGACTGGGGAGAGGCCATGGGTTTATATCCACACAGCTTGGTTCAGGAACTGGGTTCAAAATAAAGGCAGAGAAACAGAGAGAGTGCCAAAGTGACCAAACATGACTAAAAGGAATATGCAGCAGAACAGAGTATCACCTCCTTTTGGGGAACATGTGGAAAGGAGAACAGGGATGAGTATCACAGTGATCCTATACATCCAGCACAACACCCAGTAACTGTTCATGGCTGCTTCCCTCTTCATTTGCTGACACTAAGTGCTGCAGGACTGAGATCAAAGCCAGACAGGGAACACCTGGGAATTTCTGGTAAAATTTTTGCTGGGAAATTAAAATGGACCAGTTCATGAAGAAAAACTAAGGCTAAACTAAGAGGAGAAAAATTCAAAATATGTCAGATTTTGCATGATACTTTAAAGAAGAAAAGTATTTGAAAGCAGAGAAAGCTATGCTGAGATGATTCAGGAAATAGAAGAAGATTCATTGCTGTGCTCCAGACCAGAGCTATTAGCCAGGCAAACAGGTCAGGTCTGCAAATAGTAGAGTCAAACCCAGGCTAAAAACACACATGGGGAGCAAGGGAAGAGGGAGCCACATGTCAGAGGAGGTCCTATTGCTAAAAGGAGGCAAATGGGGAAATGAAACACCAGGCTTAACCCAGGCTGGCAGAAAGCTGCAACTCTGAGGGAAAAAGACAAAGAAGAAACAGAGCAGCTGATGAGAGCTCTGCAACAAACAGGACAAGAAAAGGAAATGACAACTGGATCTGGAAGGAAGTCTGATGAGAAGGGGCTTTTCTTCAAAGAGTGGAAGTGAAAGGGAAATTCTGTAGTAACAACAACATTTCCACAATGGAAACTGAGGTAGCAGTATACAGGTAAAGTGAGAACATGGTATTGAGTGCCTGGGTAAGATCTCTGCTTCTGAAATGAAAAAGTGTTGTGGGTCCTCCTCAAAACTACACAGTGGTCTGTGGACAATGGCATGAGAAGAAAATAAAATCTCCAGCCAGCACCATGGTGCCCTCACTTTTTGGGAATTGTACTCAGCAATTATTATGTCTTTCACTTTTAAGAGAAGAAACTCTTGACTTGTTGCCTCTTTAAACTCTACACAAAGGACTTCATTTCGTGCATTGGAGACATATAACGGGAGAGGCAGATCACATGGGGGACACACATGAGGGAACTGCGTGACTGGGCTGAGGGCTGAAACGGGGGCACTGCTCTGGATCTCAGTAAAAGGACTTCTAGAGCATGGAGCTAACTACCAAAATATTCATGGAGTGGGAAGAAGCCATGGACTTCAGACACTCTTTCATGGCCAACAGTCTTGCAATGGTTTGATTACATGGAAAACTTTAAGGACAAAGGATTATGGACCTGAATTTGAGACGCTAAATCATAATGAAATTCTAAGGCTCTCAAGAAAATGCTGTACTGGATAAAAAAAGAAAACAAACCAAAACAATATTGTAGGAAGTGAAAGCAACAAAAGAGTGGGAATATTGCCTTGTTTGAAAGGTAACACGGAGCTGTATTGGAGTTTGACGGCTGACGGTGTGAAGATTCCATGGGAAAGATCATCTTTTTCATATCACACAAGGCAGAACAGTGAATGAATCCTGAGTAAGGGGAGAAGGCAAAGAAATCACCTGCAGTATTTGAGCAATATTTCTATTGAGTTCCATGGTCTTTGGTCTGAAAAGGATCATGCAGCAGTGGGAAAAGAGGGGAAAGCCTGAGCATGAGCATCATGGCAACCAAGAAGTCAACTACTCTAACACAGCCCATGTACAAATCTCTGAAACAGATCAACTGAGGTAGGAAGAATTGGCCAACATTGTAAAAGCAGTCACTACATCTTAAATTCCAAGGAAAGCAGACACTCAAACCCAAAAGTTGCACCCAGTCTTTCTTTCCCCTCTGTAAACACTCAGGCAGAACAATTCCTATCACAAAGGACTAGGTATGTCAAACTGGTGAGTTTAAACACTGAGCCATCCACTACTTGATAGTGACTCTGGGAAATACTGCATGCTCTTTATCTAGTCCAGGTCTAGCTTCTAAAAAGTAGTCTTACCATTAACCCTTTGGATGAAAATTCAGAGTACACTAATTTTATAAAAGTAACTGAGGAAAAGAAAATGCAAACAACAAAATAACACACAAACAAAAACCAGTGTTTTGCAGACAGGTCAGAACTAGGCAGCCTGTCTTCCACAGAGACAATTACTATCATCTAAATCTTCAGAAAGTGTGCACAGCCATATGACAAAAAGTGAATGCAATAGTTCCCTATGAAACACAGGAGTTTCACTGCTTTTTTGGAGTGAAGTTATTAAAGAATCCAAATGTTTTCTTAAAAGAAGTAATTACCTTCTAAATTGTCATTCCCTATGCTTCAAGGATGTGGTAGTATTACATAAACGTTAAAACACACAATTTTACCTTTTATCTGGACAGAGTCCAGTTAATGAAAAATTTATGAACACATTCATGCAAAGCAGCTTCTGTATTTTGAGCTGTCCTTACAAATGATCCGTAGCCCTCTAAAAGAAGCAGTGAATGGACAAAATAAAACCCAGGATGGTCTAATCCAGCCTTACAAGACTTCACTGCAAAAGCACCACCCACGTCAGCTGCACTACAGGTCTCTACTGCAAGAATTCTGTCCTTACACAATTTTAGCGCCTGATTCACAACACCCTTTGCAAACAGACCCATGGGATTCAGCTCCTCTTCCTATATCATGTAAGGATGGAGGGGAGGAAGAACAAATCTGCCCTTCCAACCACACTATGAGCAGCAGCAGCAGCCAGAGCAGCTGAGCCTACCTGTGGCACAAAGGGCGATGAAGGTTTGTGCATGCTTCCGGATCAAAAGCAACTTGTCTTTAGGGAGAGGCACCTTCCTTAGGATGTGTTCAATGAAATCGTGTGGAGTGACAGCTGCAAGGTTCCACTTCAACTTCCCCAGCACCACCAGCTCCCATTCCTGCAGAGGGGGGACAGAGACAGCAAAAGAGAAGAAAAGCCATAAGCAAGCCTGCAAAAAACCTCTGCTTATTTCTTATAAGTTTATCACTGATAAATTTGTTTTGCTTGAACCCTTTTTTCCATATGCCTCTACTGCTTTGAAGTTGTTGACTTTTTTTTTTTTTTGAACACCAGAAATGTCAGGCTCTACTGAAAATAATGAGACCTGGCAGCTCCTGCCAATGTTTTACTTTTTTTTTTCTGTATCCAGTGCTGAATGCCCACCCAGAAAGTTTAGCCTGCAATTAGATATTGCCAAGGTCACTGTGGTCCTTTCCTAGTAACTTCTTTTAAATGGCTATAGTCCTTACTTTATAGCCATTTAAAGCCCTAGGGACAGCCATGCACAAAAATAACCTAGATATACATTCCTTCTTTCAAAACTGGGGAAGTTGGCTTGATGGCGTTCCCTCCCAAAACTGTACTGAAAAGGTCCTGAAGATAAATCTGACGGTGCTTAAACTACTCCAAGACAGGCTCTGCAGAAAGGAAACGCACACATCACAGCCAAGAAGTAGCCTGTGTAAATTATCTGCCAGTAAATCATGTAGGAGCCATTCCCAGATTCTTTGCACGCCCAAAACTCCCACTGCAATCAAAGGAAAACTTGGGCGTGTATGTAACTACCGGCCATTCCCTGGAATGGGATTCCATGTGCAAACAGCACCCTATCCCCAGATCCAGCCATGGGATGCATGACCTGCATGTTCCAGCCTTTAAAACGAGTTCTGAACACCTTACAGTGCCCCACAGAGCGAGCAAAGCTCGGGCCTCTGACTCGCATTTGTCTCATCCATCAACTATTAGCTATTAACTAAATTCCACGCACTGATTCCTGAGTCCTGATGATGCCTGATGGAGCCCAGCATGGTGGGGAGCCCCAGCTGAGCTCACAGAGCTGGCAAGTCAGAAAAAAAAAAAAAAAAAGTCCTTTAATTTTGCAGCCGCGGAGACGTCAACCAGCGTTGCTGAGAAACCATAAACATGGACCCCACAATGCCGTTTCTGCAGCCGTTTCCCTGAATAGATGCCCACTTCAACAGCAAGTTACTTTCCTACAGACATTCCTGCTGGATTATGACAGAGCCCTCCATGGCCTGAAAAATCTCACATATATGCAAAAGGCCGCAGAAACCAGACGGGTTTTTTTAATTTCTCAAGAAAACCTGTAAAATGTTGGACGATAACGGCAATTATGTGAACTCAGGCCTGCTCTTCCAAGCATTACTGATGTGACAGGTTTTGAGAGAGAACAGTCAACCCAGAGGACCAAGTACAAGAAAGCACTTTAAACACATGCTTAAATCCACGTGGCATGAGAAGGTAGGGACATCACTGTGCAAATTTGCACGTGGGGACCACAGCACCTCCCCTGTCCATCTATGCCACCAACAGGACACCACGTGGCCCTGACAGCCAGGCAGGGTTTGAGGGCAAGGTTCTAACTCTGTGGAAGAATGAGCTCCCAACCCCTCCCCAGGGGGAATTCCCAGTGATTCATAGGAAAAATTCTCCTGCAACTTGGGATGGCTACAGCCATCTTTCTGACCTAGCATCCATGTTATCAAGGGGCCCTGGTGCATGTTCAGTGCTCCACATCATGATGTATACATCACTTATCTCCTTCAGTAATTATCAATTTGCTTCTGCTTCCACTGCAGAAAGAAGAGAAGCAGCAGACACAAGGTGGTTTAACTGAGCCGTATTGCACAGGATGGCTCAGGCTGGAAGGGACCTCAGTGGGGCACCTGGCGCCACCTCCCTGCTCCAGCAGGGCCATCCCAGAGCACAGGATTGTTCAGACAATTCTGGAATATCTCCAGTGAGGGAGACTCCACATCCTCTCCGGACAATCTGTTCAGTGCTTGGTCACTGCGCAGTGAAGAAGTTCTCCCTCGTGTTCACGTGGAATTCCCTGAGCATCAGTTGGTGCCGTTGCCTCTCGGTCACGGCCAAGCATCCCGGGCTCCCCCCGAGCATCCCGGGCCCCCTCGATGATCCCGATCCCGATCCCGGCCCCGGCCCCGCACCGCCGCGTGTCTGCCGCCAGGTGGCGCCGCCGCGCCGCCCACCCGTGCACGTGCGCCCGGCGAGGTCCCCCGTGGGGACAGCGGGGACACGGCGGGGACACGGCGGGGACACGGCGGGGACACGGCGGGGACACGGCGGGGACA
>CM031879.1:57364354-57399910 GCA_018697195.1 Certhia americana | reverse complement strand
ACACGGCGGGGACACGGCGGGGACACGGCGGGGACACGGCGGGGACAGACCCACGGCCGGCACCGCCAACCCCAGAAGCCCCGGCAGCGCCGTGCCCGCGCAGGAGGCGGGCAGCGGCCGGAGCGCTGCATGGCACTGCCAGGCGGCTTTGGAGGACAGGGATGCTCCCGCGGGTGTCCCCTGCCCTCAGCGCTGACCCCCGAGACTTTCTGGCCGTTCAGAAACGCGGGGAAAGCGTGGGTTTTTCTAAAAGGCAAGGGTTGGGTGGCGAAGTGCTGGGTGCTGTGCCAGCGAGAGAAAGGTGCTGTGCCGGAGAGGAGGGAGGAACGGGGCTGCTTACCAGCAGCTCTTGGGGTTTGATGGAATTGTCCGTGTATATGCACAGCTTCTCGGCTGTGAGGGGGATTGTCTCTTTCAGCTTGGAGGCCAGGAACATGCACACCGCCCCCAGCAGCTGCAGATGGCACTTCCGAGTGGGTACCACAGCTAAGAATCTGTCCAAGTAATTCATGGCCAGAGGGAAAACTTCTTCTTCGCACTTCTGCTCTTCGCAGACCTGCAAGTGAGGAGCGCAGGGAGGGAACGATGGGGCAGGCGGGGGGGAAACGGGGGTGGGAAGCGACAAAGAGACAAGAAGGAAAAAATAAATAAATGAGTGAACCCACCAAACAGACCACTACTTCCCCTGCTTTTGCTCCTATTTTTGTTTCCCGGGGAGCTAAATTTTGGGGGAGGGGGAGATCTGTGGAGAGGCTGGGAAGGCTGTCAATCGGCTTTCACATTCCTTTAGTTCATTCAGTAAGAAATGAATTCAAGACACTGTGTGGGAGAGCCGAAAAGCCCCATCCAGCAGCAAGCGAGCAGCCTCAGACCTTTTTTTTTTTTTTTTTTTTTTTTTTTTTGCGACCCAATTTTTCTTTTTTATTTCGTCATATTTTCAAAAAATCGATAAAAAATATCAAAACTTCCCCGGCGGTCCCGGTTTTGGGGCTGGTGGCATCCCGGGACGATCCCCTATCGTTTCCGACAATTGTAAAAATTCCCTTGCCTGGTGTCCCCCAGCCCTGAGCCCCCAATCCCGCGTTGGGGGGGAAGGACGGGAGACATAGCGAGGGCGAGGTGGGGTGGAGAGAGAGCCCGAGCCGCCTGGATCCTTTTAGCAGACAGCGAGCAGCAAAATTCTTTTAAAAATTTACCAAAAATCGGAGCCGCGGAGAAAAAGCACAAATCGCACATGAAAACCAAGCGGGGAGTCTGGCCTTTCCAACCCACGGGGTTTGGCTCGGGAAAACTCCCCCCCAAAGGAGATCCGAAGGGGCAAAGGATGGCTGGTGGGGCCAGCGCAAGGCAGGCGAGCCTGCGGGGCTCCGGGCCCGCTGCCGCTGCGCCTGAAGCCTCGGGGCGAACAGGGGGTTCAGCGGCCGCCCCACGGCCCCGACACACCGGGGGTCCCGTTCCGCGGGGGCGGGGGGGCACTGCCGAGCCCCCCGAAAAGGAGCGGGGGCACCCGGGCTCGGCGCCTGCGAGCAGAGTCCGCATGCAGCGCAACATGGCGAGAAGAAGGCACGTCCTCCCCACTGCATACGTGGGCACGGAACCCTCGCCGGGCAGAACCCCGGACACACGGGGCACCCCCCGACCCTCGCCCTGCCCCGGGCGCTGCTCCCTTTCCCCAGGAATGCCTCGATCACAAGCGCTCCCGCAGGCGGATTTTCTTTGCTTTTAATTGCAAATTACTTTTCCAACTCCACCCTACCCCCCCCCCCCCCCCAACACGCCGCGCTTCCTCCCCCTCTGCACCCCGCTCCCGGAGCCCCCCGGAAGGGGTGACTTCTCCCGCGGGATGTCGGTGTCCCCCGCGCCCCTTCCCGCACCGCCTGAGCTCCGGAGAGGGACAAGGAAGAGGGGGGTCGACAAGAAGAAGCCACCCGGTGATCAGAAGAGCGGGGGGCTGCAGGGGGAGAGGGGCCGGGGTGCTGCCCGCGGCCGCTCTGCTTCCCCCCGCTCCGAGGGGCCGGGGTGTACGAACCTCCAGCATCCAAGTGGCCACCATCCTCCTCATGAAGGGCTGGATGTCCTTCTGGACGCACTTGAAGTAGGAGCATTGCGGCAGATACCTTTCCTCTATGGTTAGTAAGTTGTGCAAAACGCGGTCATCGTAGAGCAAGTTCGGGTCAGGCAGAGCTCTCCTCATTGGATCCACCTCGCAGCACAGCAGCTCCATGTTTCCAAAGAGATCTCCCTCTTTCTCTGATGGGAAAGGTTTTTTTTTTTCCTAGCACAGCAGCTCCTTTTCCAAAGAGATCTACCTCTTTCTCTGAATGGAAAGGTTTTTTTTTAGCTTTTTTTTCTTTTTTTTTTTTTTGTTTTTTTTTTTGGGGGGGGGGAAGGGGTGGGGAAAGGAGAGGGGAAAGGAGGAGGGGAGGTGGTGGGAGGAAGACGGCCGGGCTTTCCAGCTCGCTCCTGCCTCCCTTGAAACTTGTCTCTCCCTCTCTTGATTTCTAGCCTAAAGTTGAAGCGAAGTGACGCAACTCGCCAGGGCAGGCAGTTCTCTCTCTTGTTATTATGGAGAACAGCAGCTGGTCAGACGTAACATCAAACGCGCTTTTTTTTTTTTTTTTTTTTTCCCTCTCTATAAGCTAACAAGGAACCAGGAGGCCCTCGTATAGGGACACACAGACACAAATGACAGCTTCTCTTCTGCTTCCTTCCAGCAACCAAATTAAAACCGCTCCACACTTGCCTTCTGAGGGAGCCCGCCCCGATCAATTTCCCTCTCCTTTTCTTATTGCAAGGAACTGTGGGTTCCCCTCGGTACCCACCCAGACGATGGGGGCGAAGTATGAAATGCCCTGGCATAGCAGGGTGCCAGATTCATGCCTTGCTCTCCGTCACCCCCTTAAACCTGCAGCCGGTGGAGGACGGAGCTCCCCGCTAACAGCAAACCCCCCAAAAAAACCCTTGAGGGGTGGGGGGTCCCGCGACGTCTTCGGGGTGAAATCTCACAACCACCACGCTACTTCCTCCGGCACACATTCGTGGTTGGAGCTGGCGAACCCTCTTAGCGCTGCATGGCCACACTGATATAACTTTCTAGGAAACGCAGCGGAGGAGGGAGGAAGGGAGGAGGGAGAAAGGTTGGCTGGGGAGGAGGGGGGAGGTGAGAGGAGTTATGTCCCACACAGGGTGACTTCCACCGGGCTCGCACTCCGCCGGCACTCGCTCCCCGCCCGCAAAATGTGACAACTTTGCGAAGTCTCTGCCGGCTGCGGCAGAGCGGAGGCTCCCGAAGGGGAAGGCGCTACCGGGGCGGGCGCGGAGCGGTCTCAGCCCCGCGGGGTGCGGGGTCCCCGCAGCGGCCGCCCCTCAGCCCCGCGGCCGGCGAGGAGGGTGGGCCGGGGGCGGCGGGCACGGAAATACCGCCTTAAAAGTGCGAGCGGGGACTTTGGGGCGCCGCTTCCCCTCCCGCTATTTGCATAGCCAATAGCTCTGGGGCTCTCGCCGCTGCGCGCTGATTGTTACCGGGCAGATTATATTTTAAGGGCGCATGATGCCCGGGCATCGAGAGCAACCCCGGAGGGATGGGGAGACAGGGAGGCCCCTCACCTGAGCGCACCGCCGGTCCCGGCAGCCTCACGGGCTCTGCCGGCACCGGGGGCAAGGCGGGAGTGCTCGAGTGGGCACCGGCGCCCCTTCCCACGCCAGCACTCGCCCTTCTGCATCAGAGCGGATGGGAGGGGTGGGAACAGCTTTGCCGACTCTCGCCGGAGTCCCAACAGCAAGGCTGCCCCGGTAAAAGCTGGCTGGGACATGGACTCGCAGCGAAACCCGCCCGTCGGAGTAAAGGGCTACTTGGGGAGCCAAAAGCCAGGGGGACTGTCCCCTTCCCCCATCCCCCTGGAGCGGGGGACAGTCGAGAGCAGCATCACCCCACAAACTCATCCCCGCGCACCCCTCGTCCCGTCCGCGGAGCGCGCAGCCCCCGGGCGCAGCCGAGCCGTGGGGAACTGCGGGGCATCGTGTGTGGCCCCGGCGGGCGAGCCGTGGGTTACCGGGACCCGGGCAGAGCTGTGCCCGGCAAGGCTTGCCTTTGAGGGGCGGCGAGGAGGGGGCAACCCCCGCCAACAAGCGAGGGCGGCGAGCGGGACCCGCTGCGGAGCGGTCCGCAATGAAAGGCTCTTTAACTTCCACCATTCATTTCCCCTTCCTGACTGCTCCCGCGAACAGGGAGTGTGTTGTGTCAGCGCACGTTTTCCTTCTCCAAACTTAAATTCATAAGCGCTCCCGTCTGGCTTTGTAGCCCGACAATGCAGCGATTGTGATTTATGTAGGTTTCGGGGGGGAGGACAACGGGTGTCCCGATTGTCCGGCAGCGACTTTCCGAAGTGGGGTGATGTCTGGGGCACGGCGGGGAAGGGATGCGGGGCCCCCCGCGCCCCGCGATGGGGCGGCAGCCGGGAGAGCAACCGAGGGCACCGCCGGCGGGCCACGGTGCTGGACGTGTGCTGGGGATGTCCCGTTAGGAAAAAAAAAAAACCTCCCTAAATCAATAATAAATGGAAGCGTGCCAGCTCTGCACGCGGAGGTGCCTCTGATCTGAAAAAAAAAAAAAAAAAAAAAAAAAAAGAAAAGAAACCCAAACACTTTCTCCCGATGCAGCAGTTTTTACGCGCTCGGTGCCCGTTTCCAGCGGGGAAACACCGTCCCTGGGAAGCGCGGCCGGCGGGCAGGGAGCCAGGGACCCGTGGCCGCGGAAGCCAACGTGCCCGAGCTGCCCCTTCGCCTTGTCCCCGTGCCCACGGGCGCTGCCGAGTGCGTTTGGAGACAGCAGATGTTTTAACAGCCTCCGTGTAGAGATTACCGAGTGCCATATGTTAAATACCACCCTTCCTCCGGAAAAATAAGAAGGAAAAAAACCGCCCCAAACCAAAACAAAACCAAAACCACCAAAAAACTCCAACTCCCTCCCTCCACCCCCCAAAAAAAGGGAAAAAATTAATAAGAAAAAATAATACAACAGCCAAACCCACGCTTTTTGCACTCGCTCCCCTTCTTTTGCTGTCTCACCTATTTAAAAGCATAAGTGATTAAATCAAACTTCTTGGGGATGTGGGCGCAGCCCCGGGCGGGCGCTCCCGCCGCGGGGGACCCGCACTCCCGGGACGGCCGCTCCTCCTTCCCAGCCCTGCAGCCCCGAGGGAAGGGGGCTGTGCTGTTCCCAACCCCACCGCAGCCGCCGGGTGGCAACACCGCCGGCATTATTTAGGTCTTGGGACACTTTTGCAGGGTACCAAGTCCGATGTCACGGCTCCTCATCACGAACCCGACGCGCGATTATCGTGTAATCGATTATGTGTAGTGATATTTTATTGGGCACTGTTGGAGAGCGCTGCAAAGCTCTTGGGTTTTTAAAATAAATCCTACATTCGTCATCACTCCTATTTATTTAGTTTCTTTTCCCAGCAAATCCCAGAGAACCATCGGGAGGATTATTCGGGGGACAGGATAGGCTCAAGCTTTGCAGAGCAATAGACACGGTGTGAGTGCGCCCGGCGGCCGCGGGGTTTTTGTTTGTTTAAATAGAATAAGTATTCCTTTGCAGTGCTTGAAACCTGAAAGCTGGAGTGTGAAACATAAGAACCTGAAAGTGAAACCGACTGGAAGCCAAAAAAGAAGCAGATGAACGTGTTTCCACTGTCCAGGCTTTGGAAAGCCCCGAAAGCAAACAAACACCATGAATAGTAAAATGCGCAATAGATTTGAAATAAAATTATTCCAGCTTCAGTCACTGGAAGCAGTCTAGTTTGGTGGTCTAGGTTTTGGGGTTTTTAAAATTTATTTGATTTTTAGCTGTTCAAAGGTAAATTATGTAATTCCATGCTGTGCATTCAAGAGGAAAAATATGATTTAAATTATCTTTTATTTCTTCTGGGTTTTGATGAATGACTGGGAAAGGATATGAATAGCACAGATCTTCTGCATATTATCCATGTATTTTCAATGAGTATTTTAATTATACAGGTAGTTTTCAACTCTAAATAACTGTGTGGTGGCAGCTTTATGATTAACAGTAGTATCAGACAATATAAGCACAGAGCAGGTGAAACATACCCTGTAATAAAACTATTTTCACCTTTAAAGGGTGATTTTATGCAGGCTCAATAGTTAACAGCATTAACTAATGGATTCTGTGTGATTGGTTAATATATTTTTAATTAATTGCTCCATTCTGTTTTGTGCAAAGTTTCTTCTTTAACCTTTCTCATTCCCTAGTTTAAACTTTTTCAGAGCAGTAATTAGAAACTCTGTGCACAGAGTGCACGACTCCAGTCAGATTTCTTTATTAGGTGAGTTGTGAAAAGAGTTTAAAAAAAAAAAAAATTAGCTACAAGGATGGTCATGTACCTGGGATTGATGTTTTATGCTGGAAGACAGATAAGTTCATCTCATTTAGCCCGAAGAATTCCCAGGCTGACATTACTGCCTTATCTGGCAGGGGTGCCGTGTCCTTTGCAGCCGCCGCGCTCCTCTCCTGGGGGGGCAGGGTGATAAGGCTGTGTTCGTTTACTCGGACAAGGAACAGGGAACAGGTGCCTCCCACGCGCCAGGAAGTCAATGGAAAGTGACATTTTTAATCCTGGCATGCAGAACTGTACAGAAACGCCGTCATTCTTTTCTTGGGTTTGGTGGGTTTTGGGTTTTTTTGCTTTTGGAGCAGATATTTGAAAGAGCCAGCACAGTTCTGATAAATTACAGGTATGAACCACTGATATCTATTTTGTCATTAATAATATGATAGAATCTGAAGGTGACAATCCCCCTCCCCCCTTTTTTTTCTTTTCTCCTCACTGCCTATGAATCAGCTTCCTTTTCTGCTTAAAATGGCTTTGCTATTAACCTCTTGCATTCCCTACCTGCTGGCATGTTAGTATCAGTTCTTAGTTCAAGAATGGCTTCAACATTAAATGCACCTTTTTTTTTTTTCTTTTCAGGCTGTTGAGAGATATCAATAAAAGTCTTTCCCCAAACCTTCAGCTGATCTCCAATTTTTAGAGCACCTTGCTGCAATATAGCTTCTTTCTTCCTTCAGAAGTGCTCAGTCTTTTTTCTGTGGTCTCTCAGGTAGTTCTGCTCTTACTAAAACAAATGTGGAGCTTCAATTCCATTTTATTTGCTTTCTGTCTACACTGAGGCAAAGATTTTACATTTCATACATCTGTAGCATGCCCACCTCTATACAAAAAAGGAATAGGAAAGGAAGATGTTAAGAGGAAATTGCTCCTTTTATGGGGATTTGGGAAGGACATATCTGAGTTGTCTTAACAGTGCTGTGAACTGCTAAATAATCACAATATTTACTCCCAGGAGAGCAGCTGTATTTGAAAGGTAAGTCCAATGATTCTGTTAACCTGCAGTGAGAGAACTATCCTGACACAGGGTTCCACACTGAATAGTTTGCTGAAACATATGAGGCATATATTGTCTGCCAAAGAGTAGATTCTTTATATGGAACTTCATTGGGGTGGGATGTTGGTTTGGGAGCCACATGAATGCCTGTGAGATGGGGATAAGATAGACCTCTCATTGTGTGCAGATGTGTAGACCACATCCAAATTGTGAAAGCAGGTGGGTTTTTAAAGGGTAGAACAACTTGTCTTGTTACCTCTGTGAAAGCATCAAAAATTGTCCATGAAGAACTATAAGGCTCTCAGCCAGTACTTTGGATGTCCCCTTTGTGTTCCAAATACTTTCTAGATCTGTTGATTTTTGTCTTCTTAACATGATCAGACAAACAAACAGAATCAACTTTTATTGCCTGACAAAGAGACAAACACATAAAACCTTCAAAACAATAGTATCACAAAATCAAACTGTGTAAATAAATTTTTTCTACTGAGGTAAACTATTTTACTTGCAATTTCCTCCTCCAAAACTGCTGAATTAAAAGCCATTCTCGTGGATAAACAGGATATTGTAGTACTCAGTTCTGTGTTGATTACACTTACACCTAGGAAAATTAATTGCTTTTAAAACATTAATAGCCTAAAATACTACATTGTGTATAATATTAATGACCACCTGAATACAGTGCTATCGTTTGCTTCTTTTTTCTCCCCTTCTCTTTTGGGAATGCAGCATTTTAGTCCTATAATGGAGAGTTCCAGCACCAGTATGCTCCAAAACTATTCATCTTATAGTGGTCAAATAGAAGCATTTTGAAAGGTGCTGCCCCTTTTCACAATGACACTTACAGCCAGAGTCTTCAGTCACTGGCCAGGTGCCGCATGGCTTTTGAATAAATGGCTTTATTGAGAATTTAGACAGTGTAGGCAGTGAGAAAACGCTGTCACCCATGAGCTCCTCAGCATCCCTGACTTCCCCAAGTCCTTCTGCTCAGCACTGCTGCCCGTGGTGAGATGTTGCTGGGCATTTGAGTGAGTGGTGGGCAAACAGGAGCTCAGGGACAGTCCCTCTATGCAGGGGGGTAACAAACATCTTTGTTCCAAGCTCAACCCACAGCTATTTCAGATCTCAGCTCCCAGCATTTATACACAGTCAGGTTTTGGCTGACTGAGGTGTCTTGCTAGGCATGGCCAAAGTCATGTCTGCTTTGTGTGAGTTCCATCCAAAGTCTGAGGAGGTTCTTATCTGGTTGGGGCAAAGCTCCTGATGTGTGTGAGAAGGTCATTTGGGCAGAGACAGGAAGGCTGGTGAAGTGGTAGCTGTTCTGGTGAAGTGGTAGCTGCCTTCCTGGTGAAGTAAAAAGAAATTCTCTGTGAAATCCACTGCTGCTGCCCCTGGAGAGCTCACAAAGTTCCTCCATCCTTCCACAGGGGCAGAACACTTTTGCAGCAGCTGGGCAATGGTGAGCGATTTCTCAAGGGCTACATCTCCCCAGGGGGGTCCAAGGAAGTCCTCCCCTCTCTGCAGCTCTGCTACCTCACTCCAGCAGCATTTGACTTTTCACTCTCAGCTAAGAAACCCTCTTGCTCCACTGCTGTTTTCCCTGAATCTGGAGCTGGAGTTAACAGGCAGACGCAACTTCCATGCATGACCTTATGCTGCCTTCTAGATGTTTTACTGCATGTAAATATACAGGTCTGAGGGAAACATTGCTCTTATAAAGAGTTATGTTGGAAGTCATCTAGTCCAGTCCACTGCTCACCCCAGGGCCACCTCCCAAGCTGGATTGGGTTGCTCAGGGCCTTGTGCAGCCAAAATATCCAGGGATGAAGATCCCAAAGTCTCTCTGGGTAATGCCTCAGTGCTGCACCAGAGTCAGGTGGAAGAACCTTGTAAAGAACCTTTGTTAAGAAAGTTTACAAACTTAACTTCAGTTTCTTTGTTAAGAATCTTTGTGCCTGATCAGAGTTTGCCTGGCTGTAATTCTTGTCCATCCTCTTGAAGTCTCCTGAGTATCTGAAAAGCAGAAGGAAACAGTGGTGAGTGCTTGCTGGCCACTGGCATAACTCCATATACATAGCTCAGGGTGTAGCATGCAGGATCTGTAGTGTGGCTTTTGGTGAATGGAACTAAACTGCCTTAGTAATTAAAAAAATCACTAACACATGTCCCACACTGTTCTCCTTCATGGAAACCTCCAGATCTCCTCCACTGTCTCCTCCCTTGGCTCTGTTCTTGGTCCTTCTTCATCCCTCATGGTGCGAATCTGTGCCCCAAGCAAAACTGTTGTGCTATTATTTCTCTGTGTGCTGAAACTCTCACGTGGACTTTCACCTCATCCTGACATTGCAATAACCTCTTGGAGCAGGTTCCTGGTGTGATACTGGCAGCTCCTCATCCTGTCCTTCAGCTCTTCCTGAGGTACTGTCTGTTGGCTGGGCTGTGAGCCCTTTTGCCCGAGTGGGTTCTTATGCCCAGACATGAACTGTTTCTTTTTTGGGTTTCAGTTTTTTATTTATAAGGCTCATTGATGACAATCAACATCCTCAGAAGAGAAGTTTCCCACATGCCATGAAAGCACCATTTCTGTTTTACAAATATCTGAAGCTTTGTGGTATAGAGCAACGTCTTACATGAGCTCCATGGCACATGGTGGCTTTCCAGTGTCCCAGCAATTCCTGGACAGAAACACCTCTCTCATCAGAGAGGAAGGTTCCTTTTACAAATGATTTCCACATTTGTGTTCTAGCACCACCTTGTCTTGTGCCCCTATCTCACAAATGTTGCACTGGAAAGAAGGGAGGGAACTGGTTTCTCTGTCTATGAATAGACGGACTATTAGAGTCTGTTGGCACCTGAATGGGCTTGTTATCTTCAGATAACAAAGGAATTGCTCCATCCTAGGGAAGGTCAGGTTTTGTAGATGCTCTGGGAATTGAGGGACAAGCACTCCCTCAGAAGCAGGGCTAAGAAGCCATTTGCAAAGAAAGCTTGGGAAGGTAAAAAATCAAGAAGGGCACATACCTCTGCAGAAGAGAACCCTTTTTAATGAGTCAAGTACCTGTGAAGGGGACCTACAGGAGAAAGGCTTCAATTCGATGTGGCAACACCCTGTCCAGGAGTGAAAAAAGGTCCTCCTAAGAGGATTGGGAAAGGGCTGACAAAGGAAAGTGAATAACCAGAAGCAGGGAAGTGCAGATAGGCTCTGCTGTTGCATAATTTGGCTCTATAGATTTTCTTGCACATCTCAAATAAAGCCTGATTTTTTTCACAAACATTACACAACCACTTTGCTATGTATTTTAATAGAATTTATAGTTATTTAAATAAATAGTTATTTATTCCTGAGGTGGTAAATTATAAAGTAGAGAGCCTGCAAGGGTGGGATGCAAATAGAAATGTAAGTTGGAGCTCCTGGAGAGCTGGGAAAGCCAGTATTAATCTCTGTTTCTGACTCTGGGGTCTCTGGAAGGAGGACTCAAGGGAGGAACTATGTCCTGAGAACACACTTAGAAAACTCCTGTTCCAGGGATCTGTTTGGTTAAAAGCAGCATAAAACCCATCTGCTATGTCCCACACACAGCCTGTTATGAATAATGAAAATATTATATGTAGGGTTTTGGAGGACTCAGCAGGTTTGGGGGTCAGAGGTTTGGGTTTGATTTCTTTTTTTTTTTATTTTGTCCTTTTTTCCTGTGAAAGTCAGGGACAGATTGAAATCTGCTGAGTCCAGCACTTAGAAGATGGTTCAAAGTTGGCTTGGAATTTCCAAATCCTGCTGGGAATCAGAGCATATGTCCAGAAGAGCATCAGATACCCAGGGAAAGTTAGGAGTAGAGGTAATTTGGTTTATCTTCTGAGCTGAGTAGTAATTAGAATGTTTGCAGACAACTTTCTGATGCTTACTGTAACTGTAGCTTTTTTTCCCCCCCTCACACTATAGAAACAGCATATTCTTGTCATGCAGCTGTTGCTTACTGTGTCTTCCTTCTGCTTTGGGTGGATTTTCCCATGTTCATATCTGTAGCTTTTGAGTCCTTCTGTCAGTGAACAGCTGCAGGCTGATACTAGATAGAGCTGGATTTTTTTCTGTATTCACACACAAGCAGGCTTGTGAACAAAAGATTTTAAAGGAAGCTGATAAATGAACAAGGTCTTTTGGACGATGCAATGTTGCTAACGGTGCGGACAATGGAAATCCTTGTACTTGTCCTCACTGAAAGCCAAGGAAGACATAACTCAAGCTGTTTTATCTGCGAGCCTCCAAGCTTTTCCCTACAGGCTCCAGAGAGGATGTTCCCTAATGGACTCATCTTTCATGTGACAGAAAGGGAAGTGCTATCTCCCAGCCTAATGCTTGCCTTTCTATTTGCCATTTGACTTGGATGCGGCCCTCTGAGGGGAGCCCCTGATTTTAAAGCTTCAGGGAGGATCGGGTCTTTCCCAGGAATTCCAAATGGGACACATGCAAATCCAAGAGCTTCCCTTTGCCTCCAAGGGAAGCAGACACACTTCTCTGGCTGGATGTCCATCTTCCATCTCAGCCCTGCTCTGAGGCTGGACTCTGTGCACTTTGCCAGCTGTTCAGCTGCTGGCCCAGCCAGGCACAGTGGCTGCCATTGTGTCCCAAGGGGAAGGGAACGGGAGCTGTGTGGGGAAGTTGAACATACATTTGTCCCGTTCCTGCAGCTCTCTCTCATTTCCTTTGGGTTCTGCCTGAGGACCCTGGGGACAGCCGCTTTATTTGTTTTTCCTGTGTCCTTAGCTTCTTTTTCCATCCTTGAAGTAATTGTTCCACTTATATGAAAAAAAAAACATTTGCAAATCAGCTGTGACTGACCCATTTGTCTGCTACCATTCAGTGTCCACTCAGTGGGACAAGGACAGAGACAGATCCTGGTGCAATGGGAAGGGGCACCACAGGGAATTCTCTGGGTAGCTCACCCCAAGCAAAGTACAGGAGGGTTTTTTGGGGAGGAAAAGGAGAGGCCAGGGTGTTCAACAATGATTTTGGCACAGAGCTGGCCACCCTTTGCCCCCTCTGCCAAGGGGCTTTGCCAGCATGGACATTTGTGTGTGGAGTGTGGGCTCAGGATGGGGGAGGCAAATACAGACAGATGGACAAGGGAGGATAGAAAGGTTATGGCCAGCTCTGCTCAGCCTCCCTGTGTCACAGCTGCTTGGGACACTGCCAGGGGTGGGCTCTGGGGTGAACATGGGGAGAGACAGGGGAAGCACCAAACCCAGGCCTGACACTGGAACACAAAAAGAAAGCAATAAAAGAAATTTGAGAATATCTGGAGGCAAAATACAGGGTTAGATGTATCCTTAGGCTGAACTGGCTTGGCTCTGTCCATTTGTTTTCCTACTTTCCTTCATCTGTCTCTTGACTTAGGTGCAGCATTGCAAAGTTAAAAGTTTGGGCCATTGATTTGTGTTTGGGCAGAGTCAGACACCTGAGGAAACACTGTCCATGTGCCAGCAAGAAGACCCAGGCTCATCTCCACTTCTCTTAGGGCAGCTCCAGTGTAACACACCTGTGAAGGCTTCCATGGCATTCTCCCTTCTACAGGTGGCAGAAGGGCAGGGTGAAAGCGTGATGTGATCTTTAAAAACTTTAGACAGAGACACACTGCTCAGTTGGTGCAGGCCTGTGGGCACTATGGCCTTGTGGAGAAAAGTCAGACTTGTGGAAGGTTTACCCTGTGGCCAGCTGGTAAAAAATGCGATAGTCTGGATGAATTAGCTCTCGTATGAACTGCAACAGAGCCAGAGTGCCAGCTTCTGCTCTGGAAAAATTATTCTCTGTCTTCATCCCATCAGTGAGTTCAGCACCTGTAACTGAGTCGGTTGAGGAAAAGAAACATGAAGGGGTAAGTGGTACTTGGGAAACAACCGGTCCACTTTTGGCACTTTTCAATAAATGTGCACTTTTCCCTGTACTAATTTTTGCACAGGAAGGCGCTGAGCCTCTTCACCATCCCACAGAGCTTTCCATACTGCTCTTGTCTCCCTCAGTTCCTCCAGAGATTTGGCAGTGGCAATGCCCCTGGTGTCCTGTGATTGCTGCTCAGCATGCTGGATGGTCCCAGCTCATCCCTTTCCTGGGCTCCCTGCCCTCCATTGCAGC
Source organism: Certhia americana (assembly GCA_018697195.1). Classification (NCBI taxonomy): domain Eukaryota; kingdom Metazoa; phylum Chordata; class Aves; order Passeriformes; family Certhiidae; genus Certhia; species Certhia americana. The sequence goes on along the minus strand of CM031879.1, from coordinate 57,386,376 downwards.
CCCACCTGCTGCACCTCATTGTCCTGCTGCCTGTGTGGCCAGGCACACAATGGGAGCCTGGGATGTGGTTTCCAGCCCCACAGGGACAGAGCTTTCCGGGCAGAGTGGATGAAGTGTCATCCTAAGAGTGGGGTCTCATGCTGGGCACAAGTTGCTTGCCCTACCTTATTGCAAATATCCTTCATCTGACACTGAGAATGGAGGAAGGGGTTCCTTTCTATTCCTACTATTCCTTTCTATTCCTAATCCTCTACTGATTGGGGCTTAATACTGTGGTGGAAGCATGGATGGTGTGTGAGTGAGGGGAAGGAAGCATATGGGACTTCAGACACAGAGGGAACAAGGCCAGAGAAGAAAAGTCAGAGGAACAAGAGGAAGCATTTTGTGGGGGGGAGAAGGGGGAGAGAGTAAAATGTGTCAGTTGTGTGAAAAGTGGAGACCTGCAGGGAAAAGCAGGGCTTAAACTGTGCCTAGGGTGCTGTGCCAGCAGGAGCTAAGCTCCAGCAGTGGGGACTGATGGAAAATGACAGCTGCAGTTTAAGTCAGAGAGGCTTCAGGGCCATCTCCCATCATATTTTGACAGGCTGCAGCGTGGTACTGGCCCAGAGAAACTGTACCATCTCAGCTGGCACAAGGGGGAATTCAGAAATCTGGCAGTAATCTGAGCAACCAAGGAGCTGAGGTGAAGGAACACAGTATAGAGACAACCCAACTGCTATAAAGGCTTTTAGCTAAAGACTTAAAGAAAACAATGTGTCTTGGAGGGTTTGCTCACACAGTGGCTTAATATTTTGCACTGAGGAATTATTACTCTCTATAAAAACTTATTAATGGGGACAGTACTTTATAAACAATAGAAACAAAAATTTTGCTCTAAAAAATAGCATGGGATTAGAAGGGATCATCCTCATCCCCAAGGCAAGTCCTCTGCTAATCACACACCACTGAGCAAAGGTACAGAGCTCAAAGGGGTTCATCCACCCTGTATTTCCAACAACCTACCAGAGCTCAGAAGATTTTTCAGCTCTCCAAAAGAAAATCCTGCATGAACCCCCCTCCCCAATAAAGCATGGGAGAACTGTGTCATAGGAAAGTGGATAGATCAAGGACTTTGCTGAGATGGTCAGTGTCTGCCCTAACAGGGTGTTTTACTTCATTGTTGTTCCTTAAAAGTGGTTCTTCATCAACAACTTCCCAACTTTCTGGTTTGTTGGTTTTGTTTGTTTATCTGTTTTGTTATGTTTGTTGTTTTGTGGTGTTTTGTTGGTTTATTTTTTCCCACAAAGAATTGACCCAGCAAAAATATTCAGTAAAAGGTGACAAATAAAGGGTTTTCACTGCCAAGCAGAGCTGGAGGGGAAGTTTCTGATAAGGTGGAAAGGGGAAGGCTGTTTGCAAGTCTCTTGGAGAGCAGTAGGAACAGTATGCACTGAATATCAGAATATTCTGAGCTTGAAAGGACCCACAAGGATCATCAAAGTCCCACAAGGTAGCACAGGAATTGCTGGCAAGAATAAAAAATGAGACTATCTTGTACCAGGCATGCAATCAGATCAGTAATATCATATCAGTATCTATCACAAAGATAAAAGGGTGAATACAAGGAGAGAAGGACAGATCAGACAGTTTTCATTAGAAAATAACAATCCTTCAAAATGTTCAGTTCTTTTGTAAGCTGGTTACATTTTCTCTGAAATCCTGTATGGGAAAACTCAGAAAAGACACTGTCTCACTTTTAAAATAAAACAATATCATTTTTCTCTTTGAAAAAACTATTTCAGTGAGACTTTATATAGAGTTTGTGTGACCCATCTGTCAAAGAAAATCTGAGCAGAAACTAAATGCTCAGGACTGTTCTGAAGAACTTTACCGTTGCTGATGTAATTTTCTTCTGTGAAGTGTGGAATTTTCTGTCTCCTTTCTGCTTGAAGCTGAGCTGAATTTGGGCTTCTGAAATACTTTTGTGTGAGTGGAATCCACACACAGCTGCTGGATATGTTTCCTTAAGAGCCCTTGGAGCATCCATGAGTCCGAAGTAGATCAAGGATGATGCATCGTGTGGGAAAGTTGTGTAGAGATGTCGGGAATAGATGGGCTCAGTCAAGGTGCTGAGCAATCTGGTCTCTGTTAAGCACAGCTTTTAACTGGCTTAGTTTCATTCTCAGTGACTCAGTAACAATTTATGTGCCTGAAGTTAAGCACCTGCTCAGTGATTTTTCTGAATTGCACCCCTGGGATGAGGTCTGCTTTTAACTTACCACTTCAAGACTGTTGTCCTGTTCAGTCTAGATCCCCACCTGATTCTTCTCCTGCCCTTTATTTTCCAGGTCCTGCCAGAAACTCTCAAATACCTCTGCCTTTTTTCTTTTTTCTTTTTTCTTTTTTCTTTTTTCTTTTTTCTTTTTTCTTTTTTCTTTTTTCTTTTTTCTTTTTTCTTTTTTCTTTTTTCTTTTTTCTTTTTTTTTAAATTCTACTTGTGTTTGTATTTATTCCAAATTTATTATCAGCTATAACTTTCATTCATGCACAGATCATTCATCCATTCTTGAATGCACTTTAATAACACCAGAACTAACACTGATCATTTTCACACCTCGGGAATGAAGCAGACAAAGCCTTTCCAATATGATTCATTGTTTTTTGTCATTTCCCTTTGTTTCTGTGCTTCCAGCATGTTTGCTGCCCACATGTTAGTTGTTTTGGTTTTTTTTTTTTTTCTCAAGCCAAATTGGACTAATTTCTCCACTGTTGGTTTCATAGGACACGAGATCAAATATTTTGGTAAAATCCAAGCACATTGTAGCCTCTTACATTCCCTTCACCCCCTAATGTTGTAGTCCATCCACAAATTAATCAAATTTATCTGGCAAAAGCCAGTTTTCTGAGCCTCTTGCTGCCTGTTCCTCATGATTCACTTACCCTGGAGATATCTAAAGTTGTACCACCTCCATCATGCCATACCAGCATTGCTGCCACGCTGTATTTTGGATAGAAGCTGGACTTATGGCATGAGGGGGGCCACCCTGTGTTATGCTGGGCTGTCCTGGGAAGAAGGAATACTGCTGGGAAGGGTTTGTTCCACGGTACACAACCAGATGAAACACGTCCCTGCCAAATGAGCAGTGACTGAGAATGCTTTCACATGGTGTCATCCTTAGTCCTTGGTCCAAAGGGCACTTTGAAAAGAGTAGGCACCAACTCTTAAGCAGTCAGAGGAAAGCAAACAAAATCATGGATTTCTTGGACATTTGGGTGTCTCACTAACGGTCTGATATGACCCAGCCATCAGTGTTGGATAGACTGACAGTCTGCTGTTTAAAGTCTTACACCTAAAAATACCATGGAAAACCCTGGATATCTCATCCAAGGCCCCAGTGCAGAGGGGGAAGATTCTGCCCCTCTGCCCCACACTGCTCTGATGCCCCTGCAGGGCTGTGTCCAGTCCTGGGGCCCAGCACAGAAAGGACAGGGAGCTGTTGGAGACAGACCAGAGGAGGCCACAAAGTTGATAAGGAAACTGGAACATTTCCCCTATAGAAACAGGCTGAGAAAGTTCAGTGTGGTGAAGAGAAGGTTGTGTGGCAACCTCATAAAACCTTCTGGTGTCTGAAAGGACTGCTTCATCAGGAACTGCAGTGAAAGGAACTTTCACACTGATGGAGAGTAGGTTTAGGCTGGATATTAGGAAGAAATTCTTACCTGTGAGGGTGGGGAGGCCCTGGCACAGGTTGTCCAGAGAAGCTGTGGCTGCCCCAACCCTGACAGTGTTCAAGGCCAGGTTGGATGGGGCTCTGAGCAACCTGGGATAGTGGCAGGTGTCCCTTCCCATGGCAGGGGTTGGAATTTGATGATCTTTAAGGTCCCTTCCAACCCAAGTCATTCCATAATTCTTTGGAAGTAGGTATGTTGGAGTGATCAGGCTCTGAGTTATTCCTCACTTAAAAGGGCTTTTTAGGAAAAGGGCCACTGCAGTGGGAGGAAGGACATCCTTGTGAGCCCATAATGGAGATACATGTGTTTGAATCAAAAGGGTGAATGTACAGTGCTGCAAGGGCTGAGGAACAGAAAAGATTGTATGGAAGAAGAGAATGAATTTCAACAAGGAGCTACTACAATAAAAAACAATCCAAGCAGTAAAATGAGTGTTTGAAAATAATACTTTTTTTTAAATAGCTAAATTTTTGTTGCTTTTCAAATAGGGGTCAGGGGTGTGATATAAAACCATCTGGGAGAGAAAACAATGAAAACCAAAACTGGATGATCGTACATCTGGCATTTTGTACCATGGGTTTTCTCCATGTGTGTGGGTGCTCCAACAGAGCTACTTGCATTGCATACTTGAGAGCGATTCAGTGACCACAAAATATTTCTTTTATCCCAGAAGGGGAAAAAAAAAATCTTGCTGAGTTTTTCAAAACTCTCTGAATCTTTGCAGCAGGCTTCCCAGCAGTGCTGTGTTTCAGGTGAGTGTGATTTTGAGATGAGCCCAGATGCTTTGACTGGCAGAGGCTCCATATGAAACTGTGGAGCATATTTGCCTCCTGGTAAGTGGAATTGCAGACCTGAAGCTGGGATATCTCTCAGACTGGGAATCCCAGCCATGTAGTGGAGTTTTTTCTTTATGCAAGGTGGCAGGAGAGCAGGCATGGGTGGCCTGTAGTGATGAAGACGCTTGTGAGCTCCTCCACTGCCACTTCCTAGGAAGCAGCATTCTGCGAGTACTGAAAAGGGCTGACCCAGCTCAAAATGAAACATGCCTTGATAGTTTTTGCTTACCAGCCCCTAAAACCTCCCACCTGGATGGATACATTGTTGGCTGCTCAGTGAAAGCTGATACACAATCAATACCTTGTGGCCTAAGTAACATTTGCTCTCTGCCCAAGGAAGAGCTTTGTGCTGCAGAAGATCCAAAGCTGTCTTGTCAAAACTGTTTTTTTCTTCATCTCCGGTTTGGTGCATTAGCAAAGCAGACTCCAAGGATAAACCACTGCATTTCCAGCATGACTTTCCCCTGTTCTTTGTGATCACTAAGGTAAATATATTTTAACCTGTTGGTTTTCTTTTTCCTTCTCAGTGATAACCAGCACCTGCAGGAATTTCAGAGAAAGCAAGACAACAATTGATCTGAAACTTTATGATTCTGCCTAACACTATGCTCTACTTACAGACACCTGGAGTAGGTGACACAGGAGCGTGTCCAGGTGGGTTTGGAATGTCTCCAGCGAGGCACACTCCAGCCCTCCCATGGCAGCTGTTCCAGGGCTCTGCCACCCTCAACCTACAGAAATTCTTCCTCGTGTTGATGTGGAATTTCTTGTGCTTTGTTTATGTCCATTGCTCCTCATCCTGTCCCTGGGCACCACTGAAAATATCATGGCACCATCTCAAAATCCATATTTGAGATACTTTATATGTATTGATGAGATGCCCTTTCAGTCTTCTTTTGTGCCAGTGGTGAAATTCCTGTGTCAGGAAGGGAGCCAGCACCAAGGCCTGACCCGGCAGGAAGCTGTTCAGTTGTGGCAGCTGCACTACTTTGGCAGCAGTTTTGGTCATGTGCATCCTCTGTCCCCCAGATTAGTTCCTTGGGAGGTCAGCTGAGCTCCAGAGCTTGTGGCACACAGACCTTGGCAGGTAGGCCAAGGCCTTTCTCTGCCTCCAAGCTGTGCTGGTCCTGAGGGCTTTCCTCTGACAGGTTAATGAAGCACCTCTGAATGTGAGCTGTGAAATTACAGCCTTTAACAACCTCAGCTAACCCTTGAACAGCCCTGGTGCCCTGTGGAAAACCTCAAATCATTTGGCTGGTTGGTATTTGCCTTGAGCTTGCAGCTGAAAGGAGAGGGAGGACGGACTGTGGCCTACACATGCCGGGTAAGGCGGAGCAGAGCCGATGGCGCAGGCCAGGCTTGCACTGCCTCTGTCCTTTGGGTCTTTTGGGGCTGTTGTTCACAGTCTGTTGTTCATTGCATTCCTCGTTGCTACTTAACCCTGCATTAATTTTCTCTTGCACTTTGGCTCCTGAAGGCAACATACCGCTAGCATTAAAAATCAAAATAAATCCACGCATCCATGCTGGTGTTTTACACCCAGGAAAATGCCTGTGGGACCAGACTGAGTGGCACTGAAACTGCACCACAGCTGTGAGGAGAGATGTGTCCTGGTGCCCTTTCCAAGCACCCAGGGATAACAGGCACTTGTGCACAGTCTGTGTATGTGCAGAATGACCCAGGGCAGTTTCCATGGCTCTTTCTGTGCAGTAGGTGTCATTGAAAACTCAGCATTTGACACCCTGCCTTGGCTGGAGCACTTGATGGCTACAGCTCCCAGGTGCAGTGGGATCAAGAGTAGCCTGGTGTGATGGACTTAACTTTTCCTTCTGCTCCTTTCTGGAGCAGAAAGATTTGGAGGGACATGTGGATTTCCTTTCTCTGGTTAGATGTATTGGTCATGACATTAAATCTGATTGGAAAATATTTTCTATAAATGCTTTATCCCAACCTCTACTTCTACCACCTTAATAGTGGGGATGGGGGAGGTGAAAGAATGGTAAAAGTAAAAAAGATCTTACAGGGCAGTGTTGGCCAGCTAGTATTTCTTCCTTAATGTTTTCTTTAAAACATGGCTTTTCCCACTGCCAGGTTACCTACACGACCAGCAATCCCCAAACCTGCTCACTTTCTGTATAGGATGACTGAAGAGATATGGTAAAAAACAGTGTGGCACCAGCTACAAGACTGAGTCAGAAAAATCAGTAAAATCCAGTATTAAGATGTAAACTGAGCAGTGTACATCTTCCCTCATGTAACAGATCTGAACTGTCTTTGAACAGCTCTAAATTCAGATTCTTTCCCCTCTTCATGAGGAGGGAAGGAGAGGGTTGTGCTGATCTTTTCTCTCTCTGGTGCAAGGGAATGGCTAAAAGCTTCACCAGGGGAGGTTCAGGCTGGATGTCAGGGAAATGTTCATCCCTGAGAAGATGATCTGGCCGTGAAAGCTGCCCAGGGAAGTGGCACCAAGCCTGATGGTGTGCAAGGAGCACTTGGACAACATTCTTTGATACCCAGGTTAATTTTTAAGCTGTCCTGTGTGAAGTCAGGAGTTGGACTTGATGATACTCCTGGGCCCCTTCCAGCTCAGGATATTCTATGCTGTTGAGTGCACTTTGAATAACGAAACACTTCACCCAGGAAGAACTAAGGTGTGCAGTGGAGTTTGTTGTGGTTGACTCAAAAATTACTTATTTCCACATAAAAACCCATCCGTTGGGATATCAAAGAGCAAGAAATGGGTCTACAGCATTCACTGCAGCTTTGCCATATTTCCTGGAACTGATAACAGTCCTGTTTCTAGCTTGGATTAATTTGTCACCCATTCTTTCTACTGAGGGCATGGTGATTACAGAACCATCTTCTCATTATTAGTAATTACTATTAGATTCATAACTAGTAGAGATAGAGAGAAAAATCCTCATTCTGAGCAACATGCACATTAAGAGGACTATAAGGATGAAATTTGAGTAACAAAGATTATAATTCTTGATTTTCATGGGTAAGACAAGGCAACAATATCAGTTGATTTCTTCCCTTCCCAAAATAATATGGATAGGATTTTTTTTTTAAAAAAAGGATTTTTTTTTATTAGTAGCTCTGGATGCCTTAACCAGATTTCTGAAAGGTTATCAGAGTCCAGATTTCCCTCAGGCTCTCAGTCCTTTGTCTGAAAAATGTGTTTTAAAGAATTTCCAACCTGATTTTTATTGTTTTCCATATTTTTTTTTATACTTCATTAACCGCCATGAAATGCTCAGGTGTGGCAGTAACAGTAAATGAACCAAAATTGTCAACTTTTATTAAACATCAGAGCTCTCAAATACAGAAAGAGTCCTAAAAGTCTCTTTTAGGAGAGGCAGGCACAATATCTGAGTTGCCACCTGGAAAAGCAATCAAGAATGTGGCTTTCTGTGGGCAAATCCAGCTCTCTCTGTTCAAGTACATGAAAGCAGCACCTTAAAATTACTCTGAAGCTCTACTGATGTAATGAAAATGGAACATAAATTGCTCGGTTAATCTAGGTGGCCAATTGGTGTGAGATTTCACGTAAGCTTAGTTCTAATGCCCTTTGACATTTATTTTGCAGTTTGGATTTTTTGAGGTCTTTTTCTTTCTTCTCTTAAGGCTCTTACAGAAAATCTTTGATATCAGATGCTGTGTGAAATTCAAGCCCTTCTGGGTTTAAATTCATACATGCATCTACATAGGGATTTTTATTTTCTTTTCTTTTTGTGGGCTAGATCTATATAAAAATACATAGTCAATTAAAAAAAGGTAATCGTCCTGGACACTGGGGTTTTATGGTTTAACAGTTGATTTAAAACTGAAATTGGATTGCTGTCCACTTCCAGCCACTATCCATGGTGTAACTAAGCAACGCCACCCTCGTGTTATTGATGGGGCTGAGTGCACACAGCTCTTGCTGACTGGGACAGGCAAAACTGCACCCATCTTTAACTGGTAGACCTTGGGTTTCACAGCAGTGATTTCCTGCTGGTGCTGTAGATGCAGAAACATTGATCTGGAACCCTTTGGAAGTGTGATCATTCATTTCTGGCAAAGCATCCCCTTTTTTCTCTTATGTGTCTCTCCCTCATTCAGCTGTTTCCCAAACAACATTTCTGAGCACAATTTACTCCTGCAGCAGACATAGCAGAGCTGGAGGGAAAAAAAAAAACCAACCTAATAAAGACTTGCACACTGAATGGGGCAGAATTAAGGCTGATGTGGCTTAAATGTTTCTCAGCTGGGCAAAGAGCTGGTGAAGGTTGTGGTGGAGCAGAAACCTTACGAGAGGGAGCTGGGGCAGGGGAGGGTCACAGCCTGGAGAAAAGGAGGCTCAGGGGGGACCTTCTCACTCTCCACAATTCCCTGAGGGTGCAGCCAGGTGGGGGTCAGGCTCTGCTCTCAGGCAACCAGTGACAGGACAAGAATAAATGACCCCAAATGACAAGAATAAATGACTCCTCCCACCACGGGAGGTTTAGATTGTATATTAGGGAAAAAATTTTTTACTGAAAGGGTAGTTAGGCACTGGAACAGGCTGCCTGGGGAAGTGGTGGGATCACTGTCCCTGGAAGTGTTAAAAAAATGTGTGGATGGGGCACCTGGGGACATGCTTTAGTGAACATAGTGGGGTCTGGTTAATGGTTGGACTTGATGATCTTTTTGGTTTTTTCCAATTTTAATAGTTCTGTGATTCTTTGGACCTCAGTGCTGAGAATCCAAAAAATCCAGCTCACAGTGGGAGCTGCCATGGATATGGAGATGGCAGCAGTAGCTCTAGGCGAGGCATGTGTGGCTGTCTTGGGAGAGCTGGGAAGGTGGGAAGGGAATTAACTGATGTTTCCAAGCAAGTCAGGGAGCACCACTGGCTTTCTGAGCAGTGTGTGGGAGATGCGTCATGTGGGAGGGGAGGAGAGAGTATCTGTATGAATTGATGGCCTGAAGATGAATTTTCACCTGTGGATTTGGGGTGGAGCTGTTCTGCTCCACCTCAGGTTGCCCCAACAGAGTGCTTGGCAGGTAGATCAAAAAAAATTAAAGGCTGTTAAGGGATGTCAGTCAAAGGTGCTTAAGAAAAGCCATGTGTTTCTCCCTGAGAGTGAGAATGGATATCCAAGGGTGACCATGAAGCCTTGGCATTGCAAGGGTTTGAGGTCTGAGCATCTCCCCCAGGAAAAAGCATTTAGGGAAATTTAATTGTGTATCTGCCTGCACAGGAGCCAATGGTGGCATTCCCAGGCGCAGCAGCTCCTTATATACTATGGAATGATATCCAGAATTCATCCTCAAGGACCTGCCTTAAAAGAGGGAAGGATGTAGACACTATGAAATATCAGTGGGATCCACAGAAGAGGTCAAGCTAAGACAAAACACATTCCCAGGATAAGGTCTATCTGTCTGAAATTCTGATCTGAGTTTTCTAAGCCCAGTAAATGGATACTAATGCAAAATTCCATGCTAGCTAAATGGCTTTCAATTAATTTTCTGCAATGAAAGCATTTCAATTTTAACAATAGCTGTCACTCCCAATATAATGCAGAAATAGTCTAGTAATACAGGCCTTAAAACACTACTCTGATAAATATTTATATTACTTATTTTAAGTTAAAAGCTTGGTTATGAATTGTTTTCATTCCAGCAGTGTAAACATCCTTCTAGAGTCTGCACTGTAATGTTGAGATTGAAGTTGCTTTCCCTATTTGCCTTCTCTTATTTTATCAGTGCAAAAATATTCCTTAGAGGAGTCTGATAAAAGTATTTCACTGTAAAAATGGCCTTCTTTTCTGTACAGTATAGAAGGGAAAAATAATGTTAGGTACATTTCTGCAGTCAGCAGAAAAGCATCAGTTCTTTGTCAGATTTTAGTTTAAACAGAAATTTGAATACATGGCCATAAAACACAGACCTTCTAAGCAAGGGGCATTTTCTTGGTGATAAATGGAATTTGGCTATTGTTTAGTTAATGTTTTATGTTTATTTGATAAAGGAAAGCTTTATAAAATGAGAAACAAAAGCTATTTAAGGTGTGTGAAGTGAGATACCAGCACAAATAGCCTCAGCTCTGAATTGACAAGCAATAATAGATAAATAACTGGATATGGGGGTTGAACTGGAATCCCAGCCATATTCTTATGGTGAAAGGGAAGGATTTGAATGATGGCAGCAGAATGCAAGCCTCCCCAGTATCATCATTCTGAAGTGGCTGTAGAAATTCAGGCAGTCATTTAATAAAAACACCTCTTTTACTATGGAGGCTGTAAATTATACAAGCCTGTCAAGTTACAGCTCTGCCTTTGTGCCCAGCACGATTGTAATGTTCTCAGTCCATAATTTAGAAAAGGATTAAAGTTCTCCAATGCTCTGCTGTTTTTACAATGTTTTGGTGATAATAAGATTACCTCAGCCTCCCTCTCTCATGTGAAAATGTCTCTAAAAAGACATACCATATTTGAAGGTGGGGTTTTCTCACACACAGATGAATATATTTGAGAGGGAGAAAATACATGACAGTGGTGCCTGGCATCAACTCTTATTGTGGGGCTGGAGATGCCTCATTACTCATGGATGCTGAAGGCATGCAGCTGATGTATGGATTTGCTCTGTACAAGTGCTACTGAGTCTTTAATATCATGTCAGCAAGGTTTCTGTTTATTAAAGGAAAGGTTTCAAAAAGAGTTTTTAAAAAGCTTATGAAACAGCAGAGATTTTAGAAGACCTATTCCTTGGAAAGCCAAGTTTCTTTCATTACCAGGGATAATTACTAGATAAACCTCAGGAGGACAAAAATACTTCCAGTATTGTCTGTCAGAAAGTAAAAGCAAAATATATTTTCTACCTGAATCAAATCATGCTTTTAGAAGCCTGGTGTCAGTGGGTATTCTGGAGATGGCAGAACATTACACAAGCTCTGCTGGTGGTCTGGAATTTTCCTGTTTTCAGCAGTAGCAAGCTCTGACTTCTCTCATCATCTGCCTCAGTACATCAGGTCTTCAGTTTGCCACTGGGCTTAGAACTTCGTTGCTGTGCCTTTTAGGGTGAGAGGGTCTCTTATTTTTGAAAAAATGGAAAAATATCCCCCTGAAAAGTTAGTGGTTTGAGGTTTTGTTTTTTCAAAGATGGCACCATGAAGCCACCCAGATATTTGGCAGAAGTCCTGTGGAGGACAGATTAGACAGCAAAAGTGCCAGAGGGTCAGGCAAACATGCATGGAAGACAAAATTTGTCATATGCTGCTTCAGTATTCCTCTGATTATCTCTACCACGTACCAGACATACTTAGAGTTCAATTTCCTTGCCAAAACTCATGTTAATTATTCAAGAATTATTTAAGAAAAGGCGAGGATTCTAAAAGACTTCAAAGGCCAAGCCCTCACCTACAGTCAGAGGCTACAGCCTGTATTACAGAGGTAAAAAAGTGCCCCCCAAAAATACATTAAGTTCTTTGTCTTCTAAGATCCAGGACCAGGCAGCTCCTCTGAATTCAGTCATTACTCCAGCTATGAATGATCCCAGAATGTCATTCTCTCAGGAAGGCTTGACTGTCATCCATGGACATCTTGATCATGCTTCCCTTCCCTTTCACCCTGCTGCTGTCAGGAGGAACTGAACAACATAAGCAAGCTGGCTCAGAGGAGGGTTAGGGTGGGTATCAGGAAAAGGTTCTTACCCCAGAGGGTGTTGGGGCACTGACCAGGATCCCCAGGGAATGGTCACAGACCCAAGGCTGCCAGAGCTCCAGGAGCGTTTGGACAGTGCTCTCAAGAGCAGGGTGGGATTGTTGGGGTGTCCATGCAGGACCAGGAGTTGGGTTCAACAATTCTTCCAACTGAGCTGTGATTCTGTGATTCTGTGATTCTATAGTTCTCTGAACATGTCCACCTTTATTCCCCAGAACTCCCTCCAGACTGGATCATGTAGATAATGTGGTATCACTAGGCTGTTGTCAGACATAACTTCACCCCCTAAACCCCCAGTCCTCTCCTCTAGTGTGGAGCAGCCAGTTCTCAGAGCTGTGCAAATGCCCACTTCAGCTGTGCTGTCCTGGCTGTTCACTGCACTTTCTGTGCAGATGCTGAGGAAAAGCTGAGGTCTTCAGTGGACCACAACAGAATTGGACAAGCTGGAAACTGCCCACCACCTGGAAAAATTCTTGAATGAACACTTCAGATACTTCACATACTCAAAACACCAGTGTCTGCCTCTGGAGGTGTGAATCTCTGGTGGCTGTGGAGAAGCCCGGAAAGGAAACAGGGATCATAGGATGGGTCAGGTTAGAAGGGACCACAGAGGGTCATCTGGTCTCACCTCCCTGCTCCAGCAAGGCTATCCCAGAGCACAGGGCACAGGATTGTGTCCAGATGGTTCTGGAATATCCCCAGTGAGGAGACTCCACACCCTCTCCAGACTTGGTCACTGCCCAGGACAGGATTTCTGCCTCCTGTCCAGGTGGAAGTTCCTGGGCTCAGTCCCTGCCCGTGGCTCTGGTGCCATTGCTGGGCCCTGGAGCAGAGCCTGGGCCCTGCTCTGACCCTCCCTGCTCACAGGGACACCCAGGGATGAGGGCCCCTCTCAGCTGGGGCTCCTCTCCAGGCTGGACAGCCCCAGCTCCCTCAGCCTTTCCCTGGCAGAGATGCTCCAGGCCCTAAATCATCTCTGCAGCCTCTGCTGGCCCCGCTCCAGGAGCTCCCTGTCCCTCCTGTGCTGAGGAGCCCAGAGGGGGACACAGCTCTCCAGATGTGCCTCCCAGGGCTGGGCAGAGGGGCAGGAGCACTCCCTGAGCTGCTGGCAATGCTCTTCCCTGTGCACCCCAGGCCATCACTGGCCTTCCTGGCCCTCAGGGCACTGCTGGCTCATGGAGACCCTGTTGTCCACCAGGACCCCCAGGTCCTTTTCAGCAGAGCTGCTGGCCAGAAATCCTGTGCCATGTGCCCTGGAATGTCCCTTCTTGAGCAAAGTTGTAGTTCCTTCCAACCTCAACCAGTCTGTGTTTCTGTCTGAAGGGAGGTTAAAGGCATTGAGTTTGTTCTACCTCGACAAGACTCAGTCTTGTCATGGTGGGTCAGTGCAGACTTCAGGCTAAAGGGGAAATTTAGAAAAGGCAGAACTGGATTCTCCTCAGAGGTGCATGGAGAAGGGACCAGAGGCAAGTGGCACAAGTTGCAACTAGAAAAATTGTGATTTTTGATTGGGAAAAATTCTTCCCTCTGTGAGTGGTGCAGCACAGAAGCAGGAGACTAGGTAAGATGAGGGATACCCATGCTTGGAATATGTCAAAGCTTGACTGGATAACGCCTTGTGGGATTTCATCTAGCTTTGGAATTAACCCTGCTGTGAACAGGGGTTGGACTACAGATTTCCAGAGGTGCTTCACTACCTGGATTGTTCAGTCAAAATAATGTTAAAGTCTCAAAGTTCATGCAGGTTATTCCAGATTCTCCAGAGCTACTTTCCACCCCATATTGCTGCTCCAGGGGTTGCTTGGTCAATGTGTGCATCTCATGATATCATGAGGAAAAAAAACTTGCCTTGTCCCCCTGACTATTCCTGACTAAAAGGTTATTTTTTCCTAAACAGCAAACTAGGAAATTAAAAAAAAACAGCTCCGTTTTGTGTATTTCCTTGTCACCCCCCCCCCCCCAAACCTCTTGAATCAGCCTCAAGTTTCCTAAAAGGACATTCTACCCTGAGTTAATATCATGCCTATGAAAGTTCAGGCTGATTATTTTTCCTCTAGAGAGGGAGTCAAAATTGGGCTTATAATGGAGGTCTTGTTTCAAACAACGATGAAAGAATTTAGCATTTCTGACATCAGTGGGGTGGTACAGGCGTGGAGTCGCATGCGAGCAGGCGGGGGAAGCTGGGCTCTTCTCTGCTCCACTGGTTTTGTGAAGGACTCTTTCACTGGTGGGGATTTATCCAAACCCACCTAAACACATGTACAGATTTATTTACTAAAGCAAACCAGGCTACAAATAGGACCAAAACCTGCATTTATACATCCCTACAAGCAGCCCCTCCACAGCAAAATCTTTCTCCAGCCCTGCTTAAGAAAAAGCCTGGGAGAGTTTATTTTCCTCAGGCTTTACAACTCATTGTTTTCCACAAAAGCACCCCTCTGCTTTTCCAAGAGTAAAGATAATTCTGTGGCTAGAGCATATGACTAGAACTTGGGGTTTTCTTCCCAGCTGTTGCACAGACTTCTTGTGTGTCCTTGAGCAAATCTGATTAATCTTGGTGCACATCTGTAAAATGGATGCACTGCTCTTTCTCCTCATTCACAGAAGTGGCTGCAAGCCTTTTAGATATTTACAAATCAACTGAATAGAAATGGAAAGAAACAAGCATGAAATTCTGTGTACAAGTGCTTATCGAGAAAATAGCAGATTTCTTTTTTTTAATCTGTTTGACAGAGCTTATTAATTCTGTACAAACTTGGGTGCAACACTTGTATCCAGAAAGCTTGTGAGTTTTTCCTTCCAAACTGAAGTGGATGTTTCTTTGAGTCTTATTTTTTAGAAACGAGAACACCAAAGGTTACTCTTTTAAATGAAAAAGGAAAATGCTCATTTTGTCAGTATTATGTATTGTTTTTAAAGGGGGAAGTAAATCTTCCCAGCCAGCTATAAGTCCCAGGTTTTATGGGGAAAGCAATGCCATGGTGGCTGAGTGCAGGCACACTGAGGCCTGGGAAGTGACTGGAGACAGGAACATCCAGCTCCATCCCTGCATGCTGGTTCAATGGGCAGACAGGCAGGATTTTCCCATGAGGTGGTAGAGTCCCCAACCCTGAAGGTGCTCAGGAAATGATCTGGATGTGGCACTCAGTGTTCTGGGCTAGGTGTCAAGGTGGTGAAAGAGGCCAAAGGTTGGAGCTGCTGATCTTGGAGGTCTTTTCCAACCCTGACAGCCCTGTGATTTGTTTTATCCTCAGGGCCAGTGTGCAGCCCTGTAACTCACCATCCACATCTGAACCCTGCTGTGAGGCGAGAGAGTTGCCACCTTCCTGTGGTTGTCTGTCACACTCACCATCCCTGTCCCTTGAGTACTTCACAAATATTGATGGAAATACATCCAGGAAAAGGCATCTACCACCAAAGGCATTTTCTGCCTCAGAGCTGAAGTTACAAAGGTGTCTCCAGGAATGTGGTGTCCTTTCAGGGTTAAACCTGGCTTGAATTGGAAGGAGCTACATATGGATAAAAAGCAATACAGGATCAATATATTCAACCCTCTGCACTTCAAACAGTATAACAACAACAATTCCTTATGAGCCAGAGTTTTTCAAGTGCCTGGTCAACTTCTGTGCCTCACTTCCAGCTGTTCATAATGTGATACCTCAGAGGAACTTGGTTTTCTCTGTGCTGAATATTCACAGCTGAAACGGAGTTCTTCTGACAAAGGGGCTCCTTTCAATTAATGAAAGATTAGGTTTTGAAAATAGTATGCAGAATTACTAGCTGAATTGAAATATCAATAAAGATTAAAAAAATTCTGCAATCATCGTAATTTTCAATTTGTTTTCCCTTCAAATTCCTTAATAATAATTTTATCTGATGTCATGTGGCTGAAAACATTAGTCAAAACAGGAGCAGATCCATAAAATCATGAGAGTTTTAAAAATGGTTTTAAAATTAATTTTTGAAAATTATAAACCACTTACAAAACTGCAAGTCTTAAACTTGGATATTTGTGATAGTAAATTCCCATTAATTTTGTCAAACTTTGATCTTCACCCTGCACTTTAAAGCGTTAAAAACATTACCAGTGCCAAAAGTTCAGGCTGCAAGTATTTATGGGAGTGGCTGAAAAATGAGATTTAGGAAGTAGTTCAAGTTCTGTTCACATTTTTCAGTTTTCATTCATCTCCTGTTACATTTCTAAGCTTTCTCATCAACAGCAAGCACAGATGATTCACTGAAAGAATACTAGTGAGTTGCTTATGTCACTGCATTTCTCCATGAGCTGGAAATTTAAGCAGGAGAGTATGATGGAGTCATGATAAATCCCATGCATTGGCAAAGTTAATTCACTGCAATGTGTACCTGTCTCTGTTTTTAAAAATTTTACTCAGTACTGTACAGAGATGATCCTGTTCCTGCTGACTGTGATTACAGCATTGTGTAGGAGCAAGATGGGAGCATGGAGAAAGGCATGGAGCTGTGTCAGAGGAGGGTTAGAAAGGTTGTTTCCCCAGAGGGTGGTGGGGCACTGACCAGGCTCCCCAGGGAATCACCACAGCCCCAAGGCTGCCAGGAAAGCAGTTTTGGACAAAACTCTCATGCACAGGATGGGATTGTTGGCGTGTCTGGGCAGGGTCAGGAGGACTTGATGATCCTTGTAGGTCCTTTCCAACCCAGGATATTCTGTGATTCTATGATTTCAGACATGGTTTTCTGACAAAGATCAGGACTGAAATGTGTGTGTCATGGGTTGGATTCTGATTCCAGACTCGGGAGGTGATTTGTGTGCTTTGCATTCCACAAGCTTCTTGTGTGAGCCTGGGCTGTCAGCCCTCTCAGGGGGTACCTTCCTGCTTTGCCTATGGTGACAGCCACCTCTGATCTCACATCAGGTTTTCAGGATCATGGTAACTCCTTTCTGAACCATTCCTAACTTTTTAGTGTCCTTGGAATGAGCTCAAACAGTAGCACCACATCCTCCTGTCAGACACTGACAGACATTGCTGATGTGTTGAGCCCAGATGTGCAAAGCTCTCCACACCAGTGAATCCTTCATCCAGGTGGAGCCCCAGGGAGCCCATCTGGGTGCTGTAACTCTCCCAGGGCCTTTTTCCATCATCAGAGGCTGACAACATTTTAGACTTTTCCTTATTTTGACAGCCAGCAACTGCCAGGCCTGGAATCTGTTGGTTTCTTTATCAAGCAGGCTAATAAATGGTCCTACATTGCTAAATCTGTCTTATTCAGCATCTTATGATTATATCAGCCTGTCTTAACCCATCCAAGTGTATTTACATGAAATAATGGAATGAGTTTTGCAAATCCCCCCCCCTTTTTTTTATATTTTAAGTGACTGTCTAGCCAAGTTCATTTCCTCTCCTGTCTGAGCTCCTCTCTGAAATATATTATCCCACTTATTAGAAGCCAATAGCACTGTGCTTTGCTTTTCTTCCACCCTCTCAGAAGAAGGAGCATGCAAGGGATGCTTGGATTAAGTGAGTGGGGCACCCCAGAGCTGGGATTCCTTATGAATGAGCTCACATCCTCTCTCCGTATGATAAGAGGAATGCCGTTTGCATCCCGGAGCTTGCTGCATAAACACACACACGCTTGGATGGGGGAGCATTTGGCCTAAGCAGAAACTGGGATATCCAAAAGATTTCAGGGACAGGGGAGCATCTGCCAGCCCTCTGCTCGGACAGACCGCGCCACTTCTTGGTGGCCATGGTCCCTCATTCCCGGTGAAATCCATCCCTCCCGGGAGGGGGAGGGCAGGAGGGGGAGGAGATGACAGATCCCTGTTTGCATTCTTCAGAGAGAGCAGCTGCAATTGTCTTACTACAGTATGTCAACATGAAATTATGACAAATCAGGCTGGGATGGACCAGCAGATGAAAACAATAAGGAGGAAGCAGAGCAGAGGGAAGCTGAGAAGAATGAGCAACACCTAAAACAAGAGGTCTTTACCAACCTGGTGGGAAATGCCTTTGGAAATATAATAGGACTGTAATAGGACTGAAGTCTGTGGGTATGCCTGAGCATATGCTGAGTTTTCAGGTTTGTTTAAATCTGCCTCTAAAATACTTCTCTTTTTTTTACATTCCATAGGAGGAACCATTTAAAAATTAACCTGAGAGCAGCTGGAAAAGGCTAGTCTGACACCTTTTCCTGTGAATTGGGAACAGTCAGGATCCCCACAGCACCAGCTTAGCACCCAACACTCCTACACTAAATGTGATGCCAGGCTTTCACCTTGGCAAAGGTATGGAAACCTCTCTGGCCTCCACCGTTACACAGTTTCCTTTTATTTCTTTACTTTTTCATTTAAAGTAGTGCTGTTTGGTAGCAAAGGGAGAACTACCAAGAGCAAAGCTTCTGCTTCCTGTCTCCTTTCTATCTAATGTAAGTCCTTGAAATGGGATGCAATGAATGTTTCCTTTATTAAAAACTGAGACTTCTCCAACCCACACAGTTTCACAACACTTGATAGAATGCACATTTTTCCAGTTTCTTTTTTTTTTTTTTTTTAAACAATGTCCAACAATTAAAAATAAGTCACCAGAGGGGCCATACTCAACATTAATGAAACTGGGAGCAGCTCCCTCTGATCCCAATAGGATTTCTCCAGAGCTGAATCTGCCAGCTTGTGGACACCTCAGATTTAGCATTGTCACCAGTGTCTGCTAAGAGTGGTTTATAAACTTCCTCAGGTTTGTGGATCTATCAATTTAGTGCTGTGCTGCAAAAGAAAGAAGGGAAAAGGCAGTGAACACAGGATTTTCCCCCAAAAGCTGGCTTGCTATCCTCCCATCCAGGTTGTGCTGCCTCTCTGCCTGCTGCAGCTGGCTGGCACCTCTGAGGAGGCTGCCACGTCACGCCTTGCTGGAGTCAGGGAGAATGTGGTGGGTTTGCTCTGGAGGGTGGAGGGTGCATGAAAATATTTTCTGTGGTTTCAGTTTGCATGTCTGCATGGAAAAGTCTAAGAAAATGTAATAGGTATGAATCCAGGAGGATCCACAGAAGTATGTGAGGACAGATTTCAAGGAAACGAGTGAAAAACCCCCAAAACCTTTTCAGGGGAACATATATTCCCAATAAGCTTTCAAAATCTGCAATAATTTTTTTTCTCTTAAATTCCACAAGAGTTTTCCATAGGTTTGGTTCAAACCTCCCCTTTCCTAAGCTCTAAGCCTTACATTTAAATGAACGGAGAGAGCTTTGCTCTGTGCTCACTCACTGCATCTCTCATCAGTGACATTTTTCGAAGTGCTCTGAAACCCTTTTATGCTTGCACTGCTCTTCTGAGACAGTGGGAAGTCCCCAGGCTTGGAGTCTGAGTGAAAGAGCTGCCTTTCCCCTTGTAATCTTTAGAACTTCAAGTAATGTGACAAACATATCCTGCAAGATCATATCCTTCCTGCTGGGTTTGCTCCCATCAGGCACAGTGCCCTGATGTAACTGTTCTGCAGATCCATGGCATCCATCTTCTCCTGGAGATCAGCACAGGAAGGACAGGGAGCTGCTGCAGCCAGGCCAGAGCAGGGACACCAAGGGGAGCAGAGGGATGGAGCAGCTCTGCTGGGAGCAAAGGCTGAGGGAATGGGGATTGTTCAGCCTGGAGAAGAGAAGGCTCCAGGGTGACCTCATTGTGGCCTTCCAGTGTCTGAAGGGAACCCACAGGGAAGATGGAGAGAGACTCTTGAGAAGGGCCTGGAGTGACAGGACAAGGGGCAATGGCTTCACACTGACAGAAAGTGGGTTTAGATGGGATATTATGAAGAAATTCTCCCCTGTGAGGGTGCTGAGGTCCTGGCACAGGTTGTCCAGAGAAGATGTGGCTGCCCCTGGATCCCTGGCAGTGTCCAAGACCAGACTGGATGGGGCTCTGAGCAACCTGGGATAGTGGCAGGTGTCCCTTCCCATAGCCAGGGGCTGGAATGAGGTGATCTTTTAAGGTCCCTTCCAACCCAAGCCTTTCTAGGATTCCTTCTCCCTGGCCTGAATGAGACAGAAGCAGAAATATGTGCTGGGAAGCCCAGCTGAAACACTTGAAGAGTTGCAAGCTCTGAAAGTCAGGAGCTATGACACGATATATACAGCCTACCTAGAAACACTTTACAAAGAAGGTTCCAGGTCAATGTCACATTTAAAAAGTCAAGTTCCCTTAGTTTGTCCTCATGTCCTGCCTGCTTGGCTATCACAAGGTACCAAAATCCAAAGTTTATTTGCACGTCACCTCCCTAAACTGTTCCTGTATTTTACTGAGATGATTCAATGTAAAAGTACACAAGGCTAAAGACACACCCCTTACCCCACTGTGTATCCTTGAACTTTTTCCCCCATATGCTCTTGTTCCTGAATTGGGAATCTCCTTTGGTATGTGGGGCTCAGTACTAGCAGGCAGAGTCATGGTGCTGAATGAGGCACATGGGTGCTTACAAAGAGAAGAGACAAAGCAGAATTGAAATTTCAAACCCAACCTCCAAAATACACCCTTGGCACAATCCGTGACGCTGAGTGTGAGATCAGTCACGGTGGAATCACCCCCTCCTGACTATTGGGAACTGAAGCACAGAAGCACTGAATGACTTGATCAGACACAGGAAACCTCGAGGACCCAGGAGCTGTCCCTTTTATAGAAGTCTCTGTCTGCTTTACCATAAAACCAAGGCTCTTCTCAGAACAGTTTTCCCAGGGCCTTGTGCTATGTGTTGCTGATTTTTACTGTAACAAAGTTGGTTTAAAAATGATGACATTTTTCTTCTGAAAGTGTGACAGCAACAGAGGGGAAACCCTGCACATGTGCAGGTGAAGAAATGAGAATGTGCAACCAGAGAATAGATGTTCATTCTCCCACACTTTCTGTTTTGCTTAACAGCACTAACCCCCCTTTACTTGTAAGCACTGAGTGCATCAATGCCTTTTACTTTCAATTTGAATCACAAGTAATTTTAATCTGATTACGATCTCACAAGGAACCTACCGACTGCATTCCATACCTTTGTGAGCAAATTCCTAGTTCCTAATGATCACAGAATCATAGAATATACTGAGTTGGAAGGTACCCACCAAGATCATCAAGTCCAGCTCCTGGCCCTGCACAGTATCAACCCCAAGAATCACCCTGTGATTCATGCCTGAGAGCGTTGTCTAAGCGCTCCTGGAGCTCTGGCAGCCTCAGGGCTGTGGTCATTCCCTGGGGAGCCTGTTGAGTGCCCCAACCCCCTCTGAGGGAAGAACCTTTTCCTGATACGCACCCTAACCCTCCTCTGACACAGCTCCAGCCATTCCCTCAGGTCCTGTCCCTCCCTGTTCACCACAGAGTAAAGATCAGTGCCTGCCCCTTCTCCTCCTGAGGAAGTTGTAGCTTCATGCCAGCTTCAATGAGAAACAGCTCCAGTGTTCTCTATTCCTCACTCTGTCCCCATAACTCTGACTTTTTGTTCCAGTCTTTGTCTTGTCTGGTTCACTCCTGCTGCCTATTTCTTGATCTCCTGCTCACTGATCTCTGTTTCCCCCTGTGCTGCAGTGGCAGCCAGACCTCTGAGCTACCCCTAGAAACAGCCCTCAGTTTCCCTTGGCTCAGCTTGATCAGCAAAGGCAGCCCTGGGGAGAGCTGGGGTTTGTTCCTGTTTTCCTGGTGAGACTTACGGAGGACCTTCTCTTCTCTTCTCTTCTCTTCTCTTCTCTTCTCTTCTCTTCTCTTCTCTTCTCTTCTCTTCTCTTCTCTTCTCTTCTCTTCTCTTCTCTTCTCTTCTCTTCTCTTCTCTTCTCTTCTCTTCTCTTC
>CM031879.1:57341473-57363954 GCA_018697195.1 Certhia americana | reverse complement strand
CTTCCTTCTGCACCTTCCTTCTGCACCTTCCTTCTGCACCTTCCTTCCTCTCCTTCCTTCCCCTACTTCCTTCCCCTCATTCCTTCCTTCCCCTCCTTCCTCACCTTCCTTCCTCACCTTCCAACAGGCTGTGGCATTCCTATTACAAAGAGCAATAAGCATTAATAAAAAAAAAAAAAAAGAGATGTGTACAGAATGTGCTTCAGTAAAAGAAAAGCAGAAAAGCCTCTTGTTTTCCCAAAAAGTGGAAAAAATACCTTGTTTCTTCAAACTCCTCCCATTTCTGCCACAGAGACTCACAATCCCTATGTGTACTGCAGTGCACACACCGAGAGTTTTGGGAGAAAGTATTTATTTTCTTTTTTTTTTTTCTTTCTCTCATTCAACAGTGTTACATGATAAATGGAGTCAGCTCCTTTGGGTTTTCCATGGCCTTCTTTCTAATCATAAGTCCTTTGAGAAATGTGGAGGAGGGGCCAGTCCCTTCTCTGAAGTTATGGGAAATGGAGACCGATTAAATCATAGGCTTTGCCCTGTCAGTAAAAATGTAAAAATGTCAAACATGAAAAAAACGTATTTCCATATTGGGTGATGTGTGGGGTTTTTTCTCAGCTATAATTGCTCTAGCAGTATAAGAAAGCAACACAAGGTTTAGATTAGTCAAGCACATTTTTGCACTGTGTATATAATAACAAAAACCCCAGACCTGCCAACCCACCCCCAGGCCTTGAATTTTTGGTAGACTTTCTAGTAAAGTTCCCTCTACAGTCCCTAGGGGAGTCTTCAAGGGTGAGCTGATGAAGACATGCCTCTTGTACCATTTGCATTTTTACATCTTGAGCTCCACTGCCATCTTCTCTGTCTGAGATTTGTTCCATTAATGCTCCACTCAGTGAGTGCCTTAATGTTAAAGCTCTTAAAAAGAGCCCCAGTTCCCCCTACCCTGGAGCAGCCCAGCTCCCCTCTGTCATGGCAGCTTTTCTTTTTGGTGGAATGTCACAGCAGCAACCTGAGCCCACTGCCCTCCCTGCCACACAGCTCAAGGTGCTGTGCTTCTAATTGAGGAGTGAAACCGATCCCTTCATGTTGCCTTCATGCATTGCCTCTTTATTTCATCATTCTCAAAGATCAGAGTAAGACGCTGAATAAGTCATGGCAATGTTTCTTCTCTGTCTTTGTTCTTCAAAAAATTCAAAATCAACTCCTAACTGGTTCTTGAGGCAAGCTGATAGCCCAATGTGAGAAGTGGATGATGCACCATCCTCGAGCAGTCATTTGAGTCAGGTACTAAGAATTCAGCTCTGGCAGGAGAGCCTTCATTTTAGTGGCCATATAAGATGGATAAACCCTCAATTTGGATGGGTTGTTTAGCTTCTAAAGAGGTAAAGATAGGAGAGATAAATCTTATTAAGTGTGAGTTGGAAGGTGTCAGACCTTGCCAGGGTAAAGAGCTACTTCATAAGCTCAAGGATGGCAGATTCTGGAGCGGGAGGGGGGGTAAGGGTGGGATGGGCTGAAGAGGCTTCAACCAGCTAGAAGAGCATTTTCCATATGTCAGAGCAGAGGCTGCCAGCTTTGCTCCTGCTGAATGCTACCTTTCCCCATGATTAGTCCCATTGATTTTCTCAGCTCTGCTCACAGGGAGCTAGACCAGATCTCGTGCTTCAGCCCGAGGAAAGGAGCCACGCACTGCTGAGCTACTGCTGGGACAGACCTGTCTCCTTGATGCTCTGGGAAGGGAGCAAAGCGTGACGGGCCTGGAGCTGGCACAGCACATGCTTCTCACTGCCAGATGCCTTGGGAAAGGAAATGAAGGATCCATCAAGTTCTCCCTTCTTCCCACTTGGGCTAAGGAAAGGGCATAGTCCGCACAAGGCTATTATTCCCTTGTGTGTGAGAAGCAAGACACAGGACACGTTATGGCCCCTTACTCCTTGCATTGGCATGCTGGCCATGATCTGGCCCAAACTGAGGTGCTACTCTGCATGAAAAAGGGGCAGTGCCTGGCTCTCAGAGGCCAGAAGGTTTTACATGGCCCAGAGCATGAGGTCAGTGCAAGCCCCTTGAAGAAAGGTGTAGCAACAATGCATCCAGTGCATTTACTGGTAAACACAAAAGCTATTTACAAGAAGAAGGAAAAACAAAAAGGAAAAAAAAAAAGAAGGAAAAGAAAAAGGCATGCATTTATTCTCAGGGCAGAAAGAGTGTATGTGCCATCAAGCACCCACTGAAAGGCAAAGGGTTGGTCTGCCACAATGCACCATTTGCTGGAGGTTTCAGCCCCTCTATGATATTATGGCTGGTGCCTCAGAGACCTTGCTTTGCCTACCAGTGTAATTGGCATGGCCTGGATGCTTTTGATGGAGTTTTAGCTGCTCCCCAGCAATTCTGCTGAATAATTTTGTGGGACCTGTGGGTGTGCAAAGCCCCCATATTCCTCAGTGACCTGCCCCTCTGGCTTGCTTGTCATGCGATTTACACTAACTAGCACTGTCCTTGTAACGCTAAGGTAAGAAGTGAAACCCCTTTCTTTACCCCCTAATTGTTCCACTGATTTTACAGTTACCAAGCTGTAAAGCACCTCATCACTCTTGTTAATTCTTTCTTCCTTTTGAGCTGCCAGTTAGTAATCAATTATTACCCTTGTCATTCATGCTGCAGCACAGCAGCTGGTCACAAGAAGCCTCTGTTTCATTGGGTTGGAGCCAATCAAGTCTCTCCAGCTGTCCCTTGCTGCTCTGAATCATAATGTACAGTACTTGTTGCTTTACAACTTCCTTTACCAGATTGCTTTAAAAAAAAAAAAAAAAAAAAAAAAAGAAAAAAAGTTTTTGCTCCCAGTTCTACCCCTGTGGCACATCTGGCTGCTGAAGGTTAAACTAAACTCCCCAGCACTGTATTTTTATGAGGGGTGGGGGAAATACCCTGCTAACACGAGCACAACAGATATTTTTTGTCATATTCTCTGTTTTATGCAATGGCTGCATTGATATAAAGACTGCTGATAGATCAAAGGTTTCACTAGTAAAACGATATGAAAGGCAGAGACATTAACATCCATCAAGGTCCTGTTAGGATTTGCAGAACAGGGGTTCTGGGCCTCCCAAGTGAAACCTAGCAGGAAGGTCTGTGAGCCTGCATAGCAAATGAAAAGAAAACAAGAGAGGGCACACAGAATATTGGAGGAGGTAGTGACCCACAAAATAGTAGCAATTCGAGCTGCAAGGCACCCTGATTGAATTGCAGTGGAGGCAAACACTCCCAGGCTTGCCGGTCTTGTTCCGAGGCGATGTGCTCTGAGCTATCAGCTGGGCTTTCAGAGTGGCAAACAACAGTACCACCAGCTTGCCTGCCTGTGTCTTTGTTCCCAGCTCCTACTGCTTGCTGTGGAGATAAGAAACTCTGTGAAAATAGCCGAGATGAGAAGTACTGGGGAGAAGCAGCTGATTTTGGGGAATCAAGAATATCATCCTGTAACTTACCTTCCTCTCTGTGCAATTTAATTCACATGTCTGCTACTGATGTGGGTATTTTGTTTGGCTTCAGCCAACAGTCACAAGAATAAAAGTTTGGAAAATAAAATCTTTCCTAGTTACTTCTTTTCCTCTCTCATCTGTCCCAAGGTACCAGCTTCATGGGAGCACTAAGCAACAAATTAAGGCATGGTGTAACCCCCAGTAATTACCACCTGTTGCAAGGTTTTGTCGTCCCCCCCACCCCCATGCTTAGAAACACAATTAGTGTAAACTATGTGGTGTCCACCAGTGGCATTATGTAAAACTGTGTAGGTTTTATTGCTGCTGCAGCTGAAACCAATAAACTCCACTCTACCAAACTGAGCACAAAAAGGCATTTAAAAGAGCACTATGCAAATCATAGCAGTCAATGAATGTTTGCCACGGGCTTGGTAAGAGTTTTCATCAAAACTGTGAGCTGTAGAGAGGTAAAAAGCCATGTAATGCAGTCACCTGTATTCCATGTAACAAATCCTTCTGCTTTGGCTTCTCAGGTCTTCGTGCCAAGGTGCTTGGGTGGTGGTGGTGATGGTGCTGCAGTGCTCTTCATACTGACAAAGGAGCCTTGGAAAGGCCAGCATCATGGGATGCAGTGCTGTGCAGGTGTATCACACTGAGATAAGAGAGCACAGGTGTTAGGCCAGGTGTAGATCCTAAAGAACCATAAAACACAATCACAGAATAATTTAGTTTGGAAAAGATCTTCAAGATCATTGAGTCCAACTGTCTGATCACCAGCATGTCAACCAGACCCAAGCATTCAGTGCCACACCCTGTCACATCTTGAACACCTCCAGGGATAGTGACTGTGCAGCCCCTTCCAAAGTTTAACAACCCTTTCAGTGAAGAAATTCTTTCTGATGTCCAACCTGAACCTTGTCTGGTGCAGCTTGAGGCCATTTCCCCTTGTCCTGTTGCTAGATTCCTGGGAGCAGAGCCTAACCCCCACCTGGCTGCACCCTCCTGTCAGGGAGTTGTGGAGAGTGAGGTCTCCCCTAAACCTCCTTTCTTTTCTGCCCTAAACACCCCTAGCCCCCTCAGCTACTCCACATATGACTAATTCTCTAGAAAAAGGGTAATTTCAGCCTCCCCATCAGTTCTAGCAAGTCTGCTCAGAGGAGCAAATGTCTCTGATGTGAAGGTTGTGTTGGCCAAGCACTGTGACAGGTAGGCTGCTTTGGGACCTCTAAGAGCCCCCCAGGCTGCTTTGATGATGTCCATATGGCCTGGCCCAGTGCTGTGTAGAAGGCCCTTTTGAAAGGCAGGGCATTTTGTCATTGTTCACTTTCAGGGTGGGATTAGTTCTTGGTCAGGGGCCAGCACCCGGGTGTGCTCTGCTGGTGTCGTCCTGGTTTGCCATCAGTGCCCTGCTTGGACATGGAGTCTGCTGGGGAGTGGTGCTGTTCAACACACTCACAGCTGTGACTGGCTCTCAGGGAAAAGACAAGCTCAGGAGTCTTCTTCAATGAGCAAAATTTTCAAAGAAAGGGCATTTTTCAGAGGAAGTGTGGCCTTTTCCATTGGTATCTTTGGGAATCTGATGTCAGGAAATCCTCTAGGCACAGAGCTGACACAGATATGTCCTGACTGTCGACTCTGAAGGTTTTCCAAGTTTTCTGGCATCCCAGCACATTCTCTAAGCTTCATCTAATAGAATTAGAATAGAATTAGTCCCTAAAACCAGTGAGGAGAAGCATGTGATGAGAAAAGAGGGAAAGCTGTGTGGCTCTGTTGTTCCATATTGTCCTGGAAGAACTGCTGGTAAGACTCCATAACCTCCATCACTGAGGACATGGCAAGTTTGCACTGAGTATTTGATTGATCTCCATGCTGTAAAAAAGGAAGTTCTTTGAAACAGACTAATCTTAAAAGTATATTTTAGATTTTTAAAACTTTGAGGAATCAAAGAAAAGCATTCACTTTTTATATGCTTCTCTAAACGACAAAAATAAAACTCTTTTTAAAGGGAAAAAATAGCATTTGTTCCACTACAGAACATGTTTGATCTTATTAAAACACTCCAAGACTCCTTCTTTTTTTTGCATTGCATTGAATATTCTCCCATTGTTGTGTGCTTGTGTCCGTACACATTATTTAATGGTCACATGAAATGAGCAGTCATGGTGAACTCCATCTTGCTGCAAGGCATAAACTTTCACAGTGAAATGTGAAAAGTATTTCATAAAAATTATAGAATATGCATCTAAATATATCATTGGTACACCTGGAATTACATGAGCTAATATCAACATGTCTACTGGGATAAAAATACTGGGGGTTTCTTAGGTTGCAGAGAGGAAGAGAAGAAAAGGGTAAGACACCTTTTATACTTCACCTCCTGCACAGATCCAGTGAAGAAGACTGTAAGTTTTCTTCATCTTCTCTGTCCCAAAAGATGAGCTTCAGATCTAGTTCATAATCTTATTATTATGGGATCCACAGCAGCCTTGGACTATTGCATCAGGCATTCTTTCCTCTTTGGAATATCTCTACCCCAAGCTACCTGGTACCAGCAGAGTCACAGCTGGAAGAAAAACCTTCCAGGAGCCAAGGAAGGAGAAGTTTATATGATTTACAGAAAAAGTCTGATACATTTTCACATTTCTCTGGAAATTCAAGTCTGGATTCTCACCTACCATCCAGTGTCCAGGTGAAACTGGACAATGGGGCTATGGATGCCTAAAGGAAATAGTGGGAATGACAGTGGTCTTGCCTGTCTTTATGCATTTTTATGAGCTTGCTGTGTAGGCTTCCCTTGGAGCCACCAAATCACAGAATCACAGAGTGGTTTGGTTGGAAAGGATTTTAAAGATCATCTCTTTCTAACCCCCTGTCATGGGCAGGGTCACCAGTCAATGGACACAAACATAGACTACTAGTTTGGATGTCTTGATGTCTCTTAGATGTCCTTGCTCTGAAAGAAAAGCTGTCTCCATTATTCAGCTCATCTGAATTTCTGAATTTCTGAATTTCTGGTTGTAGTTTAACACTATGATGAATCTTGCTTTAGGATTTGTGACATCAGGTCACAAATATCCCTCCACAGGACACCAAGGTCAGTGTTGTGTCATCTCACCTCATTGCTTCAAGCTCTTGAGAGGTCAGTCCTGTACCAGCAGGGTTTATGTTGTGTCAGGTGTTGTGCATTGCTGCTGTCCAGCTTTGTGTTAGATCATGCACCTGCGATGGCTCCCCAACAATACTCAAGGCAAGAAGCTTCTTAAAGCAGTGATCCCATCTCAGGAATGGCAACATTAAACCTGATCTTGGATTTTGTTATTTTTCTGAAGCAACTCTATGGTTCTAATATTACAGTTTAACTTCTGCTGCTTGTGTGGCACTTACTTTGCAAGTACCAGGTTCATCTGCCTTGTAAGAAAGAGAGATTTTTTTGTGAGATTCCTGAATATAAATTTCCACCCAGAGTATTATTCTGTTCAGAGTTTTATTCTGATTCCTGTAGCAAAACCTTTTCCTTTCTTCAACTAATACCCACACAATTTTTCTTCTAAATCTCGATTTCCAGGAACTTTGCCCTCCCCTCTCCCCCGGAATCAGAGGTTTGTGGTTAATAGCTTCCTGGATACACAGCCTGCCTTACACATTTTGCAAATTAAAGACAACATCCCGCTGAAATAAAAATCAAGTCTGATAAAAACACGAAGGAAAATACAGAACAGGGCACTACTGAGATGTAGATACTGGACTAATTTCTCATCTTCACTGGACTTTGTGTTGTGGAAATGAGAGTGCTGGTGATCATGGGAAAAGTGCTACTGGCTTTTCTCGTCATAATAAGCTGGTCTTTTCAATATAGTCTGGTGGCTCATTCACTTTATAGCTACAGTTTTCTATTCAGTTTGATCAGCCACTTGGAATTCCCAAGTGTCAGCTGCACAGTTTAAAAACTGCTTTCCAAAGGATAATTATGCAGACCTATTTTTAGATTCCTAAGTACCTGCATTTAGAAGGAGAATTGTGGATTTAGGCACCCATCTTAGAAGTGTAGCCCACAGCAATGCATTGCTACCTAGACTCCCAACTTGGGGGCTGAGCTAGGAGGATGACACTCTGTGTTTGTCCTTTGTCAGTGTCTATCCATGGCTTGCCTATGGCCAAAGACTTTACACACTTCCATAAACAAATGTCTCCACAAGAACTGGGATGAGCCAATATCAACTCTCAAATTGATGGCTGTAGTTTGGTAAGAAATTTACCCCACTGCCTTCAATTTTCCATCTTGCTTTGGTCTGTGGTCACACAGGAATTCATCTATGTTTACTGGACAAGCCATACTAATTAGAAGCATTTTGGATTTACCAGATCCCCCTGCATTATCTGCAAATGTCACCTACAAGGAACGGAGAGAAGCCCATTGTAGGAAACCCACATCTGGCATTTGATTAGAGCTTTGGAGCATTTTGAAACTCCTAGAGAAAAGACAAGATTCCAATTTCAGAGCATCCCTGACTCAGTTCATGACCTTAGCTGTCCTCTATGGTTTTCTCCAGGCTGCAATGACCCATTTTCATTGGGCCACTTTGCAGAGTGAGCTCTCCTGAGATTCTCCTTAGCTGCAGAAATCTCCAGGTCACCCACCTAGAGTCATGTCATGTCTTAAAGGTTATGTTGCACAGTTAAGCTTTAGGTCTGTTGGACACAAGTGAGGCTCTCTGAAGCTACCTACACCTTTTCTGTACCCTACTTCATTCACCGGGGCAATTTTTTTTCCCCCCTTTATCCAGGGACCTATGGTTGCCATTTCCAATTTGTGGTAACTCAGTGGGATTTCTAGAGGAAATCCTTCATTTCACTAGTTCTGGCAGCATCCTTACCTATAATGCTCCCTTTAGTGGTACCCCCATTGTTTGAATGGTCCCATTGTAGAACCAGTAGCTGCCCAGGCTATGTTTGGTTTGACAGACATTTTAAATCACCTAGCACTGCTGCATAGAGAAACAGCCCCAGTTTTGCTCTGTGTCTGCCGGCCACTGTTCTTCTCTGGTCTGGATTAGTATGGAAAAATACTGACTTAAACACATTAAAGAAAAATAGTATTGTTTTTTCAGTTCCCCAGGACATTTCACCTGGTTGCAGAAAGACCCATGCTAGCAGAAGAGAAGAGTGGTACAGGAGATCTGATCTGCTGCTTTCGGTGTTGTCAGCCTCAAGGATTTGTAGAAGTGCAACTTAAAGGAAAATATTTATATAAAGTACTGCAAAATACTGGGAAATTTTTTAATTGTAAAATATTGCAAAATTACTTTGCATCTCATGTCTAACCTGACTTTCTCTATGCAGTGCTTTCTGTTAGGACACTTCCTTTGCTTTTCTGGACCATAAAGATATTGTAGGTGTTGATCACATTGTTTTTAGCTGCAAGATTGGAGGTCACACAGATTTATGCTGTGAATAAGAGTAGTTTATCTTGTGTTCAATAATTTCTAGTGCAGATTTGAGGGGATCCATACAAGAGTCTTGCAGCTGATGAATCACATAAGGACAAGTAAGATTTTCCTTTCCTTCCAGGCTGGAATTCTCTTCTCTCTGCAAACATGTCTTGATATTTCAGCCAAATAGCTCTTATTATTAATAAAGACCCATCAGAGATTTTAATCTAAACCCCAAACATATAGCCTCATTAAGAAGAAATTCTTCTCTCTGAGGGTGGTGAGGCCCTGGCACAGGTTGCCTGGAGAAGTTGTGGATGTCCCATCCCTGGCAGT
This sequence comes from Certhia americana, assembly GCA_018697195.1. Taxonomy (NCBI): domain Eukaryota; kingdom Metazoa; phylum Chordata; class Aves; order Passeriformes; family Certhiidae; genus Certhia; species Certhia americana. The sequence continues at coordinate 57,354,713 of CM031879.1, read as the reverse complement.
GTCCAAAGCCAGGCTGGATGGGGCTCTGAGCAACCTGGGACAGTGGCAGGTGTCCCTGCCCATGGCAGGGGATGGGACTGGATGGGCATTAAGGTCCCTTCCAGCCCAAACCATCCTGTGATTCTGCCATTAGTCCTCCATAGTGATGTTGTCTGACAGAACCACCCCTTCCCCTGGGGGGACATTTAATTCAATTCAGAAAAGATGTCAAAGTCTTGTCCTCCAAGCTGCAGCTGACACTCAGGTGACACCTATAACTGCATGATTTTTATTTTTTTTAAATTATTTTTCATCATATATTTATTGGAAATTATATTGGTTGAAAATGTTGTCAATACAATGGTGGTGCTCTTTCTGTACTGGTGGAATTCCTAGGTTCCTGGTTCTCTACTGGAAGAGTCTGTAAATGCCACAAATTCTCATGCTGCCTGGTTATTTCAAATTTGATATTGCTTTGGACTATTTTTCCTATGGCATCCCCTAATTTGGACCCTGCAGAACCAGATGTTTCCTTTTATGTTGTTACTGATCACAGGAAAGAAAAAAACAAAACTAATGTGCAAAAAATTTGGCAAGTGACAGCTTGAGTGCAGAATTTTGTAATGCTGAGCCTGTAAGCCTCATACTAAACTAGTTCCAAAACAGGATGTTGCAGTGCATGTCTAATATCCCCTTTCCACCACACCCCAGAGCAATTTCTGTTGCTATCTGAGCTATGAACTACATTAAAAAGCAGCAATCATATCTCGCAAAGCAAGATTATATCTACTTCAACAAGCAGCAGGCACAGGTTTCATCCATCTTGCTGGAATAGATGAACACAAAGGTGTTCCACTTTGAGACACCGTGCAGTGAGAGCCTCCCTTGCCTCCCAATGCCCTGACAGTTGTGTTACTACAGCGACAGAAACAATCATCCTGTTTGTTAGTCATACCCAAAACTCAGACTTGCAGAGCATAGATATCCTTTCCCATTACTGCTCCCATCATCTAAATAGAGCCAGGATAAAAATCAGATCTTAATCTGGTCAGTCATATGGCAATCCACGCCATCCTTGATTATCAGCTCTTGTTCCCCAGCAGCAAATATGTCGTAGTTCATTCCACAACAATCTCAATTTCAGGATATGGTTATTAGAAAAGTTTTGAGGGGTTTATTAACATTGTCTCTTGGTCTATGGGATGTCACAATTTGTGTAGCTTGGGGAAAAGCACTTAAAAAAACCTCCATAGTTTGCACTTTTTCTAACAACAGGCTGCTATTTATTATTGGCAAGAACAGAGCATGGGCTTTAGAATTTAAGCAAAAAAGACCTCTGGCAATGAGGAAATGAGCCTAGACATTTTTCATGAATGGGTTAGAGCTGCTTAACTCTGACTGGCTTGTTTTCTTTTCTTCCTATTCACATCACTCAAGTCCCACCTTCCTGCCTTAAAAGGCATCTCGTTCCCTGGCAGCAAGACAAGTATCTGTTTGATGTCAGCACCCTTTTATTTGCTTAAAAGCATCTTTTTTTCAAGGCAGTAAATTGAAAATGACTACCGCATCGAGAACTAGCCAATTTTCAGCACTCTCTGCAGAACTGCTCTGCTTTCACATTTGAGAGTTATCATTAATTTTCTAATGAATAATGAGATCAGAGAGCTTGCATGCTGTATTATGTGTAGGAAAGTGCTTATGTAAATCAGTATGGCTGTGGTAGCTTCCCAGGGGAACTTTAAAGCTTATCATATCATTAAATCTGATAACAATTCATTTTTTTAAAAAGTAATGCAAGAAAAAAAAAAAAGGTCTATTCATTGCCTGTTTGTAATAATATGTTTATAATATGAAAGAGAAAGGAAGGCTGCAAGATCATATATGAGAAAATGCAACGAGAAATTCCTTAGGCTTTGCAAGCTGCACCCTGTGTGGAGGAAAAAAGCACTCACTGTATTTACATAGCTGAACCCTGTGAAATATGTTGATTGTAATGAGAACATTGTCATCATTCAATATGGATTTCACTTTTCCAGGCTCCCTGCAACATATTCCAAAGCTTTTCTAGCACTACACTGCCAGGGACCTTAAGGGCACCATCCTCATATTCCCCTTTTTCTGCCTTATAAATAATGAGCTCAATGAAATTTTAACCTGTTTTTGGCATCTCAGTGACAGGGGTGCTTATGAGTTGTACTGGGGCCAAAGACATCAGGATACCATTTTTCCAGCAGGACAGACAGCTGCTCCATGGATTCTAGTCATCATGCTTACCACCTAGAAAACTTTTAATTAGTCTTCCTGTTTCCTTCCTCCCCTGCTTTGTGCTGAATATAAACAGCATTTGATTTGCCAGGACTGTGCAAGCTTCAGTGTGTATTGTGGAGACATCATCAGTGCCCCTACAAAGTCAGAAGTCTCAGTGCCCCTTTTATTTCCTTGGGATGAACTCAGACAGAAATATGCCTATTCTCATGCCCAAGTGTAGAATGAGTTTAGATTGCATATTAGGAAGAAATTCTTCCCTGTGAGGGTGGTGAGGCCCTGGAACAGGTTGCTCAGAACATCTGTGGCTGCCCCATTCCTGGAAGTGTTCCAGGCCAGGTTGGAAGGGGTTTGGAGTGACCTGGTATAGTTTTCCAATTCCCACAGCAGGGGAGCTTTTAAGATCCCTTCCAACCCCAACCATTCTGTGATTCTATGATGAGTGAAGTCCCTGCATCTCCTCCCATCCCCTATTCCTAAGGCCATGGTTGAGCCTTAGGAGGTGAGATATGTTCTTACCACTGTGTCCATGTGGGGTAATCAGTCACAACTCATTGAATAATGACTAATAATACTTTGCCTTTTGGAGCTCATTTCCCCGCTGAGTCTTAAAGTATTTTGAAAAAACCCAAATTCCTCCTTTCTACTAATGCAAAGATGGATTTAGCAGGAGGTGTTCCCCATTAACCCAGCCTGATGTGACACATTCTTTTGCTTCACAAGGTAGCGGACTGTGACCTCCACCATCCATCTGCAAGAAATGAGTACCACTGAGACTTGGGGGAGCACAGGTGTGCTGATAGGAAGCCAGGAGCTTCCTCTTTTTAACCCAGAACATTCCCAGTGCCATGTTAAATATTAGCTACACGTTTTTCTACATTTGTCAGAAAGGGGGAAAAGAACGCATCTGTTCCTCAGGGATGATGAACTGAAATTGGCCCCAATTCAGGGGAAAAAAGTCTATTCAGCACAGCACTTACACTGAGACATAAGTGCCAGCCTGAATGGAGAGGGAGTTAAGCCTCTGTTTAAATGCTCTCCTGAGCAGGGGTCATTAGCACCAGCTCTCTCCCTGCACAAAGCACTATTCCTCATGGAAGCAGCCAGCATTCAGATGGGCATCCAAACTTTGGGGGGGCTTGCTTTATCTCAACCATTTTCTGCTGCTCCTCGAAGGCCAGTTGGCTGCTGTATGCTTGGGGATCCAAAGGGAAGGCTCCCAGCAATCTGCCAGGAGAGCCATTCAAGCTTCAAGTGCTGGTTTGGAGGGCAGTGGCATTAGGTGGGGATTCCACGTGAGGCAGGTGGGGACGCCCTTTGAACTCCAGGAGTAATGAACACCTTTTTCTGTTGGATACCTGCTCAAATTACTATCAAATGGCAATACTGAGAAAAACTGTGCAGCGACACAAGTATTCTGGCAGATTTAGAAATAAATATGATCTTCTGTGATCAGCATAAATATTTGAATATTGCCTGTCAAACTGTGAATAAAATTGATTTATCCATAGAAAGAGTTTTACCAAATACATGGATTAATGAGAAAATTTTTTCAAACACTTTTCCCATCCCCAGCAGAAAATTTTTGATGCATTCTTCACACATGGAGCCTTCTTGAATTCAGCTATTTGAACACCACCTGGATCCTTGAGGGTGACTTATGGCTGTAACTCACAGGTAGATTTTTTTGATTTCACAATGTTCTTGAGAGGAGTTGTTGTGAGTTTGAAATGTATTTTGGTTCTTGTTTTGCACAGTCAAAGGCTAAATACCCATAAGAACTGTTGGACTCAGCTGCCTCTATGTCACACAAGGTGGCAGGAGGTTTGTAGTTATGTGACAGAAGGGCAGAGAGAACAGGACTGCAAATGAACATCTCTGAATTAAATTTAGATATATGATCTTTGTGCTGAAGCATTTGAATTGGGAAAAAAAAAAGAAATACAGAATACATGAACAAAATCAAGTGAAACATTTTCTTGATATTTGGATTTTAGCTAGATGTCAATTGCTATGGAATATAATACTCCATCACTAGGAAGTAAGGTCATCTTAATGACCATTAAGGGGATTTACCTTGGGGTCAGGGATGGTCACTTGTCAGGATAAGGTTTTATTGATGGATTTGACAAATATATTCAAAGTAATGACTGATATGTAACCTGTTTGCCTTTACATTGCAAATTAAAATTTTCCAAGGACCTTGGAATTAAGTGTTATTTTTACAGCAGTGAAAATAGAAAGAAAATTGAGCCCTGCATTGCAAACACCTGTAATGTGGTCTGACTGGACAACAGTTCTTCAAACTCTTTCTTCAGCCTCAGATTTCTGAATTTAACATTAAAAGTTACCTGAAGGTATCTGGCTCTGCTCTTAAGCTCACGTGGACCAGCCCCTTGACCTGTAAACAGTCACACTACACATTACCCTGTGGAGAAAGGTGTTTCTCTTTGTTGGAAGTATATTCCTGGCTTCTGTGGTGATTCATCAGTGCCACGAAACTGCATCCTCTATGAGCTTACAAGACTATTCAGTTATATAATGTATAAAACTCTGTCATAGGATTGTGAGAGTGATTTTGTTTTGATGGCTGAAATGGGCCAATACTGTAGTTATGATGGTGTTCCTTCTGACACACTCTTCTTATTTCAAGGAATGTCTACTTCTAAATCATTCCGCATTCCCAAGAAACAGTCATGAGCTTCACCCAAGCATTTGAATTAACTAAAAACATTACATCCTTGACATTCCACTTCGATGGTGTTATGAATCAGCTGATGTGTAAATGAAGGGTACCTCTAATTACTGGGAGATGATCAGCAAGGACAGGCATTTAACAAATGACAACAGCTTCAGTCAATTTCCTGTGAGTCAATCTAACTGTGACATTATTCATTGGTAAAGCTGGACAGTCACATTCAGGGACACAGCTGAGAAATCCTTGTGAGATCCCACCTACAGAGCTGCATGCAGCCCTGAGGCCCACCACAGGAAGGACAGGGAGCTGCTGCAGCCAGGCCAGAGCAGGGACACCAAGGGGAGCAGAGGGATGGAGCAGCTCTGCTGGGAGCAAAGGCTGAGGGAATTGGGATTATTCTGCCTGGAGAAGAGAAGGCTTTGGGGTGACCTCATTGTGGCCTTGCAGTGCTTGAAGGGAACCCACAGGAAAGATGGAGAGAGACTCTTGACAAAGTGTGACAGAACAAGAGGCAATGGCTTCACACTGACAGAGTGACAGGTTTAGATTTGATATAAGGAGGAAATTGTTCCCTGTGAGGGTGCTGAGGCCCTGGCACAGGTTGCCCAGAGAAGCTGTGGCTGCCCCATCCCTGGCAGTGCCCAAGGCCAGGTTGGATGGGGCTCAGAGCAACCTGGGATAGTGGAAGATAACCCTGCACATGGCAGTGGGGTTGGGACTGGATGAGCTTCCAACATAAACCATTCTTTGATTTTGTGATTCTATGATCTATGAATGTGTGCATGTGGTGAGAAGGCCTAATTTGTGCCCTGAGATTTGGGCAGTTTTATAGGAAAGATGGGAAACTGCTTCTCCCATGTCCAATGTGAATATTCCAGCAGCCCAGAGCTGAATCTCTGCCAGTCTTCCTGCTCCAAATTGCTCCTGCAGACCAATTCCTAACTATCTCCAGGCAGAAGGGGCCCCAGTCAGTGGGAACTGCAGGGGAGCAGGAGCAGTGGAACGGAGGCAGCAGCCAGCTGTGCATGAGAGTGGGAGAGCCGTGAGCTGGAGAATTGGGATCAGAAGACCCTGAGAGGGAGAGGGGCCCTCCCTGCAGCTGGCAGAGCACCAGCCATAGCTGTAGCACAAGAACACAGGGCACTGGCCTGCAGGCAAGACACTGGGATGGAAGCATCCCAACAGGATGCCTCTTTTATTGCTCTTGTATGGGCTGCCCACAGGGGCCGGGCTAGGAAGGGTTGTTTTGTTCCTTTTTTGAAACCATTGCAAAAGTTGAGCCCAGGGTAGTTGCGCAGCTTTGTTCTGCCTCTCTAGCAGAGTCGTTGATTCATTGAAAGATGCAAGTGTTGGTGCAAACCCAGTGAGGGCTGCTGTCCTCAAAGAGCTGCTGATTCTCTTGGTTTCTCATCTCAGTTTCATGTATCTCCCCACATTAGCACAGGGTGGAAAAGGGCTGCTGTGGCCCAATTTGGGGGGCGAATATGAGTGCATATGAGAGTAACAGAGGTTGCATGGACACTGCTTCCTGTTCCAAGGGTTTCCCAAATCCTTTACTGCTTGAGTTTTGAGTTCTTAGTTTCTTTTTTTTTTTTCTCTTTTGTAGTAGTAGTCTTCACTCAGTCATTTCAAGCATTTCTCTGCAGCTGAGGGACAGACTATTACTATCTTGGAGTATGAGAGCTGAGATTCACACTGTTTACAGCACTCCAGATAAAAAATCAGTGAACACTACTCTGATGACAACTATATAGCAGGAAGCAACAGTATTTGGTGTTTGAATATAAATCAAGGATCTCTACATATAGGTATTATGTAGATCCCCTCCAGTAGGTATTCCTTTTCCTTGTCCTAATGGTTCATAGAAACTGACGGTAACTGACTTTTCAACTGAAGAGAATGGTCATTGCCCATGCTATCTCCTTCTGGGATTTTTCAGGCTCAGTGGGCAGAATGTTTGCCAGCTGTGTGCCCCTAACACCACATTTGCAGCAACAGTCAAGCAGCTGTTTGGAGCTGGGAGTTAAGAGACACTGGGATGCTGGGATGGGGGCTAGGAATAAAAGTCTAATTTTCCCTGTGTGAAAAACACAGGAATTATCTAATCCCTGCTCTGGCTGCCCCCACAGCAACTCCAGTGACACAAATAGATGTGGGGTATTGCATTACATCATCAGGACAAACCCTAATGGGTTTATTTATGGCCCAGGAACAAGATTCTGATCTCTGCTTACCTGGTGTAAAGTGGGAGTAACTGCAGAGATAAACTGACATAACAAAGATTAGAGCCTGGCCTCTTTTGTCTGTAGCTGGTTTTAGAAGCAGCTGGCTTTTAGAAATTATGGATGTCACATAAATCACTGGTAACAAAGTGGTTCTGGACTTCAGCCTCCAGCAGCTTCTGACCATCTATCTCTGTAAAAGTGATGGTTCTCCATGCAGCTGGTTTGTGTCCAGAGGCTTTCAGCTGAGCAGAGTGGACAATCCTCCATCTCCCACAGCCTCAAGGAAGCAATGAGATTTGTGTAGCCCAGGCAATCAGAAGGAGACAGCTCATGAGATGCCATCTGATCGGAGATGGGGCTCCAATAACGGAAGTCTGCTGAGCACAGGGCAGTCATATCTCATCTGCTGAGCTCTGGAGGGAGAAGGGTGTTGGACAATAAGCAGCCCTGATAGCAAAGTAGATCTTCTATTGAGATACAGCCTGGTACTGACTGCCTGCACAGCTCTCTGAATACAGCCGAGGCTAAGGAGGTAAATACATCTCATCCATCCTTAAGTACCTTGAGAGGAGGAATGTAGAGTGTTTGTTGATCTCTTATATTAAATGTGGCTTTCATTTTAAAAGACATTGATATTCTACATACAAAATAACCTGAAGCTGCACTGATTTTGGGTGTGCTCATCCCAGAATAATGATTGTGGGGCTGTATCCTCTGGTTTTTTGGTTCCAGGGCTGTGGGGCAGTGTATTTCAGTAAACAATTACCTGTTACCTGTCTGGGAAGAGTAAGATATGAGGGTATTTAGATTCAGGTTACACTAAGCAGAAGGCCATTTTTGTGCCCTGAAGCTGCTGTAAAGATCAGCTCATCCAAGGTAAATATAGGCTTCACTTTTAGTACTATGCTTGAGGAGGAGATTAACTAATAAAGGGGTTTTTTTTAATGTTAGAATTGCTAAAAGATGACATCTACCTTGGGCCAGTTAATTCTCAAACTATACAAATTGCTTTAGCCCCATCAGCAGTAGTTTGTACTGGCTGAAGATCTCACACCTTCACTGATCTTAAATGTAGAAACTTCCAGGTTGCTGTTACAGAACGTGCAAATTTTGTCTTTGCTGGAGTCTCACATAGGACTACCACCAGTACAAACAATGTATTTAATGTGTCTTAAAGAATTCTACAATTCCTGGAGTCTGTTGTTAGGCTTATACTTGAGAAGACCAAGTCTGATTTACTCAAAGGAAAGCTGATACAATTTGGTCATGTTTGGTGGTATAAAAGTGGCTAAAAGATCCTGCTAGTGGAAAACCCCCACCCCTAAAACATATTACAGACAACTGAGCAGAAACATTCTTACAAAGAAAAGTTTAGTTCATTACTTCAGTATTTATTTGTGTTCCTGTTTGGAAATGTCTTCAGTTTGAGCCAGGGGAGGCCGAGGCTGGACATTAGGAGGACTTTCTTCATGGAAAGGGTGTCAGGCATAGGAACAAGCTGCCCAGGGAAATGATGGAGTCACAGTCCTTTGTTCAACTGGATGTGGCAGTCAATGCCATAGTTTAGATGACAAGATTGTGATCAGTCAAAGACCAGTGGAATGGACCAGTGGAATGGAGGATCTCGGGGGTCTTTTCAACCTCAATGATTCTGTGACTGTGTGGTTCTGTGAAGGTGTCAGGTGTGCAGAAATAAAGGCCTAAGTTCTGCATGTGTGAGGTCATCAGCAGCCTGCGTTTTGTAGGTTGCAGAGAGGTTCTCTATCAGGATGGACTAAAGACAGACTTGCAAAGAAACCTGCTCCACCTTCCTGATTTGCAACTACATTTCACTGCACTTGTCTGTTGTTTTTGGAAGTGTCTTTTTCAAATATTGGGATATCCTGGGATCACTCTATTCATTAACCAGCTAGAACTGAGCAGGAGGGGGGTGGCTGCTCTGCCTAAAGCACAGTTGGGGCTTTTTGTTATGTAGGAGTACCTGGCAGCTTTGCAAAGGACAACAAATGATTCCTTCCTAATGTGAGAGCAGCAGGAGCCAGGCGTTCTGGTGGAAGGCAGGGCTGCTGCATTAGAGGGAAGAAGTTGCTGACACCCAAAGAAATGAGAGAGGGTGTGATAGGAAAGAAAAATATTTTGAAAAATTTTGTTTGCAAGTGGGGACTGAATAGCTCTGAGAAAAACCAGGGCATTAAACATTTTTCCTCTTCTCTAAGAAAATAATTTCCAAAGGGTGGAGCTATAAAATACCTCGATGTTATAGTTAATATTTTAGTAAAATATTGTTGTTAAGACAGAGGTCTCTGCACATTGAATCTCTTCTGACTCCCTATCCCTTGCAGAAATTTTCTCACTTCTCCTCTTAAAGGGATCAAAATTTAGCCTAGAGTAGATGCCAGCCATAGCCTGAGCTTTTAAACACTTCCAATTTCATGTGAGAGGGTTGCAATTTTTCTTAGAGGGGGAGTGACCACAAAACTCCCTGTGGAAAGCAGGAAGAACATGTGAAGGCACCCTTCAAAGGGTTGCTTTGTGAAGGGTACAATGTCTGTCTGACATCACAGTTGCTTTCCTGGCTTTTCTGGCTGGTGCTGCTTTCTCCCTTTCTGAGAGACTGGGCATGGTAGTCAGGATGCTCCAAGATGATGGGCAGAAAGCTCCCAGCAGGAAGGCAATGAGGGTCACTGTCTGGGAAAAGGTGCTCCTGTTTTGGAGAGGGATTTACAAGGGGCATGGCATGGCTCTCAAAGCAGACTTCTGTGCTGAGCTTTCACTTCAGCAGTCTCAGCTCTCCCCAGATCCCTGTCTGCAAACAGCCTGGTAGGATGGGAAGCTCTGTAAGGCAGGAGATGTGTCCCATTATGCATCTGGCACCAGGAAACCCTTAATTTCTAGGCATCATTGTAAGGCAGGTAGTAACTAAGAGTTGATTATGTTTGAGAGCGGCAGCTTGGCAGACTGCAGAATGAAGTACAGATAAAGTGACCTTGTGATTTTGAAAGCAAGACCCATTATTTGTTTTGAAACATATTGCCTCAGTGACCCTGCAAGTTCTGCAGACATGTCCTGTCTGGAAATGCCATAACAGGTTGTTCGCTATATTTTCAACTGAGTTAAGGTTTTGTTGAAATAAGGAATATCAATCAAAGGCCAGAAGGCCACATTCCTTTGGTGTTGTTGATTTCACCAGTATCTTTTGTCTGAAAGCCTGCGCTGACAGGGCATCAGGGAGAACTCCTGGGGTGAGTGGGGATGAGTGAGGGCAGCCACATGGATCTGCATCCCTGTCAAACTTGTGTCAGCAGAGGTCAAATTCTCAAGCTCCAGAGAGGACCCTCCAGCACCCAGGGATTAGCCAAGGGGAAAGCCAGACACCCTTCATAGCACAGAATCAACATTATCTAGAGCGTGACAGGGACAAGTGGAATATAATACATGGGGGTGTGCAAGGGAGGTGCTGTTCACAACTCCAGAAAATGGCAGGGACACAGCTCTCTCCCTGCCCTGAATCCTCACCTTTTGTAACAGGAAATGTTCAAAATGAGATTTGTGTGTGAGGGACAGTCTGACCATGGTGCTGAGGTCAAGTGTATGTGTTGGTCTTGGTTCATTGCAGCTTTTTTTCAGGCTAGGATTCGAGTTCACGTGAAACACAGCTCACTTACATGTAGTGAGACAGAGCTGGGTGAGTTTTCTTTTCTCTTGGTGGCAAATGGAAATTTTGCTGAGAAAAGTGCTGGGTTTATTGTCTAGAAACTGTTCACAAATTTGGTATTCATTGAAAAGTTACTTGGATAAAAAAGTGTATTAAGGTACATTCAGAAAACCAAAGGAAAAAATTATGTGTCCCTTTTCACCTCTTAGCATCAAGGATGTGGGATAGACAAATTCCACCCTCTCTTTTTCCTGAGGTGATGTGATCTTAACTTGCCATCATATTTGGGCTATTTTGGTTGGTGATGTACATGGCTGCTCCTAAGGGAGTCTGTCTTCTGCTCAGTGGTGTCTGTGTGCACGCTCAGCCTCTGGCAGAAGTAAGGAAAACCTGGTTTTGTGAAACATCAGAAGAAAGTCACAGAAGTTAAGGACATTTCAGCTCATGCTGGCTGGGCAGTAAGAGCATATGTACCTTCTCAGCTACCTTGGTTCAGCTGGGGTGCTTTAATCTGGTGGTGTTTGAGCCCTTCAGTCCCAGCCTTGAATTATGTGAAGGAAGCAACAATGTGTAACAAGTCCTGGCAGTCCTACTCGGTTTGTGTGAACATCAAGGCTGGCATTTCCAAAGCATGCAGGTGACTTTTGAAACCAAATTCAATTTACAGTTAGACTTTGTGGCTCCGAAGTGCCTTCATTACTTTGGGAAATTAGATTTTGGGCCAAGTATTTAAAAAAAAAAAAAAAATCTATCAGAATTGTTAACAATGGGACACAAGTTCCTGAGTTACTTGGGTAGTTTTGAAAGCATTACTCACTTATTTCCTTCTCTGAAGGAACTGAAAGAGTGACAAATCTGTTTTCCAGAGAAAAATAGTTTCAATTGCAGGACACAGTCTAAGGTGCAGATATTAGTGAAAGATGGGATAACACAGAGGTAGTTTTCAAGAGGATAGCCAACAACACACGTGGTTGAGCGGTAGTCTCCAGGTTTGCCCTTCCCTCCTTCATGTAGCGCTCTTTGGAAGTCAGGCATTGCCTGAGAGGGGGAGAAAGCCTTTTCCAGAGGCACTGAAACCCTTGAGCCGGGTTCCTGCTGGCCCTCTGCCCCTGCAGGTACTTTGCGCCACGTGGGTGGGGCTGCAAGGTATAAATGCGCTCAGCTCCTCGGAGACGGAAACAGCACAGGTAGGGCGCGATAATCAAGAAGATAATCTGGAAGGCTATTTACAAGGATCATAATGGAAACAGGTTTCCATGACCTCCTCCTCCTTTATTGCTGTGCCTTTGGTTTGACCCGGCTCAGGGCTCCCACTGCTGCATCGCTGGGAACATCGTGCTCAGCCTGGCAGGGAGCCCGGGGCTCCCAGAGGAGGGGGAAGGTTTTGGCTTTTACTTGCAGTGTCAAATCAGCTGCAGAAGAGGGAGCCCATGTCTTCTCCAGCCTGGCACCTCCGGTTTCATCTTTTCTCCCCGATCATTTTCACACCTGCACAGGACGAAACTGAGAAGGAAAGGTAAAAAATGGAGTGGGTTAAGGAACACGAGTGTGGACATCACTGCCTAGCCCAGATACGTCCCAGAGTCTCCCCACGGGGCCAGGCCCCTCACCTCCAAAGGCCAGAGGCTGCAGGAGGAGGAAAGGTCCCTTTGGGCAACCACAAGAGGTACCAGCTGAAAGTCTTGTGACTGCCAACTACACAGGTGCTCCAAGCACGCTCCTCGAAGGGTGTCAGAATGACAGGAATGTTTCCTCTGCAGCACACAGACGTGAACTGGCTTGCATGGGACACGGTTCAGCAGGAGGCACCTCAAACATCCGTAACACCAAAACAAGCAACACTCAGGCAGAACCACTCTGATTATGCCCTTCACCCACACACTTCATAAGCATCACCCTTTTTACTTCCCACTCCAGTTCATCCTGACCAAAACAAAAGGCAAGGGAGATACCGTTAATGAGGTGCAGGGGGATGGACGCTATCAGCCTTTGCACATCTGTGACGAGCAGGTTTAGCAGAGCTCCCAAAGAAAACACAAGCCGTTGCATTAGCATCAGAAAATGCCTGACCTTACAAAAAAAAAAAAAAAGCATTATTCCCTGCAAATACCATAGTATGTATTGCCCCTCCACCCCGCGCCAGGAAGGGATCTGTGGCAGGGATATACTTCAAGGAGACTGTGGTTTATATTACAGCTGCTAAGATAACCGTGAGCGTTCAAAAGGAATCCCAGCTAGTGCAGCTTGTTTTACAATACCAGACTCCAAGTGGGGGAAGTGGAAAGTAAGTTTGTTTTCCACACTGCCCCTTTATCTTGATGTCAAATATATCCCCTGGGAAAGGAAAACATTTAAGTAGCAGATCCCATGGACACACACACACACACACACACACACACACACACACACACACACACA
>CM031879.1:57268665-57341463 GCA_018697195.1 Certhia americana | reverse complement strand
CACACACACACACACACACACACACACACACACACACACACACACACTCATGCGCCTTTTCCCCCATCGAGCTGTAGCCATGTCCAGAGCATGGCACTGTTCAGATTGTGGGTGCTGCTGGACAGCTGGAGTTTTGGCAAGGAAAGCCCAGAAAAAAGGTGCTTCAGGTAAGATAATCAACAGTCACAGGTGCTGGTGCCAGTGTGTGATCTGGGCTGGCCAAACCCAAAAGCCACCTGCTGCAGGTGGAGTTGTGATCTCATTAAAAGCACCCCTTCATGTGAGGGGATAATTACTGCTGGATAGGAACCATTTATTTGTGTGGACAAAAGCATAACAAAATCCAGTCATAAAGCTCCACAGATAGCTCATGTCTGAAATAAGATGGACATTTTTAACAAGGAGGGGCAGGAACTATAGGTGTGGTTTCTCAGGGGAGCATTGGGGGGGGGGGGGTCTTCATTGCCTCTTTGGAGTACTGTAAATGTAAATGTACTGAAAACTGTAAATGTTTTGATCTAATTCAATCAGAGCTCTGGCCTTAATACTGACATTTTTTCCTGGATTCTGAAGTCTTAGATGATCATAATAGAACTTCCTGGTCTGAAAATCTTTTACAAGGCACTGCTATGTGTAAGAAGCATACATGGATGCAAGCCCTTCCATTATTGTTATTGCTATTATTCCTGGAGAGGGACTCTTCATCTGGAACTGTAATGACAGGACAAGGGAGAAGGGCTTCAAGGAGAAAGAGAGTCAGTTGAGATAAGATATTAGAAAAATTATTCCCTGTGAGGTTTGGAAGACACTGGAACAGGCTCTCCAGAGAAGCTGTGGCTGCTCCATCTCTGGAAGTGTCCAAGGCCAGGTTGGATGCGGCTTGAAGCAACCTGGGATAGTTGAAGATGGCATCCCCACGGCAGGGGGATGGATCAAGATGATCTTTAAGGTCCCTTCCAACCCAACCCATTCCATAATTCTATGATTATTCTCCAGCCTGACTGATGAGGATCTGTGTTTCCAGAGCTCTGGATTACAACCCTGCTGGTGGGCATGGTGTTTGCACCAGAAACATGGTAAAAATGCAAAGAGAATCTCATACTTGGGGCTAAATTGGTAAAAAGACAACCACAGGATAAGAACCAATGTTGCAGCTGCAATGTGGACGCCAAATTTGCTTGCTGGCAGGTGAGGGAGTACTGAACCAGGGTTCCTAAAGAGTATGAAAATGCTTGGGGACACACCATCTCACCCACAAAAATTAATGAATAGACTGGGATTCTTCTTAAGACAGGATCAGAGAAGCAGCCAAGGTATTTACATGAACATACACATCTTTCCAGTGCTAGCTAACTAGACAATGCTGCAAAAATGAAATAGGGAGCTCACTGAACATACCCATGCTCTGGAAGAACAGCAATTTCAGACCCATATTTGGGTTTCACAGAAGGCTGTTGCTTTGTTATGAGGTTGAAGCACATTTCCTGTGCGAAAATTCTTCACATGCGCTTTGTTCTACGTTGACGTGTGACTCTGTCACCAGCCCCTGTGGCTTGGGGCCACCACTGCTCACACCACATCTTACTGCTGAGCCTCTGTAACTGTCCTATTTTCTCAGTGCAAAGACTGAATCTAAGAAGTCTGGTTTCTCTCTTGCTTGGCACATGCTTTACACTGGTGATGCTCCTTGCCTTTCTAACAGCAGGAAGAAAATCTTGGTAACAACTCAAGGAATGGGAAGGAATGTTCTTTTCAGAGTCCTAACTGCTCAAACTGCAGTAATTTCAATAGGTAGAGCCCTGGTGTCACTACGGGGAGCCACCAAGCACAGTGTCTTTCAGCCCTTGCCTTTGTGTCTTCTGCACCCACCATGAAGTTTGTGGTGTAGATATTCTCCTCAGAGGAGATCTCTTGTGGGAAACCTCTTAATTTTCTGTTCCTGCACAAGAGTTTTCAGAGTGTGGGTCTGGGAGGTGTGGTTGTCAGAGATTGTCACCTGAGGATGCCATTGCCAGCAACAGGGCTAAAAGTCTTGTGGTCATGATACAAAGCCAGAAGATGCTATTGTGATCATTTGTACAGTGTACTGTAATAAAATAAACTGTGGAAAATGCTTGATTGAAGAAAATATGTTTCTAAACAAAGTTATTTTATTTCCTGTATGTTTTCAATGGCACTGCCTCTTTTAACTATTTCCCTCTCTCCTCAATTATTCATCCCTTCTTCTCCTGGTGTGGAGAGACTCACAACTCATACTACAGCATCAGTTTTCCTCCTCTGCCTCTTGGGCACTCCTGAAATGCAACCAAACCCAAATCAACCCAGTAGACTCCTCCCACGTTGAGCATTTCACTATTTTTTGGAACACCTTCTAGAAATGGAGCTGGTACCTCAGAAGATGTAAACCAGCATCAGGGGTTTTTTTTAACCACCAAAGAGATTAAAACTACAACAAGGTAAATAAATCCCAACAGATTTCAGTGGATTTTCTGTCTAGTCAAAACCATTTAATTTTTAGGAAAATTGAAGATTTGATTGATTGATTGATTGATTGATTATTTCACCGTATAAGCACATGACAGACTAAAATCCGGAGACATATCCTGCAACATCTCGTCCTCTGATTTTGAAATGTCCCCTGGCTACTTGCCATCTGCAGTGCAGGGTGTCACTATGCTCCATGTATCAGCTGAGGTTTGGGATGACTATGGCCAACACCAGATGTTTCTTGCATGTTCACAAGTGCCAGGAGATCTCTTTCCTGCCATTTACCAACAGTTTATATTTGCAGGATACTCAGTCCTTCTCAGAGAACTCCAGCTTATTGTCCTGATGATACATTTTGAAAAGGAGTTCACTGTTGCTCTTTTGAACTTCCTCTTCCTTGTCCTCATTTGTTAGTGGATTTCATTCCTCCCCAGCAGTTATTCATCCCTGAATGCCTGAATTAGCTGTAAAAGTTTTTTCTATAACTGGTGGTCATTGAGAATCTTTGTCAATGAGCATTAATAGACATGAACATATTGAGAAAGAGATGAAAATCATCTCTGTGGGGATTACCACATTTTATCTCTCTAATTTGATATCTTTGAAAGTGGTTGGTCAAGCACTTTATAATGAAGAACTTTGCACCATTGTACTTGTGAAGGATTCCTCTTCCTTGCCCCAGCTAGTTGACATATTTTATGTTTCGTTTTTTAAATATTGTAAGATTTTTAGTATTTTTAACCTCTAATTGTTCATTCATATCTGTATCTCAGGACACCTCATCAGCTTTCAGAAAACCTCTTTTTCAACACACCTTAATTCTGACATTAGTACCTTTATTTTGGAAAGTAGTTGCTAAGTGAGAACTATACTTAAAAAAAACTTCTGTAACAGGATTTAAACATTTTATCCATGCATTAACATAGGCAGCTTAAAAATTATATTCTTATGATTTACTTTGGCAAAATATCTATCTGGAGTCACTGGTCTTGTGGTGATTTATCTACTCTCACTATTTGTACTGGATTTAAAAGGGAGTGCCTCATTCTTAAACCAACTGCCTGTCATTTATTCCAGGGGAAATACTTTTATAAGGATGAGGGGCTAAAGGCCAACTTTTCAAAGGCATGTAGACACCTTAGGATGAAGACAGGCACTAGGAAAGCACCAAGACAGCTGAGGTGCTCCTGAAAAATGCTGTGGGTGTTTGGCTGCACCTTTAGGTGCCCACATACCTACAATCTGTTCCTAAGAATTTTTTCTCTGGCCAGAGGAGAGGTTTCCAGAGCAGCTGTGAAACAAAGGATCCCTGAAAGAGGCACAGGGAGCACAGAAGCTGCTCCCCTTTCTCTTATCCCAGGATGTGATTAAACTGAGCTGGGTGGGAAATGTGAGGGAGCCTCAGATATGTCATGTGTAGGAAATACAACTTGAATCCTGGGCTTTAAATGGTGCCACAGCACAGCCACTGTGCAGGGAATTACTCTCTGAGGGGCTGGATGGTGTCACATCCATGTGGAACACACAGCACTGCAATGAGAGGTGCAGTGAACATCCAAGGCTTGCAGGCTGACCCCGCCCCACCTGGAGACACTTTTCCTTGGAGGTTCCATGATGGTGCTGGAGGTTTCCTCACTGCACCCAAACTAGTGAATGGCTGTTTCTACCCCCACCAGTGACATGTGACACTCGAGGCTCCCCACCAAGTGCAAAGCCATCGATTGCAGTGAAATTCAAATGCTTGCTGGAGGGAACAATGGGAAAATGTGTTCGTACACACATCCTGTCTCACTTGTTCCTGCTCAGTCACACAGCACTGCTCTAAGAAAGGTTTCTTATCCTTGTTACATTCCTCTTTGCTTTCTCTCTTGTTTCTGTGTGGACTCCCTTCTTTTCTTGCAAAGACTTATTTCCTTGTTTCATCATATGTCCTCTTCTGGTCCTCCTTTCCTTCTTCCTCAGTACTTAGCTTCAATCTGTGTGCTACTGCTGTACAATGCCTTCACTCTCCTCACTTCACCTTCACCCCATTTCTCATTTCTATGGTTCTCTTGTGCTCCTTCCCCTCTCCCCTCCCCAACTTTCCTCAGGTTCCTCCAGATTTTTAGCTCTTTTTTTTTCCTTCCTACCCTCTGTCTCTCTTTAAAAATTTAATTGGCATGCTTTCTTCAAGCTGTCTTAGAAAGCCTTATTTTTTTCTTCTCTCTTTTCAGCTTCTTTCCTGAATTGCAGTCACACCAGTTCTGCTTTCCTGACTGCAGACTCACAGCAGCTGTGGTGCAGCAGAGCATCTGAAAAGAAAATGCTAATGGGGGTTTTTATAGTGTACAGTAAAAGGCTCTGATTAAAAAAATAATAATGCTACACCTCAATGCTACCTCTAACCCAGACTATTGCTTCTTGAGAGTTTCCTTCTAGAGCCTGCAGTTGTAAAGCAGAATCCATAATCTCATGTGCCATCTCCCTGCCTGTCATAACCACAGGCAAAGCCGGATTAGAAATTTTCTTTAGAGGTAAGCGAAGAAGATGCATCTGTGTAATGGCATCTCACCTGTGCCTGATAACAAGATCATAAAGAGCGTGCGTGGCAGTTTTATGGACATCCTGCCAATATGTCAATTACATCTCATCAGACACTTCAGATCAGACTGGTTCTGCAAACATTTCTCCATGAGAGTTCATTAAAATCCATACAGGAATTTGCTCTAGCCACACTAATGTCCCCCTCAGGTCAGCTTTCTGTGAGCGTTTGCAGTTTATTTCTCACGAACAACCAGCCTATATACATTTTAGCCTTGGATGGGTCAGTATTTCCACATATGGATACTGGCTTTCATGGTCATCCAGCTCAGGACAAGGAACACATCATCGACTCAGCTACACCAAAGCAAATAATTTCCTCTAGAAAGAGAGAAATCAGTTTAAAATAATGCAATATTACGTGAATTATGAAAAAAATCTCCCCAGTGCTGAATATTTTTGTAAAGGAGTGAGAATCTGATCATTTGCTGGTAAAAATTTTGTAAGAGGCAAAATACATTAAAGTAAATGGTTTCTCTCAAATTACTTATCCATAGAGCTACTTAAAAAGAGATCTTTGGAACCTAAGACAACCCTCCAGGCTTAGCCCATAATTTCCTCATTTTTGATCCCTTTTTAAAGGGGAATCCTAGTGGGGTCTTCTAGGAGACCACTGAGCTTCCCTCTGCTGCCAGCCCTAACCCACCCCGATGTCTCTTACGCCCACAGTGATTTTCACCTGCTCTTCTCTCTTGCTCAGAGCTCCCTGAGTTGAGGAGGATTTGGTGGGCTGTGACAAGTGGAAAACTGGAGCCGAGCCACAGAAACAGAGAGTAAAAGTGACTGAAGTGGTGGGACATGAACGATGGCAAGGGATCTGGGTTGACCTGCTCTGTCGCATGGACTGAATGCAGGAACACCACCTTCCTTTGTGCAGTGCTCTGGGAGGCCAAGGTGGAAAAGGCTGTAATGGAATTCCTGCAGGGACAGTTTTCACTGGCTCAGTGGGAGCTGTTTGCACACAGACGCCACGGAATAAGCTGCTAGGTGTTTATTAACTCAGCTTGCAAGAGGAGGGGAAGGGCAGAGGAAAACCGCTGAGGGGAAAATGCCGCTTAAAAAGACAGACCACCACCCCCTGCTGCCCGCCGGAGCTGAGGGAGCTGGGGCTGAGCGAGGTCCTTGTAACCTGCCGGGTAAGTTTTAAAGGATGTTTTCCCTCCCTCTAACTGGCTGGTGCCTATGTGTGTTACGAAACAGCAATTAAAATATTCAGCCAAGGGCTTAACCCTTGACTGTTTCTGTGTTTCGCCCCCCCCCTGCAGTGACAGGCCCTGCGCCGCGGGCTCAGGGGACACCGCGGGCGGCACTGCGGGACCTGCCGGACACCTCGCCCGCGCCGAGGTGCGGCTTTCCTTCTGTGGGACTCGGTGGCACGCCAGGCGAGAGATCCTTTGGGATGAATAGAGCCCTTGGCCTGTCGTTTAGGCCATCCAGCCGCTCTGTGTTCTTTGTCAGGGCCAAACAAGCTCCATATCATTACGCTGGCATTCGCTTGCCCAGTCTCATTATTAGGTGCATTAGCTGTGGGAACTAAATCCATGACACAAAAAAAAAAAAAAAAAAAAAAAAAAAAAAAAAAAAAGTGGGGGTGGAATTGGCTCACACGAAAAAAAAAAGGCTTTCCCAGCTCAGGCTAACAACTTGTGCCTATTAACTAAAAACGATCATTAGAAAATTCCCTGCAGACTTAAAGCTTCTGCAGAAGCTCGTTTCACGTATGCACTTGCCTTGTTACATGAACACGTAACCGGCCTTAAAGAAACATACCCTCCCACACTTGGATCGGGATTGGGAAAGGGGCTTCCAGGCAGGCATTGCACTGCCTTTAAAATAAATCTTCTTTCTCTCTGCTTCTTCCAGCAATACTGCTTAAAAAATACTGTGCCAGTCGGAGCTAATAAATCTATACCCTTAAAAAGAGAAGGATATTAGATGACAATCATGTTAGGTCGGGGTGGTCACTGAAAAAAGAAACAAGTGATTGCATGTGAAAGGAAAGCTGTGCTAATGTCTTTACAAACAGTTCGTGAAAGTATGGGTGTTAACGTCTTTGAAATGTGTCTTAATGTCT
This sequence comes from Certhia americana, assembly GCA_018697195.1. Classification (NCBI taxonomy): domain Eukaryota; kingdom Metazoa; phylum Chordata; class Aves; order Passeriformes; family Certhiidae; genus Certhia; species Certhia americana. Next base: position 57,334,322 of record CM031879.1, on the reverse strand, counting down.
CTACCACCTTCAAGCTGCAGGTTTGTTACAGAACGCGGACACTTTGACTCCCAAAGCAGACAAATAGGGCAGCAGAAGCCTGAGTTGCTGAACTTTGGGGTAAAAGGATGGGTTCAGAGGTGGGGGTGTGGCAGGCAGTTTGGGAAGGCTGTACCTTCCCTGTACCTCAGCCAGTGGGGAAAGGAAGAGGGCAATGTGCGGCCAGGAGTCCAGGATAAAAGGAGGCTGCGCCCTCCGAAACCTGGAGAGAGAAAACCCCATGGGTGTGCCCCAGTGGGCTCTCTCCCTTTATTCGAATAAAGTGGCAGGACTGTTTTGTCTCCTCTTTGGACACCAGCTTTTCATAGCATGATTTTCCATACACACGGAACTTTATTTTTTTACGTTGTAGTGACCTTTTATACAGGTCAACCCGCAGAAAAAATCATTGGAGGTAGGTCTCCATGAATTGCACGAAGATAGTTCTCTATAAACAGCAAACTGTCTTTGTGGACATTCATGGACTGTTCTCTGGCAACTTTACTGTAATTGCAACAAACCACGAGGCAACAGGTAGATCCATGGGGCTCCCCAGGCTGCTCAGGAGCCATGGAGTGTTTTCCACTGGGTGGGAATGTACAGACATGTTAACTCAGATGTCCTGGTTACTCGGGCTTTTGGTGGTCCTTGTGCTTTTAGCACTGGGAAAGCTGGTCCCTGGAACATGTTGGTTGGCTAGTTTCTCTGGGATTTTTGTGGGTCTCACTTCCAGTGGTCCGTGGCTTTCAAAAGCAAAAAATATTTCCCAGCTAAGCATAGAATCTGCTACTTGATCAGCAGCTCAGTTCACAGGCTTCTGATTAAAAGTGTTTCTTCCTGGAAGATGCTTTCTTTCTTAGTACTTCCTAATGCTAAGAATTTTTTAGGTTGTATTATAGTCTTTCTAGGAAATTAGGAATTTTCCAGTTTCTCAGACATGTGAAGATAAGCAGGACACATCTCTGGAGATTACAGGGGGCAATATTTTCCTGACAGCAAAAACAAATTCTTTCCCACCCTTAATGCACTCGCAGTGGCTCTCTTCTGGTTACCGAGCATCAGAGACAGGTCCCTAAATTCCCCTGATTTAAACCAGTGTTTAATAACCATGGCTTAGCTATTCCCTTTCCTGAGTGCCCACCATTGACTGGTGTGATGGAGCAGGCAGCTACGGCTGGGAGTTGAATGTTGCTTCCCACGGGAAGGTAATCCGGAAACCAACAGGGTGGGCAAGGTTGTGTCTCACCAACCAGGGCACAGCCCTGCAGCACCTGAATGGAAAAGTGTCACAGGACCTGAGTGCAGTGAGCAGGAGCAGCCAGCTGGTCAGTAACGGCCAGGAAAATTTGGAGAAATGAGGCAGGACCCCGGTGTGGATTAATGCATGGCCAGGCACAGGCACAGCTGCGTTGTAGCTCACGCAGACACCAAGGCTGAGGACCTTAAGGGTGGCTCCCAAGGGAAGAGGAGAGTCTCCCAGTGAGGCTTTTCCCAGCTCTTTCCCAGCAATCAGATCCAAGGTCACACAGCTGCACCGCAGCTGGGCTGGGCTGGGGCACAGGCAGCTGAACCCCAGGGGTGTGCATTGGGGTCTAGCAAGCAGCTGGATGGGTGCAGAGGTGACACTGTTCTGCTGCTCCCATAACCCTTCACTGGAAATGGTGGAACAGACGCATGGAACCCATTCTGTCTCCCAGGCAGCTTCAGCAATGCTTGCCTTGCCCAGTGTTTGTCTTCCTGGGCCAAGGCTTTATGATGCAAGCAGCCACCCCCATAGACACTCTGGGCTGAGCAAGCCCTTGGCTATCTGCTCTGGCATGCTTTCCTAGTGCCCCATTTGCCCACCCAGGCTGTGAAAAATCTACCTCACAAGGATGCCCCATCCATATGGCAGCCTAAGGTCATGTTCGTGTGTGGCTGTGCAACTGAAATGTGGGGATGCCAAAAGCAAACTCTGTGATCTGCTTCCCTTTGGCTCATCCCTACTCCCTGTGGAGACCAATCATGGCATGCACCTGGAATAGATGCAGATTTAGGGTACTGCTTGACCAACAGTCTTGCATAGGTCTCATTCAAATACACGTCAGCAGTTTTTGCTCTAATCCCACTTTTCTTCAGTGCTCTTGAATGATGCCATGATACCAGCAAGCACAGTCTTAGCAGAAGGTTTATCTCCTACCGTTTCCCCCTTGAGGGCACTTTTCTCTCAGATAAAAGTGTCTTTGGATCTGTCAGGCTGAAAAAAGAACTCCAGAGTGCTCTGACTCCTGATGGAACAGATGGCAGGGAATGAGCAGCCTCAGTGCCCATTCAATGCATTACAGGCTGGGATATTTAAGCAACTCCTCTGCTGTTTCCTTATGAGATGTCAGATCACAAACTACACTTTCCTGTCTCTCCCAGCAAAGCAAAGTCCTGCTCAGAGCAATTCTCACCTTTGAGAGAAGTTAATGAGTAAGTTTTTGGGTTTCTCACTGTCCCTGGACTCCAGCACAGGAGTATTGGGTAGGTTAAGGATCACATGGGTTAATTTCAATCAAACTGATAAACAGAGATGTCTGGTACTAGCAGAACAAGATAACACCCAAAACTGACCAGAACTTAAGAGACCAAGTGACATGGACAGAAGCCAATCAGACCTGCCCACCTTCCTCTTCCTTCCCCTCACACCAGCAGCTCGTGCTTCCTACAAAAGAAATTTAATATTTTGAAAAAGTAGCAGGAGGTAGGATATGTGTGCCAAAAGGCCTTTCTCAGATGCCAAAGCAAGTAACTTGTGGAGATTTAAAAAAAGAAAAAAGTCTGCTATAATAAACCTGTTCTTTCATCCTGGTTGTTACAAGCATCTTTTGGGTCTGCTGACATTAAAAATAATGATCTGTTAAAACATGTTGATTTCAGATGCTTAGAGCTTTTCAAAGCACCTCTTTTTTTTTGGCGTTTTTTTTTTTTTTCTGAGGATATTTTCCCATCTTAGTCTGGGAAAAGTGAATTTCTAGAAGTTTCAAATCCCAAGCATGTAATTTTGTAACAAGCTTTTGCATTAAAAAAATTCCTTCTTGAATGAAAAAGACAGGATGAGCTGTTTTTGCTGTGGGAATAACAAAAACTATCCAAGACGCAAAATATTTCATAATACTGACATTTTCAGGTGTATTGCCTTTTTTTTTATTAACCTGCTACAAGCACAGTGTTATACAGACAAATCTTCCTGCAGGACTTGTTTTTGATGGAGCACAGGATGATCTGAAGAGTCCTGCTGCCTATCCTTGGCTAAAAGTTTTGCCTTCTCAGCATCAGTGCCTGAGGAAAATGAAAGGTACTCGTATTTTTGTCAAGTTTCACCAGTTCTAACAGGTCCCAGCCAGTAATTTGGGAGTTCCTCAGAATTTTACTACATCAAGTTCTTTATATGATGGCCCAATGTATCAAAGTGAATGAAATCAGAGCCAGAGGAGTGAGTTTACATGGGTTTATTGTAGATGTTATAAACAGCTTTAGGCATCTGAGCACTTGCTCATACATCAGGTACTCCCAAAATGTAGGATGCCCTTGATGCCAAATCCTTTTGAATGCTGCATGGATCCCAGGGTACAGAAAGTTTGTGGAGTTTCTAGATCAAGCTGGTTTGACCATTTCTTTGGGTTTTTGATTGTTGGGGGGTTTTCTGTATGAGCGAACTAGAAAATGAAATAACTGTTTGCTTTAAAATTTTTTTTCAAAGAAAAATAATGTTTTCTGTATTACTCTGCATTATTACATAAATAGTCTAAGAATAATTTCTTGAGCCACTCCTCTTCATATTCTGAGCTAAAGAGAGATCTGCTGAGAGAAGCAGCTGTTTCAGATGGAGAAAACTTCTTCTAGAATGTGATTAAAAACCACAATTCTCAAATTATTTTATATCCAATAAGATTAACTGAGATAAAAGAAATAATTTAATTGATGAACGTTCATTCAATTGACTTGTAAATGGTGAAATTTCAGCTTTTGTTCAGTAATACTTTTCTCAGAGGTGTCAGTTTTTTCTTAGGTGAGGAATGGAATCCTTGTTTCCTGACTAGCCCTGGAAATTATCTCATTGACCTGTTTAAAATTTATTTGTGTCGCTTGTGATCCATATGCATATCTCAGTGGTCAACAGAAATATTTTGCAGCAAATATTTGAACTTCCAGCCAGTTTACTGGAAAAAATGTCATCAGAGCTAATGTCCCTGTTCCCTGAGGAATGTAAATTCTGCAGTTAGGTTTCTAAAGCAAATCACAAATGTTCATTCCAGCTGCTTCACAGATCTGTTCTGCAAGATTTGGGTAGAATTTACCCTGAAGCAGAAAAGCTTTTCCATAAAAAGTTCACTGGGCTGTTTGCTGTATAGACCAAGCATGAGCAAGATGGAGAATTTGGGCTGATGTGCTGGAAACAGTGAATGAGAATTTGCTGAAAAATTACCACGATTTTCCTGAAACCACAGATATCATGGAATCACGGAATGGTTTGTGTTGGAAGGCCTTACTGATCATTCAGTTCCAACCCCCTGCACACCTGACACTATCTGAGATTGCTCAGAGCCCCAGCCAGCCTGGACTTGGACACTGCCAGGGATAGAGCAGCCACAGCTTCTTGGGAATTGATTCCCAAATACCAATTGCATTGATCAATAAATAACAGTGACATTAATTGCTGTTAATATTAGTCTCACTAATATAATTACACAGGTTTTGATTTTTTTTTTTCTGTTCTTTTTTTTTTTAAATTGTTTTTCATGATGTGAACCACTGATTTTGTCTCCAGTTCAAAACTTGATCTAATTCCAGGAATGCCTGAAAACATTCACTATATCTTTTCTGCTGGGAAGAAAAAAAAAAAAAAAATCTCAACTTACTCTTAGCTCTCTGCTCCAAAAATAAAATGTACAGTACGTAACAAATTTGGTCTGACAGCATTTTCCCAGCTGGAAGGATGGAACTTCTTAATTGGTGTATAAATAAATAGTAGTTTGATCCTGCTCTTAAATATATATTAAAAAAAGAATTTTGGCCTTGCCTCTAGTATGCATAGGAACCGATCTTCCTTTTTAACAGAAACAGTAACAGAAAAGGACTCTTCACTGAACCCAATTTAAAAGCCAAATCTAAAGTCTAAACACATTGTAGAGTCCTGCTGCTGCTGTTGAGGAAGGCCCATGAAGCTCCCTGTGTCTCTAGCCATATGGTTTCCATACCACTTTAGTTCATAAATCATCATTTCTAATTGCTTTAAAGTTTGACATGAGAACCTCAAGTGTTGTTGAATCATCAAATAAATAGCTGCTTAGCAAGAAGATGCTCATATAAATTGAGGTTTACCTTGTGTTTTCAGAGTAAAGGAGTGATAATTTAGATGGGAAGTTCACCCAGAATAATTGCGTGGTTTTCACTTTTGCTACCTGGCAATAAATTGAAACTAAATGCAGACATCAATCTGCAAATCCAGAAACTAGAAGAAGGACGAACATATTGGTCCAAACCCATAAAATGTGTTTATTTGGTCCTTAAGTGCAACACCAGGCACCTTGAGGCTCTGAAATACTCATTCCTGGTGCACCTGAACACTCCAGGTGCATTGCATGCTGAAGTTCCCCTGGCACTGGAGTTTTTACAGTAGGAGACATGCAGCAAACACCCACATCCTCAAGTTTCTCACCCCAACTCGTGTCACCTCTGAGTTCAAACCAGAAGGATCCTCAGAAGTCCAACACCCTGACCTTTCTGGGATGTGTCTTCTTTTTCCTCATAGCCCAACAATTAAAAATTCATTTTGAGAGAGGAGAAGGTCTGTTTGAGAAAAAGTGGGAGAAATCCAAAACACATCTCCTAGCTCCTGAAAAAGGACAGCCCCACCAAAACCAGCCAGTAAATATCTTTTTTCCTGGCCCTATGTGTGTGCAGCACACAGACCAGAGGCTTTGAAAAGCTCTGCCAGAATATGAGATAAACGTGTCATTAGGGAACTCCCTTTTTCTGTTTCTGGGGTGCTGGCACACCTTTGATTAAAATACTTCAGTTTAAAGCACAATGCACCAGTCTGGGCGTGTAATATTTGTATGCAGCTTAAGATGGTCCTGCCATAACACTTCTGTCTCCCCCATTGTGCAAAGTTGGACCAGAAATCTCATGAGAATGAGCTTACTCATGAGATATCTGCTAATTCTGGCTTCTAGTTATGCTGTAAATAGTATGAGAACTGCCTTTCTAGCAGTTTTAGGGAATTTGGCTCCCAGCCATTGCTAGAAAAGCCCAAGCTGTGACCTAAGTGAAAAGCAAGGGGGAAAGAAAAATACTCCAGATTTCCAGAAAGCTCTTTATTTGTGCCAGAAGCTTGTCTTCTCCTCTGTCTTCTTCTGCTCAGGTGGAATAGCCTCTGTCATCAAGGACAAGCTTTTGTGAGGTCAGGGACCTTACAGAAGGCACAGTGCTCTGTAATTAGGTACTGTGATGGCTGGATACAGCTGTTGTGTGGAGTTTTTGAAGAATAGAAAGTTATGCCAAAAGCTGTATGGCAAGCTCAGGACTCTGTCTACAGCTCTTCAGCAGTGGAAACTCCTGATGCCATTGCTTCTTTCTCCCCTGCTTCCTTCAGAGGCACTGGGATGGGCCCTTTTCCCTACTTTGAGATTCCCTGCCCTGCCAGCTACCTGCCCTGCCTTATAGTTCTCATTTTCACTACTGGCTCCAGGAGCCCAAGGCTCTGCCTTGTAGCAAAGCCCTTGGGCAGTTCTGTGTGCAAACAGTATCTCAAAAAGTCGCTGGGCCTTGGCAGACAGGTGGCTTTTTCAGTTTCAAGAAACCCTCTGTGGAAATAATCCCAGTATGCCAGAAAGCAATCTCTGCTTTCAAAACTAAAGGCAAAATCATGTGCTCTACAGGCCTAAACTTGAGTACTGGATTCTATCTCATATGCAAATTATTCTTAGCCCTGGTATCAAAAGTGCTGGTAAGCATGTACCTATAAACAATCCTTAGCTTTAATTACACTGAGTATGTGTGTGATGGGGGCTTGGGTTACTTGACTTAGTGCACTACTGAGAGTTTCTAAGGCTGACAGTGCCTCACAGAAATTATTACATGTATCAGAGGTGAAACATGGCATCATAGAATCGTGCAATATTCTGAGTGGGCAGGGATACACCAGGATCATTCAGTCCAATTCCTGGCCCTGCACAGACACCTCAACAATCCCACCCTGTGCATCCCTGAGAGCATTGTCCAAGCACTCCTGGAGCTCTGGCAGCCTTGGGGCTGTGACCATTCCCTGGCGAGCCTGGTCAGTGCCCAACACCCTCTGGGGTAAGACTCTTTTCCTGATACCCACCCTAACCCTCCCCTGACACAGCTCCAGCCATTCCCTCAGGTCCTGTCCCTGGTCACACAGAGCAGAGATCCTGCCCCTCCTCTTGCCCTGGTGAGGAAGCTGCAGAACTGCTGTGAGCTCTGACCTCAGCCTGCTCTTCCCCAGATGAACAGTTCATGAAACACAGCCTTGTTTGCAGTATTAGTAGCCAAGTTATTGTGTTTTCATAATGACAGTATGGTCACTTCCAAATATTTTTCAACAGATATTGAAAGCACAACAGGTGATTTAAAATTGCCAGGAAGAGATGGGTCCCTTCAGTAATTATCACAGAAAACATCTTGTCTAAAGCCTGCATCACATTGAAAAGATGGTTGATTCTCTGGGCAACCTGTACCAGGGCCTAACCACCCCCACAGGGAAGAATTTCTTCGTAATATCCAATCTAAACCTCCCTTCTGTCAGTGTGAAGCCATTCCCCCTTGTCCTGTCACTCCAGGCCTTTGTCAAGAGTCTCTCTGCATCTTTCCTGTGGGTTCTCTTCAGGCACTGGAAGGCCACAATGAGGTCACCCCAAAGCCTTCCCTTCTCCAGGCTGAACAATCCCAATTCCCTCAGCCTTTGCTCCCAGCAGAGCTGCTCCATCCCTCTGCTCCCCTTGGTGTCCCTGCTCTGGCCTGGCTGCAGCAGCTCCCTGTCCTTCCTGGGCTGGGATCCCAGAGCTGGATGCAGCAGGGGGGTCTCAGCAGAGTGGAGCAGAGGGGCAGAATGCCCCCCCTCACCCTGGTTCTATAACTATCTGATTCAAACATTCGGAGTTTTGCCCCTGCTGGTTTGCAAATTAATTTTTTTTCCAATTCTAAGGTAAAACCATGTCAGCTGTGATTTTTAATTTACTGTTTGCCAATGTGACTATTATGACCCCTTCCACCTGATACAATATCCAAACCCCCAACTCTTTAAGAGTTAAGTCTAATTGTCAGTATTTTCAATGGGGTTTAGAGGCCTGTGCACTTTGGGATTGACTCAGTCATCTTCTAAAATAAGATACTGAAATAAATATCCTAATTGGCCTCATGCAACTGAGAGGGTCTGAGCACATGGGACTTGAGACTAGTTGTACAGGAGTCTTTGTAAAACAAGGACTTTCAATTGAGTTTATAGGGAACACCTGTGGAAACCTCTGTGTACATGACACATAGCCTCCAAACAATTTTCCAGTGACTTGTGTTGAGGAATGTTATGTACTGATAATTCTCACTGTATTTACTTTCCAAGTTCTTCATGTTGTAGCAAGTAACACACACACACACACACACACACACACACACACACTCACAAGGTCTTTGCAAACATCTGTGGGGACACCAAATATGCAAACTGTAGCCACAACAAATTCTTCATAAACAGTGAAGAAGCTGAAACAGATTTTCATAAACCTTTTTTAGGTGAAAACATCAGCTGTCATTGAAGCCCTTTTAGTCAACATGTATCCCCAGAAGGGCTGCATCATATGGAGAGTTTGAATGCCCATCAGGATATCCTCTACGGGACCAGAGGCTCATCCTCTTTCTTTGTAAGACTCTTGTGAGCAAAAAGTGTGGCAGAATTGAGTAATGTGTATTTTCATGGGCAGCCGTCAGACATTGGGCTCAGTCAGGAATGTTTATGAATTCCATTGCTGCAGTATCCAAGCATCTCCAGCTGTTTATGCATTGCTTCTTCATTAAGCTCCATGTAACAGGGATCTATCCATCCCATATTCCAGGTCCAGCACCTGAGCACAGCTGGGACACTTCATAATGCCAACACTGCAAGAGCATAAAGGGACAGAGGGACATCTAGTGGGATCTCTACTCTCTCTGCATTTGCAGGCCTCCAGAAATCTTCTCACAGGGTTCACCTCACCCGAGACACATCTTCAGAGCAGCACTCAGATCCTTTGCTTCATGAGGATGCTGGGGCTGGACTGTGATTCAGGCTATGGATCTTGTGTTGATAATACTTTCTGAAGATTCACAGCCTGCTGTGAGTAAAGGCAAGAGCAGTGGCTAATCTGATTTTTGTCAGAGAGCTCACCTTGACAGACTTTCAGCAGCAGTGAGGTTGAAGCCACTTTGAAGGTTATCTTCATAAAAAAAGGACTGGCAACTTACACTGGAAAAAACCAAAACTGTGATTAGCAACTTCTTTCTTGACACTACTGATGGCTGAGTGATTACAATGCACTGTATTGCCCTTCTCAGCTGGTGTAGAACAACAGTTTCATCCACTGAAGGCAAAGGGCTACAAGAATTTACATTAGCCAGGGGTCTGTGACTAAACTACTATGTCCATGAATCCAGTTTTCAAACTCATCAGTCTCTGCAACAGTCCTCAAGTTCTTTGTGCCAAAAGAGCAGGATTTCTTGCTGGGCAATGTATTGTGAGAAATTTCCTGCCCTTCTAGTCAGTGAATTTGTCTTTGGGGCATCATGGAAACTGGCTTTTTTTAGGGAAGCAATATCTGAACCAGAGGAGAATTCAGCCAGGTTGCAGTTACAGTGCAGCATGGCTCTGAAAGCCCATGAGAACATGTTCACCATCTTATAGAGACCATCATTTGTTTACATGGCAGTAGGACACCAAGGATGGGCAAGGTGTGTGTGTGTTAATGGAATCATAGAATCATGGATTGGGTTGGAGTGATCTTAAAGATCACCCAGTTCCAGCCCCCTGCCACAGGCAGGGACACCTGCCACTATCCCAGCTTGCTCAGAGCCCCCACCAACCTGGTCTTGGGCACTGCCAGGGATGGGGCAGCCACAGCTTCTCTGGGAAACCTGTGCCAGGGTTTCTACACTCTCACAGGGAACAATTTCTTCCCAATATCCCATCTAAACCTACTCTCTGTCAGTTCAAATCCATTCCCCCTTGTCCTGTCACTCCATGTCCCTGCAAAAAATCTCTTTCCACCTTTCTTGCAGAATGCCTTCAAGTACAGGAAGGCTTTGGAAGAAGGCGGACCTGCATTCTGCCATCTCATTAATGCTGCACATTATTGGCACTGTGTTCAACTGTCAGAGGCCTGACTGTCACAGCCATGTGGCAACGAAATGGCACAAAGGTTTCCAGTGCTCCTGTTCAGTTCTGAATGAACAGCTCTTCCACAGCAATGGGGCAGTGGAGGCTTCTGGATGCTCCTCACATCACAGAAGACACAGAAGGAGACTGGAAGATGCTCTCCCCTGCTTTGCCCTAGCCCTGCTGCCCTTTCTTGAGTGACTGAAGAACCTGACAAGACACAGGGTAATCAAATGAATAAATGTTTGCAGGATTAGCTCTTTACTTTCTCCAGGCATCGTTATTGGAACTTACACATGTCACCTGAATCTATTTCATCTGTATTTGCACATATGATGTTTGCTGTGGTCAGAGATGACGTAGAATCCAGAGATAGGGTGGAGTATTTCTGCATGCTCCTTATAGAGGGTTTCCTTATTAAAAGTGGCCTGCAAAAAAACCTGAGCATCCTTTGCTTTGCACTGTGTTTAGTCAAATACCTGACCAAAACATGCTAAAATTCAGAGGTATTTTCCTTTCAGTCGGATTATCCTTTGAAACTGTGAGCGAACCCTGCCTGACAACACAAAGGAATTTTCCCATGGATCAGCTAAAGCTGACTCACATGAAAGACTTGCCCAAAGTGGTCATGCCCTCTGAGCAAATACCACAGGCATGAGGATCTCTGCTCTTGGCCTAACAGCACTGTTAGGATTCCAGGGACCCAGCCTCCGAAGGCAGCTTTTATTGGAGGAGGGGAGGTCTCCTACCTGTGACCCAGCCAATCTGCTCTGCTATTTATCTGTGTTGCTAACTTGCAGTGGAGGTGAATGTTTTGCTCTGTCACTGCACCCTTGCAAGAAATTTCCTGCCTGGTCCCTGAAGTTCACCAAATAGCACTGGCTGTTTGCTTAAGCAGGTACAGCACACAGCAAAAGGCACTGCTGTGACTCAAAGGAAGAAAGAAATAAAATCATCTGATCATGAAAGCTTTCAGCACCAGGTTTTAGTGCTGGAGTGAAAACCTAACGGAAGCTGTGCACCCTTCTAAGATAAATATTTCCTCTGCTGGAGTTGCTGAGTCTATCACAGATCAACAGTCAGGAAGGCTTTGCTTACTCATCCCTGCCACGTGTTTCTGGAGTGGTTTTCTGCTCTTTTAATATTACTGAGGAGTGCATCCTCTGGTTGCCCTTGCTTGTTAGAAAGGCAAGCGCATGCTGAGCAAAGCATCAGAACAACCCACAAAGCACTGATTGAAATAGAGACAGAATTTTGCACCACTCAGAGAGGCACAGAGAAAAATGAAAGCTTCAGGACAATGTGTTGCTGAAATTTTAAAGCTAAAAGGATTTTGAAATAACCTTTGCATTTTCTCCTTGAACTTTTTGTTTACTCTCTTGTCTTTTGCTCAGTGAAAGTAGAACAGGCAAGACAATGTCACTTGCTGTTTCCAGCTGGCTTCTGCTTTGTTTCTAATACTCCTCTGAAAAAGTTCTGTTGTACAACTCACAGCATTTCAAGAAGTCATTTTATTAGTTGGGTATCTGTCCCTCATTTTTCATTTTCTTTTATTTGGTTGCCCTCAAATAATACTTGGGCTTAAGTTATTTGTAATTTTCTCTTTGTATTTAATCTGGTCCATTTTTGTGTTTGAATTTGGGTTTTCAGTAAGCTCACACATGATCTGTGCCAAAATAGAGGCAAAGTGTCTTCTCACATTCCTAAAATATGTGGCACTGAGATTACAATCTCAAAATTATGTGGCAGCTTCTTTTAAACAGGAAAACGCCCGTGGGTTTCACTCAGCTGTATATAAAAGCCAATAGTACATTTGGTGATAGTCCCTGTGTTATTGGTTTTAAATTATGATCCATTTCATACTCTCTCCACATTGTCTGTTTCCAATATCCTGCAGATTTTTGTATTGACAAATGTGTGACTTTTACAGGAAGCTGTGGTGGAGAAAACCTGTGGTTCTTCTCTATGGACTGAGCATAGTTGTGGCTTCTGACCCTGAGGAGAGCTGCTTGAGTTTGGGATTATACTATTAGATGGATGCTTCTAATAAAACTCCCAGCAGCCAGATAGCTTATCTATGTTCCTACCACACAGTTCCAGAGCCAACATTTCCCTCAGCACGAAGGGGGTGAATCCTGAGTGTCATTATTTGTTTCAAGTATGCTGTGGGCTCAGGTTGTAGCTGAGTTTCTGCAGTGACTGCAGCTAATCAGAACCAGGACTGCATTACCCCTTCTCACTCCCTTCCTGTAGTCCACAAGGTAAATCTATCCTGCTAAACCTGCAGCAAACCCTTCTAAAAAGCAATCAAAGAGTTTTCTATCATCATTGCAAGATGTTCTGTGTGGTTTCTTATGGTTCCAGAAGAAACTACTGATGAGAGCTGGCCAGATAACAGAAACTACATCAGAGAACTATGACAGAGTTTGAATAAGGGAGCACTGTTTCTTGGAAATGGCTGGAAACACTCATCTCCCCTTCCTTCGGGCTGAAACTGTGAGTGTCCTGCTGCCCTTGCTCTGCATCTCTTTGTTTTCCCCTTGTTGTGATTTGTTGGGTTGGGCTTTGTAGCTGCTCCTTGGCTGAGTGCAGCTAAGGTATGTAAATTGCTTTTTAACAGCTAATATGCACCCACAGTCCTGAAAAGAAAAAAAAAAAAAAAAAAAAAAAAAAAAAAAAAAAAAAAAAAAAAAAAGCAAAATAATATTGTCAACAGTGAGTTATAGGAGACCAAGAAAGCATCCAGAGGTGAAAGTCAGAGGCTGGCTGGCCAAGTTCTGCTTACTGTCACAGCTGTGTTCAGAATAATCCAAGTGGAGAGCAAGTTTGATAGCTTCAAATTAGGATTTTAAAGGAAAAGATTGACTCTATGGCTGCAATACGTACTGTGTTCACTGGACTTCTCTGAATCAAGCATATTTTCTTTTTAAAGAAATTTCAAACCCTAAATACAGTGTTTCATCCTCCAGTAACATCTCACTACTTGTCCTGACTTGGTCCACTTTAAATAAAGGACAATGACCACAGCTCTGCTGATACTCCCCTGCAGGGCTCCATCCAACCCTGGGGCCCAGCCCAGGAAGGACAGGGAGCTGCTGGAGCCAGGCCAGAGCAGGGACACCAAGGGGAGCAGAGGGATGGAACAGCTCTGCTGGGAGCAAAGGCTGAGGGAATTGGGATTGTTCAGTCTGGAAAAGGGAAGGCTTTGGAGTGGCTTCATTGTGGCCTTGCAGTGCCTGAAGGGAGCCCAGAGGGAAGATGGAGAGAGACTCCTGACAAGGGCCTGGAGTGACAGGACAAGGGGGAATGGATTTAAACTGACAGAGGGAAGGTTTAGATTGGATATTAGGAAGAAATTGTTCCCTGTGAGGATGGTGAGGCCCTGGCACAGGTTGCCTAGAGAAGCTGTGGCTGCCCCATCCCTGACAGTGCCCAAGGTCAGGCTGGATGGGGCTCTGAGCAAGCTGGGGTAGTGGCAGGTGTCCCTGCCCATGGCACAGGGTTGGAACGAGTTATCTTAAAGGTCTCTTCCGACGCAGGCCATTCCATGATTCTGTGATACCTACAACCTTCTGGAAAGCCACAGCTAATGGGGTCAAATTTATTCTTGTTCTCAGAGCTTTTTATATGACTTTTGCACACCTTGTGGCTCTTGATGGAGAATGAAAGTTGCCCAGGCCTAGGACTGCATCCTCCAGCATGTTCTGTGAAGGCCCCAGGGTGTTTTTATGGTTGCTAAGACATTACAAATAAACACAGTGAGTGAGCCCCATCTTGCCATTCAGATCACAAGCTGCAGAAAGCCACCAACCTCCCCAAAGCTCTTCTGGTAAAAGGAAGTCAAATCAAAAGCAAACAAATATGGATAATCGTTCTGCTGCCTGTGTTACCAAAATACAAAAAAAATTACAAACCTCAAACTGGGGTGAATCATCCAGGCACCCAAAAAGCATTTACAAGAAACCACCTGACTAATCATGCTGGAGGTCAGGGACAGTCCTGCGCAGTCAACACATGTAATTATACATTTCACAAAAAACAACCCTTGTACTCTCAAGGTAAATAATACCTGCTGTGCAAATGATATTATTAAGCTAATGGTATGAATTGCTTGGAAGAAAAAACTTCTCCTTCTTGGACTGCTTCTCCTGCTCATGAATTCTTTGCCCAACACCTGGCAAAATAGTTACACAAGCAACAAAAAAACCCCCAAACAACACAAACCAAAAAGTGAAAGGCCCAAATTCCCCTCTGCCTGTGCTGATTTTGGTGTGGTGGCATTTCATGTGGGGGGCTTCAGCCATGTTACACACACAAAGGCAAAAGCAGACCCTGTCTTTTAAGCTGAAATTTAGTGATGCAACCCAGATTAGTGGGTTGGGAATCTGAGCAGAGGAGGCTGATGAGCCTCCATGGAGTGGAAAGTGATGTCCCTGGAAGGGAGGTGAAAGGCTGTGATCCCATCCCTCATGGTGAGGAAGTGCTTCTGTCAGCTGAAACATGGCTGTGAAGGTGCCAAGATGCTCCCACTTTGGCGGGGAGAAAATCATGTCTAAATTTGAATGTGTTTGGTGATACTACAAGACACATAAAGCTACAAGGCAATTATTATAGGAAACTCCTATTTCAGTTATTTCAGCAAAAATTTCAGCATCTCTGTACATCTGAAGCCTGGAACAAAGCAACTGGGTTTTGACTTTCACAGTTTACCTAACATGGCATTGATGGTGAACCGTATGGTGATGTAAAGGACAGTGCTGTATTTGTTTAAGGAACCTTCAAGCCGAATTTCCAGCTTTGTGAGTACTGAGAGAGAGGAAAGAGGGAAGTTCAGAGGAAAACAAATGCTTCCTGAACTTTGAGTTTCTTTGCTTTTATATATCACCAGATTTTTCTGTGATGTGACCAGCCGTCCTTTATAAACTTTGCTTTATCTCTGTGACATTTTGTGTCTAGGAAATGATTAAGCTGTCATATTTGGGGACTAAAAAGAGCAAAGGGCTGCAAGAGTTTGTTCTACCTGTCAAGTTACCCAGTTACAGCTGAGTCCCTTTGCAGACATGCATTTCCACTGGTCTACACACACATCATGAGCTGGCCCTTGCCTGCTCCTCACGCTGTGGGAGCTGTAGATATCCAAAAACTGTTTATAAATCTATATGGATGAAAAATGTACCACCTGATGAGGAGGCTTGTGGGACTCAGCAAAGCTCCCTATTACTTATTAGCTAGCTAGTGGTCTGGCCTGTCTGTCCCTGTCCTTGGCAATAAAAGGAAGATGAAAGGTAGCCGCTGACTTGGAGCCTCGCCTGAAAGTACAGTAGCTATCTCAGCCCTCGCCTTATCAAAGGCTGGGACAGCAATAACCATGCTGAGGGAGCAACAAGGACATGGTAGGCTGGGACGTGGTAGGCTGGGCTGACAAACAGTTACACCTCGTGGGCAAACAGCAGTTTCACATCCTCACAGGCACCCAAACAGCATTGGCAGCTGAGGAGAGGCTGCAGCAGATGGTGGCCAACCGTGGTGCCAGTCCCTTCTCCAGGACAGGCTGGGCAGGGCAGTGGCTCTCCAGCCAGGGGACCTGCCCAGGTGCCTGGTGAAGGCTCCTAGGCAGAACATGTGCCTCAGGCCACCAGAAGAAGCTCAGCTGTTATCAACCCAGCTCTGCCAGACTGGGAAAATCATTTTGAGACCAAGAGTTTCACAGATCAGCCCCCACTCAGACTGAAAGTGAGTGGCAGTGAGGACAGTTCCCTTTATGGGTGTTAAAACAGTCACCTCTAGTGGTGACAGCAAGGTGGAATTTGGGAACAGAACAGGCACATTTGTGTTTTATCAGAGGTGACTGTTTCAAACTTCAAGCTTCCTCAAGCACAGTGTTGAAGCCATAGGGTTTCCAGATGGTTCTAGTGGAGAACTCCCACACATAGAATTGACTTGAATCAATAACTTGGACAAAGAAACAGTGCCTTTCTTGAGATGAAACAGAGGTATTGAATCACTGCATCTTTTGTTGGCTGAATGAAATAGGTTTTTTCCAGCTCACCAAATTTGTCCATACATGTCTCCAAAGCACTAGGGCTACACGTACTTGACAAATTGTCTTACACAATACAGCAAACGTGGCTTCAGATCATGCTCTGTTATGGAATTACTCAGTGAAGGCTGGAAAGACTATATTATCTTGGGTAGGTAAATCAACCAAAATCTTGGAGTTGGGAATGCAGTGTTATTGCTGGAGATAGGCTTGTAGACTTGGGGCTTTTCACCTTGGAGAGGAAAAGGTTCTATGGAGACCTCAGAACACCTTCCAGTATCTGAAGGGGTTATAAGGAAGTTGAAGAGGGACTATTCATCATGAACTGTATGTCAGGACAAGGGGGAATGGATTTAAACTGACAGTGGGGAGGTTTAGTAGGGATATTGGGAAGAAATTCTTCCATATGAGAGTGGGGAGGCCCTGGCACAAGCTGCCCAGAGAAGCTGTGGCTGCCCCATCCCTGACAGTGCCTAAGGCCAGGCTGGATGGGGCTCTGAGCAACCTGGGATAGTGGAAGCTGTCCCTGTCCATGACAGGGGCTTGCAACAAGGTGATCTTTAAAGTCTTTTTTAACCCACACCATTCTGTGATTCTATGTGAAAAAGTAGCTTGAGAAGTTTTAAGGAACTTTTAATATATTAATTGAACATAAAATTCCTGGTGAAGAGTTTTCCAAGTCTGTGAGTGAAGCTTGAGGTAGCAAAAACTGGGGGTAGCACTTTTGTAGAGGCCTTTCAGAAAAAAAACCCAACTTTCAGTGCATTTTCTAAATGTGTTTCAGTCTCACCTAATACAGCCCATGTGTATTACACAGCTGATGTTTCTGGCAGCCTTAAGAGTTGCTGGATCCAGGCTCCACAGCATTATGTAATTTGCTTCATTTTAATCCTGATAAGAAAATTCTTGGAAGTCACTTAAAAAACAGTGACTATGGTGCTGATCTGTGTAATTTTGCTGCAATGAAGCAGAGTACTGAAGGCAGCCAACATGATAGGAGCAATGATGCCCAGTGAGAGATCCTTCCCATGTGTTTTCCCATTCCTTAGGATAAGCTAAGCTTTGAAAACTTAAGCTTGGAGCATTCTTTTTACTCATATCTGTCATGCTAGTGGTCAGCATTAATATTAAAAGCCAAAATTTTAAATGAAATGTTTAACCTGAAAAAGTCATATGCCTACTGAGATTTTTTTCCCTAGATTAAAAAAAAAAAAGCTAAACAAGCCACTTTCTGTTGTGTTTTTAGTGTGAGATCACTTGTTCCATTTGTCTTTATTTCCTTTAATAGAGCTAATTCATTTCAGCTTTTGAAAATTATCACCCTGTGATAGTTGTAACTTTTAGGACCTACTTTCTTTTTTGACAATTTTGAACATTTTGCTAATTTTTCTCCCATCCTTTGCAGCCACTCCTAGTACACCTTCATTGAAATCCTTTTTGCAGCTCCTCTAGTCTGGCTTCATCACTATTGGAGTGACCTGAGCTCCATGCAGCATGCAAGAGTGCCTGCTATGAACAATATTATCCCTTATTTACAGCCAGTGACCTACCAGTTTAATATAAATAATCTCTAAAGGCATGGCCACAGACTCCTCACTGAATTAGTGCATCAGTTAGCACAGCAAATGGGGAAAAGATAGGATCAATAGAAGCTGGGCCTATGTTAGCCCCATCTCCTGGTCTAGTTGAGGTGTTAGAGCATGGGTTGGGCTCGATGATCTTGAAGGTCTCTTCCAAACTAGAAATTCTGTGATTCTGTGATTCTGTAGGTAAAATTAAAACAGATATGCTTGACTGTGTTTCCCATGGATCAATGGCAAGTGTATTTCTATTTCTGAAAACAGTTTTGCCTCTAGTGAACACCCTAAAACAAACTAAATGAAAATCTCCTGCAAGATTTTCTTTTCACCAAGAGCCCTCTTGCTGGAGTGGCAGGAGCTGCTGGTTAAAACTGAGAGTGGAGCCCAGCCACCAGTCCCTCATTGTGGCTTAGACAGATAATTAGTCAGGTAACAATTCCACTGTTGAAAAGCCTGTGAGGCTGGGATCAAACCAACTCAGCACTGCAGGCAACTGTCATGAGATAAAAAGATAAGATGAATGAGTTTGTATTGCACTTGGAATGTACAGAGCCCAATATAGATGTAAAATATTGTTACTAAATGCACTGAGGGCTCTATCGTAAGGAGACTTCCTGCTAAAGCAACTGAATGGGTAAACTGCAGAGACCTGGATGGGTCACAGAGATAAATCATATCAGTAAAGCAGTACTGGGTCCTGGGCTGCACCCTGCTTTCCTGTAACAATGTCCCCGAGCAAGGTTTATACCTGTGTGCCATGGCCATAGCAGCACCAGTGATGACAAATACAAGAGCTCCCTTGTGCCAGGTTGGTAAAGCTCAAAGAAACAGTCTCTGGGTTTCCATCACAGCAGGGTGCTGGGTTGTCATCTTCTGACAGAGAGCTTGGGGGCTGCCCAATGGAGAGGTTCGAGGTAGTCATTGGGATGAGAGAAATGCTGAACCCATCAGGACACTGAACAATCAATCACACAGCAGAAGGAGAAACATGTGTCCACCAAAACATTCCAGAGCCCTTTGGTGGCTCATTTCTTGCATGGTGCGCTCTTGCCCCTCAGAGGGCTGCTTTGCTCTGGTCACCAAGGTGAAGCAGGTGCTGGAGCAGATCCATGGATCCAGGATCCAACCTGCTCCAGGCTGAACACCCACTCGTGGGCAGTGTGCTACACCCAGCACTTTGCTGGCTGAGTTGCTGTGTGTACAAACTTTCCCAGGATCACCTGGACAGCTTTTCTCATCCCCTTGAGCACAAAGCTTGTAAGTGGGAACAGTGCCACTAGGACAAATTTCTTCTCGGGTGACTTATTCACATTTATAACATCTACAGTTGTCTGTTCTGACAGAGCCACTACAGGTTCTCTCCCAGAGCAAGTTTAACTGATGATTCAGACATGTAAAGGCAGAAGCAAAAGGATTACTTATAGATGGTGCTGGGATCAATCACATATCCGAAGTGTAATTCAGAATTCAGCTTTGTTAAGGAATGAGTCCAGAGCAGGGACACCAAGGTGATCTGAGAGATGGAGGAACTCTGCTGAGAGGAAAGGCTGAGAGAACTGTGATTGTTCAGCCTCAGGGTGACCCAGCTGTGGCTTTCCAGTATCTGAAAGGAACCTACTGGAAAGATGCAGAGAGACTTTTTAGAAGGGCCTGGAGTGACAGGACAGAGGGGAATAGCTTCACATTGACAGAGAGGAGGTTTAGATTGGATATGAGGAAGAATTCTTTTCCCTGTTAAAGTGGGGAAGCCCTTCACAGGCTGCCCAGAGAAGCTGTGGCTGCCCCATCCCTGGAGTGTTCAGGGCCAGGTTGCATGGGGCTTGGAGCAAGCTGGGATAGTGGAAGGTGTCCCTGCCCATGGCGGGGGGCTGGAACTGGATGATCTTTAAGGTCCCTTCCAGCCCATTCTGTTGTTCTTTTACATTGTACTTTTAGAGTTCACTTTCTTTCACACCATGATCCTATACTGTGAGAAGTTCTCACCAGAATATCTGACACCTCATACTTCTCTTCTGAGATGCAGAGACAAAAAGAAAGGCTGGCTGGAAGCTACCATAGAGTCACTGGGGTGGGTTTTTAATGCCAGGCAGGCTCCTTTTGTAGCCCTTTGACACACCCTGTTGCTGTGGTGCTGCAAATGAGTACCAGGCTAATTGAGAACACAGGCCTAAAAATAGATGTGTCTGGGAAGTGATGATTTTCCCACAGAAACATCAGGTTTTCATAAAAACTCTAAAAACATGGAAGTTTCAAGTATAACACATAAAGTATAAAGCTCAGGTTACCAAGCTTAGGTTTTATGTTCTTTTTGACCAATACGGAAGATTTTTTAACAAAAAATATTGGTTGCCCAAAGAAAATCACAGCTACTGACAAAATAATTTTTGAAAGTCAATAAGATGCTAGGCTCGGATGACATTTTTTTCCCCGTTAATCTGTTTTCTTGCTTCTTTCACTTTTTCTATTTTCTCCCCTCTCCTTGTCATGTGCAGCCCACTGGGTGATACTTACATAGTAACCAGTCCTAAGGGAAACCAGTGCTTTCATCTTCATCACTTCTTCCCTCACTGGTTTTTCTCTTTGTCCTTACTTGTTACTTTTTCTGTCCATTGATCTTTCTGAGATGTTATCTTTCCTTTATCTTTTCCATATTATGTACATCCCTGCCCTTTTTTGTCCAGCAGTTAGATATCTCTAATAATCTTTATTCCTTCCTGCTTCCATCTTTAATTCTTTCTGGCTTTCTTTCATTCTTCATTGTATTACAATTTATTTGTAATATGTAATTTAAATATGTAATATGTATTTGTAATATGTAAAATAAAAAAAACATACTTTATATGTATTACAATGAAGAAAATACAATTTCTTCATTGTATTTCTTTAATACCTGTGCCTTCATTTCTTTGTCTTCTCTCTGGATATTAATGTATGTTGGCAATCTTTCCCACCTGTATCTCTGAATAGCACATATTCCATAGGGCTTTAAAAAGAATAAGAAATTTTTAATCACAATACTGCAAGAGCTCAAAAATAAATATTACTCTATTAATATTTTAAGTGGGAAAAACTAAAGGCAGAAATATTGACTAATTCTTCAATAGATCTGATGTTTCTTTCATTCTATCCTGTGGTCAGGATTTCTGCAGGCTTCAACCCTTGATTCTTCACTTGAAACTTGTCCCACAAACTTTTCCATGTGGAGATCACGAGGCAGCAGCAGCAGAAACATTGGGCCTGAGGGGAGCTGGGTAAGAAAGCACCACTTGCAGCATCTGAGGTCACTCTTCATGTCCATACAGTGAGAAATACTGAAAAAATAGTTGTGAAGATCAAGGAAACTTCATTCCACACAACCGCAGATTTACAGGATGATCCTGGTTGGAAGGGACCACAGAGGGTCATCTGGTATCACCTCCCTGCTCCAGCAAGGCTATCCCAGAGCACAGGGCACAGGATTGTGTCCAGATGGTTCTGGAATATCCCCAGTGAGGAGACTCCACACCCTCTCCAGACTTGGTCACTGCCCAGGACAGAAGTTCTGCCTCCTGTCCAGGTGGAAGTTCCTGGGCTCAGTCCCTGCCCGTGGCTCTGGTGCCATTGCTGGGCCCTGGAGCAGAGCCTGGGCCCTGCTCTGACCCTCCCTGCTCACAGGGACACCCAGGGATGAGGGCCCCTCTCAGCTGGGGCTCCTCTCCAGGCTGGACAGCCCCAGCTCCCTCAGCCTTTCCCTGTCAGAGATGCTCCAGGCCCTAAATCATCTCTGCAGCCTCTGCTGGCCCCGCTCCAGGAGCTCCCTGTCCCTCCTGTGCTGAGGAGCCCAGAGGGGGACACAGCTCTCCAGAGGTGCCCCTCAGGGCTGGGCAGAGGGGCAGGAGCACTCCCTGAGCTGCTGGCAATGCTCTTCCCTGTGCACCCCAGGCCATCACTGGCCTTCCTGGCCCCCAGGGCACTGCTGGCTCATGGAGACCCTGTTGTCCACCAGGACCTCCAGGTCCTTTTCAGCAGAGCTGCTGGCCAGCAGGTCACCCCAATGGTGCATGGGACTATTCCTCCTCAGGTGCAGAATACTGCACTTGCCCTTGTTGAACTTCAGATACATTTCTTCTTGGAGACATGGAAAGATACAGGTTATACAGGTTCAAGTGTGCAGATCATTGTACCAGCAGAATACTTCATAAATGGCAGGATGAGCTGGGCTGCTGGGAGAATAAGCAGCCTGCCCCTGAAAGGAGAAAATAAGAACGTGTTAACAGACACACAACATTTTCATTTGGGTTGCTGAATGGTTGGAGGCTGAGTTTCAGATTCACTAACCTGGGTATTTTTCACATGAATTTGGGTTTCAGAATGAAAGCTGGTATAATGAAAGCAGGCCTGTGAGGAGGAGGAATTTGCTCGTGCTTCAAGGTGGGAAGGGTTAGTATTTGAAGACTTCAAATTACTTACATGCGCACAATATGTGTTAGTGGAGGATTTTTTTAATCATAAAACTGAAGTGGGGTCCATTCTGTTGGGCTTGCAAGTACAACAGATCTAGGAAATTCTGTTTCTGCATATGAAAGAAATCTTGGAATGCACGTCCAAGCAAAGTTTACTAACTTTGAGAGGCCTCTGTGATTCTATTTTATGTTAGGACCATGTATTAGTTATAGATCTTCTATTTCTTTTGCTAACTCCCTTCTCACCACCCCAAAATGTGTTCAGTATAGTTTCAAGGAAAAGAGAGAGGTGAAGCACAGTCCAGATCAAGCATAGTGTGGGTTTTGTGCTTTTTCTCATCTTTTCTGAGAAGCTCAGACATTTCCAGAGGAGGTGGGTGGGAGGCAGTAACATTCCTCAGGCTGTCCAGTCCTGCCCATGCAGGGCATGAGCTTGGGCTCAGCAATCTGTCCAAAGCACCCAGGCCATGTTTGTGGAGGCGTGAGCTCTTCATCCAGAGTGAGCTCTCCTTGAGGTGAGCAGAGTCCATCCCATAAATCCCACAGCAGACCCCCTAAACACTGTTCTCCTGTGGGTCATCTGGACATGTTGGCACCTTCTGTGCCACCCATCCTGCTCGGAGCTCAGCCCTGTCAGCTCCCATCTGCTGCACAGGTTTGGGCTTGATTGGATCACCAGAAGAAGGAGGCAGAGCTGGAGGAGGCTGAGCTGGTGACTCAGTGGGCAGAATTCTTCCCTCTGAGTCAGGGCTGAGTCAAGGGGTGCCAAGGGGGACTGTGCTGCTCCTGCTGCTGGGTTTGGGACACAACTGAGAAACCAAACTCCCAACCATCGATCTCTTCAGGAACATCTGTGGTCCTTCCTCAGCGGCAGTGGCATTTACCCACTGTCTTGACCACATTCCAGTGTAGAAAATGTATTTCACTCACCTCCAGTTCCCTCTTTCACTCCAGTGAAACACTTCATTCTTCACTACTGCACCACAATGCATCACTAAGGATAAGCAGTACTCCATATGGCCTTTTGGCTTTAGCATTGGCCAACATGGCTTGCACACACATTGCAAAAATTGCAAAACTTTTTTTCATATGCCTCTTTTATGCATATCGAGGGATATCCTGAGCATCCTGCTCACAAATGCACAGTACTTCCACAACTATTAATCAGGAATCTGCTTAGGTAAAGAGAGCCCAGTTTATTTCAGGGCAAACAATACAAGGGGGTAGCTATTGCTTTAATAATGCAAAGTCCTTTTACACCATCAGTTCACCGTGAAATATTAGTGTCACTGAGGTAGCGGCCTTCAGCACAGATGGCTTCTCCTGGTCTCAGAAACTCCAGACTCTTCACCATGTCCTCTTGCTATTCCTTCCACAGCAATAGTGATTTTTGATAGCAACCAACTCTGCAAAGTTTATGCTTGAGCTCACTTGGGAATCACAGAATATTCAAAACTGGAAGGGACCCACAAGGATCATTCAGTCCAACTCTTGGCCCTGCTCAGGACACCCCAATAATCCCACCCTGTGCACCCCTGAGAGCGCTGTCCAAATGCTCCTGGAGCTCTGGCAGCCTTGGGGCTGTTGACCATTCCCTGGGGAGCCTGGTCAGTGCCCCAACACTGTCTCAGGGGAAGACCCTTTTCCTGACACCCACCCTAACCCTCCCCTGACACAGCTCCAGCCATTCCCTCAGGTCCTGTCCCTGGTCACACAGAGCAGAGATCCTGCCCCTCCTCTTGCCCTGATGATGAAGCTGCAGAACTGCTGTGAGCTCTGACCTCAGCCTGCTCTTCTCCAGCTGAACAGACCAAGGGCCCTCAGCTACTCCTCGTGTGGCTTCACCTCCAGGCCCTTCACCATCTTCGTAGCCCTCTCTTGGACACTCTCTAATAACTTTATATTTTTCTTATATTGAGGTGCCTCAAACTGGCCCAGGACTCACTTTGTCCCTGCTTTGCTCACTTGCCATGGCTGACATGCCTCAGTTCATGCCTCCCAGCGATGGAGGCTGTGTACCAGCATTGAGACACACATGCTGTCCGATACTTGCTTCGTTTGATATGTGATGACAGCTCTTTATTGGTGTCTGAGAAAAACAAATGAATGGAGAAGCAGTTCCTGGTGGCCTCTGCCAGCTGTTGACAATACTAAATAATTTGCTTTTCCTGAAACAGATCTGATGCCTCTTGTGGATGATGTGGCGCGTAGGTGTCACGTCAATCAATAAAAATTAAAAGTTGCTGAAGGGCAGGAACAGCAGCTGTGAGATTTCTTACTGCTTTTCATTCACAGGGAAGTGGTATCAGACTCTGCTTAGTAGCTTATGTGATTTACTGTCACATTTATCTCACACGCTTCAGCAAGGACTTGCACAAGCAGATTGATTTTAGACCCCAGCTTTTAAAGGTGGAAGACAAACGGTCCATTCATAAAAACTTATTTTTGAAACCGTGTTTAGCATATAAGCTTTTTCCAGAGCAGGTGGTATGGACCCCTTTACATTCAGGAAGCAGTGCACACCAACCATGGGATGCCCCTGTTGCCTCTATGGAAATGGCTCTTGGAAAACACATCTGGTGCTAAGTAAGCAAGGCACGAGTAAAGGGGCATTGCCCAGCTTCAGTGTTCCTGTGTCAGAGACGTCAGCAATGCCCTTGTGCCTGAAAACAACCAAATAGATATAATTAGGTACTACTAGGATATTTAAAAAAAAAAAAAAATTTAAAGTTTCTTTTTAGCTTGAAATCGCAGTACTATGAGGCCTGATAAAAATGTTTCTATTGAAAGTGTTCTTCAGCAGGAAAAGCTGTTTCAGACAGAGCAGATCTCACAGAAGAGTGGATTCAGTGAGGAAGATCTTTCTGCTACAGAATGTTTAGATATTTCACTGGAAAGTAGAAATGTCTCTGACAAAAGGATAGATGCTGTGCCATGTGTTAAGACAATGCTACACTCAAGGAATTCTGCTGAAGAGCCCTGGAGGTGACATCCCAATGTGTCCAGCATTGCCCTGTTGCTTTGTCTTTACAGTAAGTTCCCTAAAGCCTCCATGTGTCAGCAGCCTAATGCAAATCCACAACCAGCACAGGATGGAGGACAGACATGAGGCACCCAGAATTATACTCTTCTAACGTGGCATAACCATTTTGTTCCATATTTCATTTATTGGGCAATGTAGCTGAGGTTTTGGCTTTCAGTCAGAAACAAGGATTTTTCCCAAAAAGAGATATTGAATGAGGAATTAAAGAAACTCTACTAAGTGACCAAAACACCTCCCAAGCACCATTTTCCACTATTCATATTTGGAAGAATTAAATGCGGTTTTAGTGCAAGGACTAACTGTATGCTAGCCCTAGGGTTATGAACTGGATAAGCTATTAGGAATTTTCCATTTCTGACTGACTGTGATCTCACATCAGTGTAACTCTGCTCACTTCAGTGGAATTACTTCGGAATTGCTCTGATGGGAAAGCAGAACAAGGTCCTGTGATTCTATAACTATTTCTACTAAGCTGTTCGCAGATGCCTGAGAGAAGCAGCTTTTAAGAAAATATAGTGGAATTTAGAGCCTGTTTTTCATCATTTCAGTTAATCAGTTTACTTTGTTCTACTGATCACTTCTGCTGCTTTGCATGTGATTGTCCTTATAAGTGAGGTCAGTTTTATAGGGAAGGAAAATACTCTTTATAAGTCCAAATGGTATCATTAGAAGAAACAGACAAGTTGGGATCTCTAAAGTTTTTTTTTTATTTTCCTCTTTCTGAAGACAAATTTTAACAGTAATTAAGGATTATTGTTCTGAGTTATAGTTTATAAGAAATTACAGCTTGTTGTTGTAAGACCCTAAGATCTTGATTTCTTCTGCTTCTGTCAATAGGAAATTACTGCTGACCTGTTTGACAGGTCCTTGAAGTTTTGTAGAAACACCTCAAGATCCTCATTTACAACGTGATATATGGTTCTCATCCAACTAGAATCATAGAAACATAAAATATGTTGAATTGGAAGGGACTTAAAAGGCTCAGTATAAGTATAAGCTCAGTATATTCTTATATACAATAAGAATAGCAACATGCCAGTGTTTTATGAAGGAGCACCTTAAGTTCCCTGTCCTGGAACAGGATCACAAAATGCAGAGCTTTTCAACAAGGAAGTGGATTTCAGTGCTTACTTGGCTATAATGTGAGTCCAAGAAGACTGGGCAGAAAGGCTGGGAAGGCCTGAAGGTCCTTCTCACCACCTCCCTGCATGGATTATTCAACATATACACAAATAGCAGGATCTGAGCCATAAATTCAGAAGGTGACAGAATAATTGAGGTCCACAGACATCTGTGAAGTCCAAAGCTCCACTTAGAGCCAAGCTAATTTCTCTCTTAAAAAAAAAATTCATTGTCTTCCCTAGCTAAAGTTCTGAATATCCCAATATTGATATGCATTGATATGTCTATTTCAAACTCATAGAGAGTAGGTTTAAGCTGGGTATTTGGAATAAATTGTTCCCTGTGGGGGTGCTGAGGCCCTGGCACAGGTTGCCCAGAGAAGCTGTGGCTGCCCCATCCCTGGCAGTGTTCAAGGCCAGGCTGGATAGGGCTTCAAGCAACCTGGGATAGTGGAAGGTGTCCCTGCCCATGGCAGAGGAGTGGGAACTGGATGGGCTTTAAGGTCCCTTCCAACCCAGGCCATTCTGTGATTCTGCAATGTGTCTGTAGGACCATATATAATGTATCCAAATAGAGATGGGTTTGAGGGCTGGGATCAGATGTATTTCAGGGTCGGAATAGGACTTCAAATGGATTTAAGCTTCACAGATTTTGGAGAGGAATAGTTTAACCAACCTAATTCCATAGGGCTGAATCCAGCAGTTATCAATATCCCCAGAGGAAAAGTAGCTTCTGCAGTTTTTTGATTAACTGAGCATAAAATGAGCCTTCCTCCCCTTACTGTTTTAATTAGATATGAATGAACCAGTTCAAACCACATAAAAATTGGCTCCTGACTCCTCTGCATGTAAATTAACCACTAGGTCACAGTTTTATTTTTTTCCCTGAGAAAACCAGTTTTCCCAGAAGGGGGGATGGCATTTAGAAGTACTCCCACTGTATCTTCCTCCATTCCAGAGCTTTCTTATGCATGGCTTTTGAAGTGACAGGAGGACTAAAGCCAAGTTAGATGGGTCTCTGAGCAACCTGGTCTAGTGGAAAGCGTCCCTGCTCATAGCAGGGGGTTGGAACGAGATGATCTTTCAGGTGCCTTCCAAACCAAGCCATTTCATGATGCTGTGATTGAACAACCAGAAACCATGACTCCAGCTGGTTGGTCAGCAAGCGCTGGCAGATGTCGATGCTTGGGTGGTCGAGATTACAGCTGCAAAGGGAAGGAGAGCAGGTTTACACGTGTGGGCTGTTTGCCAGCCTAGAGGCAATGCAGGGTGGTTTTGCGGGGGTTAGTGTGGGGGAAAGCCGCGGGTCGGGCGGCTGCGGTAGCGCGGGCACCGCTGCCCTCTGCTGGGTACCGTCCCGCCGGGCACTGCCTCCCGCAGCATCCGCACGAACGGCAGGAACCGGCACCGTCCCTGCTCCCACAGCCTCAGCCAGCCGGACAACGCTTTGAGTGCCTCCAGGCCAGGGGCAGAGCAGCGGAGGAACGCCTCCTGCAGGGATAGAAGGGCTTATGGAAAGAGAGGGTTGAGCGTGAGCTTCCATCACACTCGGCTGCAATCAGCTGCGTCCTGCTGTTATTCCAGAGAGCTCTCTGGGACGGCAATGCAGTTTTGCTTCTTCTGCATGAAGTGAAGAAAATGTGCGTGTGTGTATTTGCTGGAGAGGTGCAGTTGCACTGCAAGCTTATCCATCCCATGGCTATGCAACCTGGAACTCTGTCTCAGATGAAAGTGATCTGGGGGTTCTCAACAACAGCGGCTGAACGTGAGCCAGCTGTGCCCAGGTGACTGAGAGACCAATGGCACCTGGCCTGGATAAGCAATGGTGTGGCCAGCAGGACCAAGGCAGTGACAGGCCATGGGCACTGGTGAGGCCACATTTCAAATCCTGTCTCCTGTTCTGGGCCCCTCATGACAAGGATATTGAGGGGCTGGAGGGTGTCCAGAGAAGAGAATGGAGCTGGGGAAGGGTCTGAAGAGTCAGTCATATGAGGAGCAGCTGGGAGCTGGGGGGGCTCAGCCTGGAGTAAAGGAAGCTCAGGGGAAACCTTCTGGCTCTCTACAACTCCCTGACAAGAGGGTGTCGCCAGTGGGGATTGGGCTCTACTCCCAAGGAACAAGGGACAGGACAAGGGGAAATGGTTTCAAGCTGTGCCAGTGGAGGTTCAGGCTGGATATCAGGAAAAATTTCTTCCCTGAAAGAGGTGGTCAGGTATTAGCACAGGCTGCCCAGGGAGGTGGTGGAGTCACCATCTCTGCAGGTGTTCAAGACTCAGAGCTCTGCTCTGGTTGACACAGTGGTGACTGGTCACAGGTTGTAGTCAATGATCTCAGGATGTCTTTTCCAGCCTAAATGATTCTGTGATTCTGTGAACACTCTCTCTGTCTCGCTGCCTTTTGCATTGAGAATATGTACCCATAAAATCAGCCCATCTGCATTTTGGCTAGCTATAGAAAACTCTGTGTAAGCCTATTTCTCCTGTGACAAATCCCAAAGAAAGCCTTACCCGTGAGCTTTAAAATCACTCCTAATCAAAGGAGAATTTTCAAAGCCTCAGCCTTTTAGATAAACCTGTCCAAGCCTGTTCACTTAATTAATGAACAATGATGCAGGAAATGCAGAACCTCAAAATAAAATGTGAAAACTAAATTCAGCCTAGCTGGGGAGTCAGATATATAGAGAGAACTGAAAGTTGCTGTGCAAGGGGTAGTTCTGAGAGTACACAGGAGTCTGATAGAGATCAGAGTTGGAGTGCTGTTAAAATTGGTTTTATCTTTCTGTAAAGAGTTGGGGGGGGGGGGGTTAAAGGGTACTGCAAGGCTCTTACAGTACAGAATGGAAATAGAGGGTCAGACTGAGCTGCTGAAATGCCTGCAAGGAATTGCTAGTTGACATGAGTAAGAAGATTAAAATGTTGGCATATTATACAACTGCACAGTGGTGGGGATGGACAGACAGTACAGAGGGAACTGGAAATACTGTTCAGCAAAAATAAGATTCTCAAACATCTGGGAGAAAATACTCAGAAATCAAACTACTCAGCAGGAGGGTGGAATTTGGAAAGCATTCAATGCTGACAGACTCCAGGGTGATAAGGGCAAAATAGACAACAGAGTCATAGAATCATAGAATGGTTTGAGTCGGAAGTGATCTTGGACCCAGTTCCAACCCCCTGCCACAGGCAGAGACACCTGCCACTATTCCAGCTTGCTCAGAGCCTGGCCTTGGACACTGCCAGGGATGGGACAGCCATAGTTCTCTGGGCAACCTGGGCCAGGGCCTCACCACCCTCACAGGGAACAATTTCTTCCTGATATCTAAACTAAACCTACTTTGAATGAAGCCATTGTTCCTTGTCAATAGTCTCTCTCCATCTTTCCTGTAGACTCTCTTCTGGTACTGAAGGCCCCAATAAAGTCTCCCCAAAGTCTTCTCCTACCCAGGCTGAACAAGCCCAGTCCTCTCAGCATTTCCTCCCAGCAGAGCTGCTCCATCCCTCATATGGGTCTTTCATAGCCCATAGCCCAAGCAGCTAGCTTATGTATGGATCAGTTGTAGCCTTCAGAAGCATCTGAAGGCCTGCCCTGGTATTATACCACAGCATTCCCAAAAAAAAAAAAAAAAAAAAAAAGTGTGGGATACTACAGTCTCAGTTCATCCAGAGGGAAAATAAGGCATGGAAAGGTTAAGTTACCTGCTTTGTGTTGTGCAACCAGGAATGGAAATAGCTCTCAGATCTTTTATTCTTAACAGCAGCCAGTGAGGGAACCTCTGCTTGGATCTCAAGGGATTCCTTCCTCCTGGAAAGGCTTTCATTTCCAGTAAAAGCAGGGAGGCTGGGTGGGAACAACCCCAGGGATGCCATGCATTGTTCACATGCTTGCAGCAGTGTGGAATGTGATGGCTGAGGAGCCGGAGGCAGCAGTGCCTGGTCAGGAGAGCAGGAGCAGTTCAGGTGGCCCTGGCAGGGATCCACACAGCAAGCCAAGGTGACTCAACAATCAGGGGGGACTCAGCCAGGCTGTGCTGGACCTTGCAGCCAACTGGTGGAGAGCAGTGCCATGTCCTAGTGTCACCTCTGCGTGGCTGCTTAAATCTTAAACCTCCCCAAATTCATGGCAGGAAACCTGAAATCCAGTTCAGCAAGCCAGTGACTTTTGTGCATAGGGGAAGCCGTGTATCAACTGCAAGTGAACTACAGTTTGGGGCTCAGCCACATTAAAGGCATGGGGGCAGAAAGGCTAATTAAGATATTTAATTAAGGCGGTGCTTGGTGAGTTTTGGAACGAATTTTAGGACATGTTTTCTGGGATTTCAATGAGCAAATTTAAGTGTCCAAGAGATCCCTATCTGTCTTAAGTAATTGGGGGCATACAGCAGTCATTTAGCTCTACTCAGTGTCACTTTTCTTAATTACAACATGTGAAAAATTAACCTTTTAGAAACTATTTTGAGTGGTGAACTAGGTGTAGTCCAAGGAATTAAGCAGTTGAACTGGTAAGGAAAGGGTCAGGAAATTCTTCCCAGCAGTGAGGTTTGAAAGTGTAGCTGGATCTCAAGGGAGACATGAACTCCATGTCACTTGGGTGAGTGAGGTGCATGGTCCTTTCCTGCCCTCTTCCCAAGGGAGTGGGGCTTGTCTCCTCAATCTAAAGAAGTCTTTCCATCTCTAATTTCCTCTTCCTTTGTTTGAATAGGTTATCTGATATAATTACACAACATTCAAGTGCAGGAGTGCAGGAAGAAGTGATAAAATCAAGAACAGCTTTAATGAGGCCAGAAAAGGAAGAAAAAAAGGAGTCAGCTCAGGGGAACTTCAAGGTCCTTTTGGTGCTATTGAAGCAAAGAAATGGGAATACTGCTAAAACAGAAGAAACTGGGTGGAGTCAGAAGGTTGATTTGGAACTAGCAGAGCATTCAATGGTTTCAGCAGGGAGCCTTCAAGTTAGATGGTGTCAGGAACACAGGGAGGAATTTGGGTAAGTAAACATCCCGTTGTGCAGACATGCACCTCTGCCTGCTGTAGAGTGATGTGTCTGTTGCAGGGCTAGGGACTGAGGGGAGTGACACAGATAAGGAAGGCTGGATGGCTACAGAGGAACAGCCACATCCACACACAGAGGTCTGGCCAAGACTGATGCTGGGGGTGAGGGGGGGGGAGGAACACACATTTGTACAGAAAGCATCAATTTACTGCATTCACTTGTATTAACTTATCAATTAAAATTAAACTTGATGCAAAGATGGGAAAAAAGGGAAATTTTATCTTCTATGAAGAGTGTATGTTAATATCCAGTTATTCCAGAGGAAGGTGAAGGATACCATTGCCTGCTAGACAGAAATCTTTATTTACACAGTAGTTCAAGGGCACTGGACACAGCAATTCAATTTTTAACACAAGGTAATGCAATCAGGCCTATTCAAGATACCCTCAAAGCCTAATGGGAAAACAGCACAACTAAATATGTTGTCACCACAACTCCTAAATTAATGAGGAGATAGTTCATGTTCTCAGGTGTTCATGTGGGCTGGGCTGGGCTGGGCTGGGGAAAACAGTGTCTAACACTAATGGATGTTCTTGCATTCTATTTATGACATCATTTACTAAGAGTATCTATGTGGTGTATCACATCTGTATTCATAGCTGGGTATTATTCTGACAGAAATGTCTCCCTGAAGTCTAAATGCATTTCGCAGTCAGCTTTTGGGTGATGATAAGGAAGCCTAGACCTTTCCTACAGAGATAAATGCTGCAATTCCATTCTGGATGTTCCCATTGCTCTATTCCTGCCTTACACTTTTACCTGTCTTTACCAGGATAAGTAACAAGAGCTGCAGGTTAGGAGTCAGTACCAGCCAGGATCTGAATTCTGGCTTCACAACTCACTTCTTGAAGTGAAATCACTTCCTTCTTCCTTTTTATCTCCCTGGCTAAAACAGGAATAATTTTTGCACAAGGCTTCAGAGCTCATGGTTCTTCCTGTATTTTTCTCAGCTATTTCTATTAATCTAAATTATTGTTGCAGCTTAGACCTCACAGGTGAGTTACTATTATCTCCAGCCAGAATAAATAAAAATATGGAAAAAAGAAAATAAAGATGTATACCTTTTACCTCTATAGAACAGCAGGGCAAGCATCTGTTTCAAAAACAAGGACAGTGTTTAATTTAGAGTGAGAGCATGGACATTAGCGTTCTGCCTAACTACTGTCAAAATAAGTGTTAAACAAAGATTTTCCTCACCTATGTTTTCCCTGTGACTAAAAAATAAGTAAAGAATAATATCCATGGACTAAACCCTAGTTATCACTGTTGTGCAGTTTTCCTCTGTTTAGTAACTACAATATTTTTGCTCAGGTTTTTCTGTTCCAATTAAAAATATTTGGAGCTGCTCTTCTATAAACCTAAGAAAGGTCTAGCTAAGCCACTGCCATTCCCTGCTATCCTACATAACAGGCTAGGTAAAAACTTCTTTTTTAGTATTTTGGTTCTGGAACTAACTTTGCCAAAAAGCAGCCAATGCTCTTGGAAATATTATCAAAGCTTGGGGAAAAAGGAAAGCGTTTGGCTCACATTGCTGTTAGTGACATAATCAATGCCTAGACAAGCACAGCTTCAAAAAATGTGTCAAGAACTCAAGAACTCAAACTTTATATTTTAAACAGACCATGAAGACATTCAAATTCTTCATCTGGAAGAGAAAAAGGAGGAGGGGGAGATGGCGGGAGGGAGAGATTTCCTTCCACCAGGCAGCGAGAGATCACTTCACGCTTCCCTTTGGTAGGTTAGAGGGGAATTGTAAAGCCATCCCATGTGAACAGATGGAGGCAAAGGATCTCAGCTTTCACGGGAGCGGGTTAAAGATCCGACGCCTGGGACGGTGGGCGAGACAGGGCCCAGCAGCAGGGGCTTTCTGCCCCCTGACAGTCAGCCGTCTCCAGGGCCCGCTGGGGTGGCAGCAATCCTTGGGGAGCACCTCGGCAGGTTCTCAGCAGCCCGGCACCGGCTAAGCCCCAGACTTGTATAGGCACTTCACATTTAGGAGCATGTCTAATCCAATCAGGGGCAGATTGGAAGCTATCTGTGTACCTCCCAGATAGCATATTCTTGTCGGCGTGAAAGCAACCCTCTCCTCCTCAGCCTTCCCCGTCTCCCTATCAGTCTGTGCAAGTAGCGGCCTCCCCCCTTGGGCACACGGAGCTAATCCTATTTACTCAGCCCATCAATTTAACAGCTTTAATATTTGCATGGGTTCGATGGATGCAGCTGAAAGTTTTGCAGCAGCCAGGGAGGAGGGAGAGACCGTGGTGAGCAGTGGGAGGCAGCCTTCCCATGCTGGCCAAAGCAGAAAAAAGTAATTCAAAACCAGGAAGGCTGAGGCATGTCTCATGCCCACTCACACAAACACACAAAGCAGACAACACATGTGCAGCTCATTACACCCCCCAGCAGTGTCACTTTGGCACACCACAGCCCCAGGTTCTGCTGCCTGGTCATTTCTTTGGTCCCCCTTACAGTGTTGGTGCTGGGGTTGGCAGGAGTGCCGTGGTCTGGTGTTAGCATGAGGTCTCTCTCTTCCCAAAACTGGAAAGTGTGCATGGAAGGACAGACACAGGAACAAACACAGAGGGTGCCAGGCACCCCCTAATGAGAGTGGTGACCCTGAGAGCCTCATGCTCACACGCAGGCAGTTGTGGTGGAACTCAGTCTGATTCTGCTTTATGCTTAACTGTTTCTCAGCTCTCTGTTTATAAATTCCTGAACTGAAATTCCTCCGTTTATCTGTCCTGAGCATCCTCCAGCATCCTCAAGCTATACCTCTTGTGCTCTGGCTATAGATTAGAGCAATCCTGGGAGGCAAATCTTTTTAGGCAGGTTGAAGAATGCAATCAGGAAGCTGTTCAGTGCTCCCAGCCTCTTGTCACTGCTCCAAGTGATGGTGGACTTTAGAAGGAACCAGCTCCCACCTCTGAAACCCCTGTGGAGTCTGTGTGCTCCTCCTCCAGCACTTGGGTCTTTCCTAATCACTTTATTCCAAATGTGGAACAGCTCTTGGTTTGTGGTTTAACTCGACTGCATGAGTCACACCTGAATTCCTCTCCT
Source organism: Certhia americana (assembly GCA_018697195.1). Classification (NCBI taxonomy): domain Eukaryota; kingdom Metazoa; phylum Chordata; class Aves; order Passeriformes; family Certhiidae; genus Certhia; species Certhia americana. Next base: position 57,299,582 of record CM031879.1, on the reverse strand, counting down.
CACTACCGAGGTTAAATAGAATTGGAGTGGCTGTTGCCTTTCAGGGTATTGCAGTCTTTGAAGTGCAAAGGACTTAGATCTGTCTGATATTTCAACCTGGCACATTTTTTACATTTAATCTGCTCTTTATTTATCTGTTGAGTTCTTGAACTAAATGTGGTTTTGGTTGTGGGGGGGTTTTTTTCAGTTTGTTTTTGTTGCTTGTGCTAGAGATCATGTGTACTAACAAAAATCTCAAGTTTTCCAGTGCCAGCAGGCAGCCAATTTGAGAATTTTCTGTGAGTATCCAGACTTGGGCTCTGCCCCTAAATCAGGCAGACACATTGCCATCATTCTGGATTAAGGCTGAAATGGAATAAAAAGAGGAAGAGCAGTGAATGTCTCCTTCAGCCATTCTTGTTCTGAAGACCTAAAGGTTCTCCTCTAAAAGAAATCCCAGTGTTTTGGTCTAGTGGACAACACCCTTTTTCCCCAGGCTGAGAGCCCTTTGGGCAGTGACTTTACAATTCAAGAGGGATATTCCAATAGTACTACAGAGTAAGTCAGATGAAGTGAAGGTCCTTTATTTGTCCAATTGGCAGTGGGAGGTTATGGCAAAGGAGAGTACTCAGAGTGTACACTTTCCAGCTGCTGGCATGCTGTGAGCCTGACACACCCCAAGGAATCCAGAAAAAATTCATGAAGCATGAGAATAATTTTTCTCCTAGTTCTATCTCCCCTTTTCCTCCAGGAAGGAGTTCCCAAGTGGGAACATCTTGTAGGGCCACATCTTGATTTCCCCATTGCCCTTCTCAGCAATATGTGTCATCCCTGAATTTTGATAGAAACACAGACACTGTTTTTGCAGCAGATCTGTGCTCAGCTCAATATCCTGGGGTTTGGATCAGGTTGTTTTTTTTTTTTAATCTTACCCTCCTGTTTTTAATTGCTCATACTGTCCTCCTGCTTGGTGCCGTAGGACCAATTATTCTCTTGATCTGAAAGCATGGGGATGGTATTGGTAGAAGATTTGGTCAGTGCAGCTTCAGTTAATTGTGTTAGCCATGGTGATAATCAACCATCAGGGAGCAATTCACTGGGGAAAGGCTGAAAACTGCACATCAGAAGGTCTGAGGTGAGGAGGCAGAAGGTCCAGATCTGGGGGAGAGTGATGTGACTAGCACAGCTGGATAGGAGAGTTCAGATGGGACTGCATGGAAAGTGGGAGCAGGATTCAGGACTCAGGATTTTCAGAATTAAGGCAACAGCAAGGTTGTGGTTTTCTCAGCTGAGATAAAATGACTTTTGGCTGGGAAGCCATTAAAAGTGATGGCACTCTCTTTCCTTTGCTCTGGCTGCTTGTGCCCACTGTGCTGTAGCTCTGTGGGATCTCAGGCTGTGACAGTCAGAGGAATGAGGGAGCTAATCTGGCTGAAGACAAATAATTTACTATCCTGGGTTTATCTGTCAATGGATTGGGTCCCAGATCTGACACCCACACAGCTTTTCAAGCAAGGATGCTGGCACAGGGAAGGGGATGTCATCAGCCAGAGAGATGGGGAGATCTACATCATTTCCAGCACTCCCTCCCTGGAAGCATCAGGCCAAAACAGCTGATGGATCAGCACGAGGAGGCAGGTACCCACCCTGCTGAATGTGCTTAAAGAGGCTGCAAACAAACAAAACATACTTTAAAACCTGAGCAGGCCTGGGCAAAACTGAGCACTCACTTCCCTCCCTCAAGCTGCTGCTCTTCAGTCATTCAAGTCATGGCAGAGCCCACAAGGAGGTCACACAGGCAGCCTGGACAGAAGGAGCTGAAAAAAATGATGCACAGGGTCCAACATCCTCATTTCTGCTCTGAGTATTAACAGTCTGCACCCCCAACAGGGAGCAGCACTAGTGCAAGCACACGTGTTCCTGACTGGATATAACTAAATTGGGCAGGGAAAAAATGGAAAAAAGAATAAAAACAAACAAAAACACAAAGAAACAAAACAAAACCCAACAACAACAAAAAAAGGATGACCAACTTCCAGCTTTAAACGAAGTGATAGAGAGATACATTCCAGCAGGCAAGATTAGCAAAACAGATAGATTACAGGCACAGAGATTTCATCAAAAAAGGAGAAACTCCTCAGTGTAACATTTTCCAAATAATGGCTATGTGGCTTTACTGAATGGATACCACAGGAGGTAAGCTAAATACTCACCTGGAGAAATGGGAAAGCTCTCCCACCAATGGGGCTAAGAATTCATCCCAGCTGAGACCCCATCTGGTGTGCTGCTGGCAAGAGACAAATTTTACATGAGTGTTCTGCTGCTGCTTCTGTCTGAGCCCTCGATCACCCCCTGCATTGGGAGAGGTCAGGGGGCCATGGACCTCTGAGACCACACAAAGATTTTATCAGAAGTTCAATGCCAAGACATCTTCCCTAAGCTGCATTCAGTCCCCCTTGCCCTGATCAGCTGCCTTTTGTTAGAAGTGCCGGCTCTCCCTAGGAGAGGCACTGTCACACTGGTGAATTGCCCTCCCTTTTTCACAGAATGCTGGTTTTTTTCACAGGAGCTTTGATGAGGAAAGGTAACGACACCACACCCGCCCTGTTGCCCATCAGCTGCCGCTGCGGGTCTCAGCACCTTGTGGGGTTTCACCCCCTCCAGCGGAGTTAATTTCTCTTCACTTCCATTTCCTTCCACCCCGACTTTGCTCTCCTCCGTGAGTTTAGTTGGAGCCAGATCACACACACACACACATACCCCTCCGGGCTCCCTCCCTTTCCCTGGGAGCAGGAACTGGAGTGACCCCGGCAAGCCCTAGGAGAAGAGACAATCAGCGAGCCCCCGGCGGCCGCCGTGGTTCTGCTGTCGCTGTGCGCCAGCACAAGCAGCAAATTCCAAGAAGATGCGATCATCAGCAGCTCTGTGAAGACAGGAAAGTGGTTACAAATGCTCTCTGCCTCAAAGATAGAGAGAAGAAACCACAGTCTGACTGCAGCTGCACCTCGTGCTTTCTGATTAATCTGCTGTTTAGAAACATTCGCTCTGGTACCCGTGCATAGGTAGAGGTGAAAACAAACACACCGATGGTTGCAAAGGGACTGCTTTATCTCCAGCCAACACAAACAGAGCCTACTTCCATCGTGGATACAAAGTCCTCCTACAAAAGGGAACAGAGATAGAGGTTTCTTCCTCAGAGCTGTCTACATTGCACATCCAGGGAGAGAAAAATTTGCTAGGGCATATTGCACGACTATCCACATGTGGGATCTGGGGTTTTAAATGGTAAAGTCCTCGGTGATTCACTTACAGCATCTTCTTTAAACACTGATGCTACTCAGCAGGCAAATATGTATCATCATCATCATCTTTTCCTCAGTCTTCTGGCCTAAATTGTCTCTATTTCGATAACATCCTGCATGTGCATCTATTTGCCCAAAGAGGAGGGAGCAAATATTCACAAGCAACTCTATCATGACAGTAAATGGCAGAATGGACAAAGTTAAAAGTTCTCTGAAAATTTTAATTACAAGTTTAATGGCCAGATTCTCCATACAGCCCAATGTCCAGGTATGGTTCAGTTGGAAATTATTGGGTCATTTGAGGTGCAAAGGGATGAAAAAGAAAATATAACTCATAGATCATGGAATGGTTTGGGTTAGAAGGAGCCTTAGAGATCATCTCATTCCAACTCCCTGCTTTGGGCAGGGACACCTTCCACTGTTCCAGGTTGCTCAGAGCCCTGTTCAACCTGTCCTTGAACACTTACTGATGCCTCCCTAGCCAGTTTGGCCCAGCCTTCTATGCTGTTTTACTAGCTGGAGCGATGTGTTCCCAGCACATCTCCATATCTCACCGGTGAGTCCCTTGTTCCAGATATTTTAGGGGAGGGCACATCCCTGAGCTTCTCTCTCACACTCCATTGCTGCAAAGCTGGATGGGTCCTTTTCTGCCCCAGTCTGAAAAGCCCACAACAAAACACAGAATCTGGCCTCATTATTGATATCTGACATTCCTTGTTTTCGTTATCAAAAGGTTTTATTGAAACCTTGAATTTGCCACAGTGGGTATCCTTTCAAAATCCGCCAAGTTTACTGTAGAAAAAACAGATAACGTTACCTTGGTATTTGCGGTATTCCTTGTGCTGCTCTTCCCACTTCAGCGGAAGACTGCTGAGGATGTTTAGGGAAAGGCTAAGATAAATGTTCCTCAATATCAAAATAAACAATAGAGACTAATGTGCAGCTTGTATTTTTCATGCTCATGTTGGATTCCAATTTGAGTTTAAAAGGAGCTGCCCCAGAGCTTTCAGGCTGTGACTCCCAAGTTCAGAAGGATCAAGAAGCAGAAGTGAGGGCATATTCATGTACAAGTGCACATGCAGATAAAAAAGTTTCCCTGCCTAAACGCTCTCTTTTGGCATGGAAGCATGTTGCCAGCATTCAGCAAATAATAAATAATAGCAGCAGTACGAGAATTCTTCCACAGGGTAATTCACCAGCCACAAAAATTACCTTAACTATCCACCAGCCTCTGGTCTGGCAGGGTAAAAGGCAGAAGCTTAACTTGCTGCACAAAAGAAAAGGATAAATCCTCCAGGGCAGTCCTTTAGTGGTCCAAAGGAATCATGGTTTTCTTGCTTTGCACTTTGTGCAAAGAAAGAGTGAAGTCTAGAGCCAACCCACTGAATATTCAGGCATAGAATTTGAAAAGGACAGATACTGAATACTTGATGTTCAGTCCCTCATGCCAGATTCTTGCTCCCACACAAGCTAGCAGTGTCCAAGGCCAGGCTGGATGAGGCTCTGAGCAACCTGCTCTAGTGGAAGGTATCCCTGCCCATGGCAGGGGGTTGGAAAGAGATGGTTCTTGAAGTCCCCTCCAACCCAAACCACTCAGTGATTCGATTTGTTGCATCAGGAGATGATGAGTAAAATATACCATCCTAACAAAAAGCACTTGGGGTGTGGCAGTCTAGGAGAACAAGATTAAGGCAAATGATAGGTATCTCAAGCCAAAATTCACCATTTCATAGCTAAGTGAACTGACAAAACATGAAATGCTCTTTGTCCTTTCAAATACATAACGTGACCTGCTCTATGGCCTAATCTGGAACTCTCAGAGGTTGCAATTTGATGCCTCAATTATCCTGCTCCTATTGAAAGGACTTCTAAGAAGCACTTGATGCAAGACACTCTTGGTACAATCTGGAGCAAAAAAAAAGAAGAAAGCTGCACAATTCTGAAGGCAGTGGTGCAAAACACAGCCATGCAAAACAGATTCTCATTTGATCTCTTTCTCAGAAGGCATTATCTCAGAAACATCTCAGTATGTTAAGACACTACCCCTCGATGGCTTGTTACTCCTGCAGTGCCTGAAAGACTGAGTTGCTGGAGCATTATTTCAGACACGTTTCATTCTGCTGTCAAATCTAAGTATTTGGGTTCAGTTTCAGCTGTTGTCACTGCAAGGTCACCTGTGGTGCTCCAGAAAAAGCAGTGGTGAAGGTGGTGCCTCAGCTCCACAGGACAAAATACTGCCTGGTTTGTTCTCTCACTTCCATGGAAAAAACTCCACTGCTTTCACCCTGTTAGCTCCAAGTCGGGTCTGTTGACCTTGCTGGGTCTGTCTTCTGCTGGTGTTGCTACTGAGGTTACAGGATGGAGCAATAATGACCCCTATCTGTGCTTTCCTCAGTTATGGTGGACCTTTGAAATGTACCAAAAGCATGGGAAAACCTGTTGTCTCCTAAGAAACTCCAGGTACATTTAGCTGCTGAAATCGATTCTAAAATTCTTTTGCTCTTTCCCTGTGCTTGTCAGAAAAATCTCCACAACACCACCTGGCATTGACACTTGAGGCTCCCCATGAAATGCCACTTCAGACCAGTGTTCCTTTGGGAATATCTGGTGGTAGTTTCTTACAGAGGTACCTGACCTTTAGTTTTCATCCCAGGCCCACTGACAGTGCGTGAAGAAACCATTCCTGAGCTCTCAGGATTTCTGCTGAGACTGAGCACAGGCCTGAAGGCAAAGGCCTAGGGATGCATGATGTAGTCTGAGGTATTCTGGGTGAAAAACTCTTCCCTGGGGAGGTTGATGAGTAGGAGGATTCTGACATAACAGTTCTTGTACGATTTTACCTCTAAATAAATCTGAGGGAAAACGGCTCAAAACCCTGCTGAACTGGCACAGCCATGTGTCTAAAAGAGAGGAAATGACACATCCTGATTGTCCAGGCCATGAAAATGGGGATAAAGGGAGGGTAAAGGATTTAACATTTTCCTAGATGAGGCAGAGTCTGTCACCTTGCCTGGCAGATGAGTTTGACCACTTTTTTTTCACTGCTGGACCACAGTTACAGATAATCACAGCATAAATGATGTACTTTAAGTGCAGCTTTTGTCTCTTTTCTGTAGGATGGAAAGTCTTGTGAAATCAACCTCTATCCTTCCAGGCATTGAAGAAAACAAAAAAAAAAAAAAAAGTTGAAATAAGTACCTGTTTCCAGGCTTTCAGACTAAATAACACCAGACCAAAGGTGAGGGGGAAGCCTGGACAGGGGATTTTATGGAGTTCCTGCAGCAAGTCCATGCCCAAGGTGGAACTGAGTCCAAACGCCTCACACCTTGCTTGTAACAATCAGGGTGAAGCTGCTCCCCAGCGCACCTTGCACTGATCAGGTTATGATTTTCCTGCCTGTTGCTGTAGGTTTGTAAGACCTGTGAAAATTATATCTTCATAAATAATATGATCCAATTTGTATTTGCTGGCTACCTGATCTTTTTTGTGTATTCAGGGTTACCAGTATTCAGGATAACATAAGAAGAACTGCACACGCTCATTTTGCCTCACTTCTGAAGTCCTGGGTGTGTTTATCCTTAACCATAATTCTTTCCCCAGCCTTGCACTTACTTCCAGCCCTGACCTTATCTTAGGCTGTCAGAATAGGAGTTTAAAAACAAAGGTGCAGCCAGTTTTCTTTTTAATACAGCTTGACAGGGTTAAAATGCAGAACACACACCTTCCAATTTTCACAAAGTGCTGTGATTGTCTTGTCTTTGCACTGTTTTGTGCTAAAATCCATAGACCCATTCTAATTTCAGAGGAAAAAAGGGAGCTGCCTTCCATTCCACAGCAGGAGGGGTAAAAACACAGGTAGGCTGATACTTTTTACCAGAAGTATTTGTGTGGCTGGAGATTTTTTTATCAGAAGTATTTGTGCTAAAGACTCTCTTGAGGATTTTGTGCCATTGGAGTTGCGTTCACCTACAAAACTGAAGTTGATGCTGGGGTTGATGTGCTGTTTTTCTCAAGGATGTAATGAGCAAAAGGACTTTGAAGGTGACATTTTCTGTGCTGTATTTATCTAGTGCCAGTCAAAGACATCATGCTGTGCTGGCTGCTTGAGAACTAGAAAGAAACAGTCTTCACAACTCTTATGATTTATCACCCACATTGTAAAGTTTAATTTCACTTTTGAAGTACCGACACTGCCCTGGCTGAAAAAAAAGGAGGCTGGACAAGCATGCTTATGCTTGTAGTGGTATTGGAAAATTTCTCAAGTACCTGTGGGCAGGTGTGGCTCACATACTTGGGTTAAACCAATCACCAGATCTAGGGTCAGGAAGGAATTTTGCCCTAGGTCACATTGGCAGGGAGGATTGTGTTGTTTTTGTTTCCCTTGCTTCAAAGTGTGGCTTGTGGTTGGCTTCCTAGATTATCTACTGCCATCTTAAGAAATGCTAATAACCCAGTCTTTAGGTCCACAGGTGGAATTGTAGATCCAACCCTGCAGGTCTCAGGCCTGCCTCAGAGAGTGACTGCAGCCACTTTGGGCCCCTGTGCAGAGACTCCAGCACAAAAGCATCCTCAGGACTCTCAGCATCCTTCAGATTGCCCTGTGGTCTGGCCATCTCCACAGAGCAGAATCCCTTTAAGTGTGCAATTTGGAAATCTGGGCATGCTGGAACTCTCTCTTGATTTTTTCCCTGAGGTGCAGCAGGTTTTCAGATTGTTTTGGATGATGGAGCACCGTGTGATGAGGACTGGGAAATTGATGTTCCCTAGAACTTGTTAGCCTGCAGAATGCTTATAATTGTGATGCCCTGGAGTTGTGAATGTGGGTGACCTTTCCTGAGTGGCACAGCACTGTCATTTGGTTTCCTGTGTTGCTGGGATGGGGCAGTGTTGGTACTGTTCACTTTTTCTAGTGGAATTGAAATTACTAGAAGGTTTACATTTAACAATTACTGTTCCCTTACCATGTATGTGGAATGACTGGAATCAGATTAGGGGCATGGTTGCATGATCCAAGAAAGCCAGAATGTGAGAGCATCACTTTTGAGAAATGGCAGTCTCATAAGCAGGCACTCCTCCATTTTAATGAAAGCACTTTAGCCATAATTGCACAATTAATTCATTTCAGATATGTTGGTGCAGCTGAATTTCCCAACTAACCAATGATTAAAACAACAAGTCGCCTGGGGAGTGGCTTGTGTGATGTTGGTATTAATAGGATGAAAACAACCAGAAAGTTAGGGGCATTCTTCTGAGGTACTGAAAACCCTTAATGAGGCCCTTAATTATGCAATAACTTCTTTGCAAGCAAACACATGCCTATTATCATTATTATTGTGCTGATAGTTGATATCCCACTGACATGAACAATTTAGAGAATTCCAAGTATTATGCAGCACTCCTGCCAGTTCGGAATAGGCTGACACAGCTTCAGCTACCTATTTAAGAAGATTAGCCTGATTTTATTTGCATAAGAATTTAAAGTGACAAAACCACTTGCCACACCCAGGAAATGATAATTAAAAATTAATTACTGCACATTCTTTTATTAGCTAAGTGGTTATCTTCTGAGTGCTACAGTCAATGCCAAATCCAAAGTGAGATGTCCTGGAATATCTTTCCCTAGGTTTTCCAGATTCTTAGAATCACAGAATGTGCTGAGTTGGAAGGGACTCATCAGGACCATTGAGTCCAAGAATCATATAATGTACTTTCCTTGGTTGTGCAGAGAGAATGTCTCACAATCCAGTCTGGAAAAAAACCCCAAGCATCTCGAGTACAATGGATGTAATTATTCTTAAGTGGGCATCCCCTAAGAATGGCAACCAACAAATCTTTGCACACCTTGTGTTACCTGTACAGAATTCCAGCAGTTCTGTATGTCTCTGCTGGCCATTACTCTGCGACATCAGGCTAAAGAAGCTGTAAAATACGAGCTTCACTCTCAGTTGAGGTTCTCCTAGTCCTGAGAGGAGCCCTCCATGAAAGGCAAGGTGTTTTATGCCGGCATCTTCTCTCGAACGGAGGGCGGTTGCGGAGGAGGATCCATCCCAGCAGCTCAAGCTTCAACAGGCAAGTGAAAGAAGAGAAGGAGCAAAACCCGATGGAAAAGAGAACATAGAAAACTCGCCTTTTTAAAAGCTTCAGCCACGGGCTGTTGCTGTTTTTTGTTGTAGAGCAGCACCCAGGTGCCAGCGCCGACTGCAGCGCTTTGGGATGCGGGGAACGGGATCCGCCCCGGCACCGCGGCCCGCGCGCGGCCCCTGCCGGCACCGCCAGCAGCTGCGCCCGGAGCCTGCTGGAAGAGTTTGGGACATCTTGGAACAAGGTATGGCCTGGGTGGGAGGACAGCTTAAACACCCAGTTTCAACCCTCTCCCAGTAGGCAGGGACACCCTCCATTGGAAAAGGTTACTCAGAACTCCATCCAGCCTGGCCTTGAACACTGCCAGGGATGAGGTCTAATGGTCTTCTTTCAAAATATCCAGGACAGAATCATAGTTGTTATTTTCTTTTTTCTTTTCCTCCAAAACTTAATTGCATGGTCAGTGAAATACTGGGAAGCATTTTGTGTCAGGACTCTAAAAATTTTTAAGCAGCTTCAGTAATTATTTGGCAGACATTTTCCAAAATATAAAAGGATGTCTGAAAGAGATTCACCCCGCCCCACCAAAGGGGGAGCAGCAGCATTCCAGCCCTGCTCCTAGTAATCAGACAGTGGGGAATGAGATACAAAAGATACTCCAAGAGAATTAGAGAATGGTTTGATCTGGAAGGGGTCTTAAAGACCATCTCGTTCCAACTGCCAGCCATGGGCAGGGACACCTGCCACTATCCCAGCTTGCTCAGAGCCCCATCCAGCTTGGCCTTGGACACTGACAGGGATCCAGTGGCAGCCACAGCTTCTCTGGACATCCTGTGCCAGGGCCTCAGCACCCTCACAGGAAGAATTTCTTCCTAATATCCAGCCTAAACCTACTCTCTGTCAGTTTGAAGCCATTCCCCCTTGTCCTGTCATTCCAGGCCTTTCTGGATAAACAGTAGTGGTGACAACCCCTTTCTAAATTGCCTGTATGGTGCTTCCATGGCTGTGTCAGAGCAACCAGGCTGAAAAGCACCTACAAAAGACATTGCCCCCGAAGCAGCCCCTGATCACAGTGATGGCACTGTCTGGCCCTATGTCTGAAATGCATCTTTGAGGTGAATTGTACCTCAGTAGTTTCCAGCCTTTCCCAGGCAGGAACTGCACACCAAAATATGTCTGTGCCTGAAAACATCTCAGCAAACCAAACCTTGGGGAGCCAGGGAAGAGGTGCCCTGGGGCACAGAGGTACAGAAGGGATGCCTGAGGGTCCCTGTTCCATCATGGAGACAAGTCTGGCTGTGACTTGTTCCCAGGATGATCTGGGGATGGTTGCTCTAACCTATCCTTCCTTTCCTCTTCCCAGAGCAAGGGCTTCAGGTTGTTCAGCCCTGTGCATTCACATCCTTGCTGCTGTTTGTGCTGTGAAACCACATGCTTGCAGTGCTTGTGAACTAAAGGTTGCTTTTGAGTTGTGGTCCCAGGCAGGGGCAGGGACTGGCTGCAGGACTCACACAGGATACTACCACGTACATCACCAACCTGCCATGCATTCAGCATCACTTCTTAACACTATCATGGCAGTTAGGAGACTTAAAAGTAATCAAGTATCTGACCTGAGCTGGTTTCCAGGAGAGCAGAGCTCCATCATTTGAAATTCTTCAAAAACATGTGTCTGAATGTTCAGGGAAAGTAAAACTGCTATTGTACTGAGAGAGCTTCCATCCCAAGCCCAGGAATAGGCAGGTTCATGCAAGGAGCATTTGTATTTCTGTTTCCATGTCTAAACCTCTTGTGTGTGGCTAAATGATTGCTTTCAAGTTTGTCAAGTTTGTTATTTATATGGAATTTAAATTCCCTTCCTTGTCATCCTGAATCTCTCAGTCTAGGGAATGAGAACGGGAAGACTCCACAGTGGTAGGAAGGGTGACACTGGAAGACCATGGTGTCATTTTATCACTGAAGCCCTCAGTGCTCTCTTCTTTTTAGCAGTGTGGCACAGGATTCAACATTCAGGAATTTAGGGTTCCATACTTTCTTGCCAGAACATTCTGCCATGAAGTTAAGGAAATCCCTTAGCAGAGAATCTTGTTCTCACAGCAGCTCAAGGCAGTCTTGCCATGGAATTCAGTCTTTAATAAAGAAAAATGTAGAATATCTTCTGTTTGACATCACAGAGGAAGCACTTTGGGGCAAGATTGTCTCTTGCTTTGATAGTTGATGGACCTTTACTCCATCATGGAATAAGAGCTATATAATTGAATGAAAGAGAGAATTTAAGGCTCTGATTATGGGAAAACAAAAAAATGTTTACCTTTTTTCTGGCACACACCTTACAACCTCTCCACAGACCATGAGCCAGAAGAGAGAAACAGGAGTGCTGAGCCCTGCAACTGAGGAGACAGATTGGTGGCAGATAGGGCAGACTGATTTCATGTTGCATGGAGGTCAAAACAGAAACTTTAGCATCAAAGAAAGGAGTGCTGCGAAAGCCCAGTGCTCAGAAGTAGCACTTACCAGAGGTATCATATAAACTTAACCCTGCTGTCGTTATTCCTGTTGGAAAGAAAGGAGGTGAAGGCCACGACCTGTGAAGCAGAGGTCAGATGTTACAGACCATCAGACAAAGGAAGTGACAATGGGGAAAGGTTCTTCTCTGAAGCACTACCAGATGGTGGCTAATCTCAGTCAGGGGAGAAGGCACGGCCACCAAATCTACACCGGCTCCCTGAACCTGACACTCAGGCATTATCAAGGGAAAAGACTGTTCTTCCAACTGTTACAAGACAGACTATGTAGCGCAACCCATTAAGTTAATCACAGTGCTGTGCTGATTTGGGACAGAATTTTCCAGGATCAGACATACAACATGTATTTGCTTGTTAATTGTTTCTGCACAAAAGCTGGAATATGAAATACTCTGAAAACTTCTACCTTGGTGGAAATTTTTCTTCCTGCTCCTCTGATTATTTGCAAAAATATTTTTTGTCTTCTCATGTAGAAGAAAGCATAGTTAGATGGTATGAACTGGCAGAGCTCTGGGATCTGTACTGGGGTCTGTTCTGATAGTAATGATAGAAACGTTGTGTTTGATAGTAATGGTAGAAACGTTGTCTTTGCATTCAGTTGCAAATCTGCTCGCAGTTTTACTAAGGAATTTCTGCTAGCTGAGCTCAAATAGTTCTCCAGCATTTCTATGTCTGTTCTGGGAATGATGAAAACATAAATGGAATCAGAGGTGGAGGTGAGCTCTGGAGTCCCGGAGAGGCATCTGCTCGAGGCAGCAGGGCACAGACCTGAGAATGGAAACATAAATGCTTCTCCATAGGATTCATCACTACATGGGTTGCATTTAATCTTGTCTGAGTAGCTTATGTTTTCACCATGCTTCTCTTTTTCTGCCTGGGCCAGAAGGAATAGAGGCCCCATTGTTGTGAGCAGCTGCCTCGAGAGCTGTGTGCAGAATGCAGAGCTGGGAGGTTGCTGTACCCAGAGAGAGCCTCGCATGACAATGACAGCCACTGGGTTTGTGTCCCTTCCAGGCATTTCTCTATACACAGGAATAGTGGGACTGTGCTCTTGTCTCTGTTCTGGACATCTCAGTTGTGTGTTTTGAGTCTCTCCATTTTGCAGAGCGATCCAGAGGTCTGAAAAAATAATCCAGCCAGCAGAAAACAATTAAGGACCTCCATGAAATTCAGTGTGTGCTTAAGTGCTGAGCTGGGTCTTTCATTGCTGCTATAGTCAGTTCTCCTCAGCATTACGTAGGTAAGCAGTATCACACACATATTTTTTTCCACAAGGAAAGGCAGTGAGAGCACTATATTTTACATGCCTGTCACTCCTTATCTTAATATCTGATATTAACCTGGTATTACACCAGATATAACCAAGATACTCACTTCTTCTGGACTGCTTGGAAAGAGGGTGCATAGGGACACACTTCTTCAAATGATCCACTGTGCAATGCCTGTGTGTTGGTATCTACCAGGAACAGCATCCTGTACGCTGCCACATGGGATGTGCATTTCTGAGCCATGGAAGCGAGAGCTGCAACACAGTTAGGGAGGTGCAGTCAGGAGGTAACAAAACCCTCCTGATCATCCCCCAAGTGATCCTGCCATGTCCTGGGAGATGTCTTCCCAACTATTTTCTGGGCATCTCAGCCACCCTGTCATGAAGCAAGGATAGGAATACAACAGAAAATACAGGTTTAACCCATGGTATGAGCTATGAAACCTCTCTGAACTCATGCTGCTTTTGCTGTTGGTACCTTTTAGAAGTCCTGCTTCATCTTTCAAGTTGACATATCAGTGTTTTTCTGTGCTAACTGTGCAAAGCTGGCCATGACAGGAAGCAGAATAAAATCTGCTTGCCAAGAGCCTTGTTCTTTCTTTTGACAAACTTGAAATGCCCTTTAAAATTTGGGTCTCTTGAAGCTGGGGCATATTTCTCATTTCTCTTAGGTGTCTTATTATTGTGTGAGATGGACTCTGCACGGTAAGCAATCCTTTTAATGAGCATAGGCTGTTTCCTCCCTACACTGGCTGCTGTTTATTAGGACATGGCCACAAAGTGACATTATTGTAGAGCTGCAGCAATAGGACAGAGTTGGCTGGAACTCAGAGCTTCAGTGAAAATTTTCAGCATGATTTCAGATTTTGTTTGACAACAGAATAGGAGATTTTGACTGAAATGTTTCCGAAAATAGCAAAAACCTCACCCACTCAGAGAGCTGAATGTGAAACCTCAAATTTTGATGGGGAGAAAAAAGAGCGATGACATTTTCTTTCCAGATTTGGATCGGTCCCAACAACAAACTTCACTTTATATAGGAACCAAATAGTCATAATAGGAATTAAACTGCACATAGATCAGAAATAGAAAATACAAGAGACTAATAAAAATATCAGATACACAAAAGGCAGAAAATCGAAAAGACCAGAGAAGAAAATGAGATAAAGGGGAAAGGTATAGCTTATATGTGGAAAAATGAGACCAGAGTAGAGATGGAGGCAAAGATGTGAGTGGTAATAGGGCAGGGCAGAAATCCTCTCACCCCAGCCATGGAGAACTGCAGTCTGCAGAGCAAGGCAAGGCATACAAGGCATGGATTCTGGATCAAGTCCAGGGGAGGGAGACCAAGCTGATTAGAGGGATGGAGCAGCTGTAAGAAGAGGCTGAGTGAATTGGGATTGTTCACCCTGAAGAAGAGAAGGCTCCAGGGTGACCTCATTGTGGCCTGGCAGTACCTGAAAGGAACCTCCAGGGAAGATGGAGAGAGACTCTGGACAAGGGCCTGCAGTGACAGGACAAGGGACAATGGCTTCACACTGACAGAGAGTAGGTTTGGATTGGATATGAAGAAGAAATTCTCCCCTGTGAGGGTGCTGAGGCCCTGGCACAGGATAACCAGAGAAGCTGTGGCTGCCCCTGGATCCCTGGCAGTGTCCAAGGCCAAGCTGGGTGGGTCTTGGCGCAGCTTTACATAGTGGAAGGTGTCCCTGCCCAAGGCAGGGGATGGAATGGGATGATCTTTAAGATCCCTTCCAAACCAAACCATTCTGTAATTCTTTGATTCTACTATTGTATGATTCCATGATTTTGTGATATTGCACTCTTTACCCACCAGGCCTGAGCCTTGGGAGGTGCTAAGTGGGAACAACAGCCATCCACTGGAGAGGCAGGAAGTGTTTTGGGAGAAACCAGCAATACCTCTGACCACAGACCTGGCTGGGACCTAAAAGAAGTTTTCTGGCTTCCTTTGGTTTCACTGACCTGGCTCTTGCTTTTCTGATTGCAAAATGGAAACAACAAACATCATCCCCCTCTTTCTACTGAACCCCTTTGGAAGCAATTCATGGTTTGCCCTGGGTTTTGCTCCCTGTCTCTCCACGCTCCGTGCCGGGGATCCCGGGGTCACCACTGCAGGACAAAACAGTGGGAACAATAACTGCGCCGTCCTGGCACAGGAGGGGGGACGATTGTTTTCAGCCTTCGCAGCCCACAACTGTTGGTACAAATGACAGATACAATCAGGCCTTGGGGTTTTCCTTACATTTATATGTCTGGGGAAGGGTGTCAGCCGCTGTTCTCAGCCACTCTGGCGAACTGAAGCTAAAGATTTGGGCAGGTGGGGGAGAGTGAGAGAGAAATGCATTGAACTGCCATCGAAAGAAACATGCATAATTCCTAGAAATGCTTTGTGTCAGTTTCAAAGATCCTACTGGGAATGCAGCTTATTCTCTGGCCTACATGTTTCCTTTGCAAAAGGCACAACTGGTGTACTTTGGGGGTTTTTGTAAGTCTCCAGCAGCAGTCAGTACCTATGTTTTCTTTGACTGACATGACTGTAAGTTCAATCAGCTGAAATGGTTAACGTGCAGTAAGGGATGGGGCAAGTTCACGAGGCCCTCTAAGAGGACCTTGAGACAAACTGTACTCTCACCAATGTAACTGGAGGTTCTGTTTCAGATCTCTGCTGATCTGAGAAGGATGAAGCAAGAAAAAAGGAAATACTTAACCCTCCGGTAGAAAACACCACGGGAACCAGAGAAAAGTAAGGTAACATTCCTCTAAAGCCCCATTGAAGAGTTGTGTTTAAATGTGAATAAAGTTCTTATCCTCACACTGCCTTTACAAGAGTATAAAAATTGTACCTCTGAAGTTTTGCTGGTGCTGGACTTGAAAAAAAAACAAACAAATAAATGCCTGCAATAGTTAAGCACTGTTACTTAATAGAGCTTTAAATGCTAACCAGCTTCTAGTGTAAAAGTATCAACTATAAACTTACTTTTCTTTTGCCATGCTTAAATCTAAAGTTTAACCTCAGCCATTGATTTTTTTGTTTTTGTTATTTTATTTTTGCCTAAGCCTTGATGTGTTTATGGCACACTGCTTGTGGTAACAATCCTACTTTCAGTAGCAATATCTCTGCTTCAAAGCCAGGTCTATCATCTCCTTTCACTGAACTCAGCAGTTTCCTGAGCAAAATTCTGTGGATTAAAAGAAAGAAAAACAAAACACTGTTTTAAAAACAGCCCAAACCCAAACATATTCTTGAAATTATAAAACATTTTTAAAAGAATATATCTTTCTTGTTTTACCCTGCCATTATATGCACCAATGTCTGCATGGCTTCTGCTGAACCAGACAGACCACAAAGCCTAAAGCCTTTATCCACTTTCTCTTTAATAAACACTCAGTGCCTTGTTTTGGAATTTTATTTAATTTCATTCATTGAGGGAAGTGCTGGCACCATCTGCTGGGACTTTTGTCACTGCAGCCACTAAACACAGAATGGATTGGGTTGGAATGGACCTTAAAGAGCATCTCATTTCACCCCCCTTCCATAGGCAGGGACACCTTCCACTATCCCAGGTTGCTCCAGTCCCCATCCAGCTTGGCCTTGGACACTGCCAGGGATGGGGCAGCCACAGCTTCTCTGGACATACTGTGCCACGGCCTCAGCACCCTCACAGGGGAGAATTTCTTCTTCATATGCAATCCAAACCCACTCTCTGTCAATATGAAGCCATTCCCCCTTGTCCTGTCACTACAGACCCTTGTCAAGAGTCTCTCTCCATCTTTCCTGTAGGCTCCTTTCAGGCACTGGAATCTCACAATGAGGTCACCCTGGAGCCTTCTCTTCTCCAGGCTGAACAATCCCAATTCTCTCAGCCTCTCCTCCTGCGTGAATATCATACTCCTTGCATCTATAAATGTACCAAATATTCCCAGTTTGACTCATATGGCTACTTTTTTGTTATAATTTTTATTTTTTCCACACCTGTGCCTGGTGTAGATTGCATTCACCAGACCTCAGCAATTCCCTGCAGTCTTGGGTCCTGCCTGGGTTTGGGGAGGCAACTAAGAAGTCTTCTGTACAGTTTGGTGCTGAGACTAAGCAGATTAATGAAGGTGATAGAACAAGGTTTTAAAGTGAAAGAAGGTAAATCCAAACTAGATATAAGGAAGACAATTTTTTATGGTGAGTGCGGTGAAACACTAAAACACGTTGTCCACAGAGGTGGTGGATGCCTGGAAATATTTGAAGGCTGGCTGGAGGAGGCTCTGAGCAACCTGGTCTGTTGAAGATGTCCCTGTTCACTGCAGGGGGATTGGACTAGATCACCTTTGGAGAATCCTTTCAACATAAACAATCCTATGGTTCTGTGAGTCTGTCGACTTGAGTCCTATTGTCCAGGTCCTGTAGAAATGGATTTTATTTGTGAAGGAGGTCACTGAGTTTAAATAGAGAAGACCAAGATGAAAAGCAGCCTCAAAGAAAGACTGAAACACTTGATTAATTTGTGTAAGATACAGGAAACAGTGGCAATATAACCAAACTCTTTTTCTGTAAGATCTCAGAGCAAGATTTTAATAAGCTGAGAACCACAGGAACAGGGACTCAAATTGGCAAAGACATTTTTATAACATATTAAGTTTTAAATATAACCCTGTAACTGGAAATTATTGTAGTTAATAAATCTGGGAATTACTATAGAAATTAGGTTCACAAGATAGTTGAGAATGTAAAATTAGGAGAATATATAAAGTACCATTTGTGTTTGTGTCACATCCCTTATAATTTTTAAACAGTTATTAAAAATGCATACAAGAATATGCATATTTTATATGCCTATAATATATAACATGCATAATACATTTGTGTATTACATATATTTTGTATGTTTATATATACTATAGATGTATAATATAAGCACATGGAATTGTCAAAGCTTTACCTCCCAAACATCATAATATATACATTTCTTAATAATTTTAAAATTTTATTAGCTATCTTTATTTTATGTCATAAATTAAGTGATATTTAAATCCTTATGATAGGTGATTAACACAGTAAACCTTAAATATATATAAACCTGGTATATTTTGAGGACAACTTCCCATTTGAATCTCCAGTTTCACCAAGAAGAGGGTGATTTCTTTTTTTGTATGAAATCACCCAATGAAATTACCCAACTTCAGGGTTCAAAAACAGTTTTTAAGGTGGTACATCAGAACAGAATTAATCAAACGCGTGTCACTCTGAGGTGACAAAGTCACTGACCTCTTATTGCACGCATCATCTAAACCAGATGAGCAGAAACTTTCTACTGGAAATTACAATGTTGCAGGTCTCTCTGATGCCCTGTACTGGGCTGAACAGAGGTGATGGCCAATCCCTGCAGAGAATTGCCACTTTGGGGCATTTTCAGGAGCTCCTAAAAGGAGGTGTAATAGTGGTGTGGTTGAACAAGGTATATGAGGTCTTGTTTTGAGGCTGAATTTCATCTCTGGTATAAGCATGCACCCCCACTTGGAAAACTTGAAACTGGGCAATTCCCAGTCTAACTTTGCTTTCTTGTTGGTTTTGATAGTTTTTCAAATGTTGGTTTGGCAGATTTTAAAGGACAAAAAAGCCTTGATAGCAGTTGATGTAATTTGGCATTAATAATTTGAAGCAGGTGCCAGACCTACCTGCACAATGCACTCTGAATAGGACTGTTGGGGGCTAGGGTGGCAGCACCTGCCAGCTTTTAGGAAAATGGTCTGACATGCCATTTGTAGGCCCATTTCTTCAGCCCAGTCTGGGACACTGCTCCGTGCTTCATCCAGCCTCATCCCCAATGGACTGTGGAGCACATTGTCCTGAGGAATCCGAGGGCTCTGGGCAGATGGAGCGGTGATGTCATCCAACTTTTCCATTTCTACTTCCTATGAACATTTGCCTTATTCTTACATGCCAGCTCTTTCTCGGCATGTTTTAGACTAGAAACATTTTTTTTTCTGGGTGTAGAGAAGGAATCACTTCTTTTTTATTTCAGACAAGATCTGGCAAGTGAGCTCTTGTTGCTAGTCAAAGAAAAAGCCTTAAAAAAATTAACACAGAATCTGTGTTTAGCAAAGTGATTTGCATAAGCTGTACACTTGGTTCTTAGAGTTGGAACAGTTCTAACCTATGACAAATTCCTCTGTCTGGGCTGTCTTCCAAAATCATTTTCATCTACCCTGGCAAAAGAACTGAAGTCTGCGTTCTGCACTAATTAAAGGCCTTCAGGAGAAGGGCCCCAGTTGAAATGCTGACACACTTTGTACACGCTTTATTTGTGAAAGAGGATACTGAGCCCATTTGATGGCGCCTCCTGCTCCGTCAGGCCGTGCAAAATTTTAAGTGGGGAAACAAAATGGGCACAGTTATGTCTTGTTAAGGTTCTGAGCTACTAAAACACTGCAGTTTTCTCTGTTAAAAAGCATGATATGGAGATTTTTTTGAAATAACTCTAATTATTGTTTTTAATAATTTTTCTAATTATTTTTTTTTTAAATAACTCTAATTTTTTTCAATAACTCTAATAAGCAGTAAAAAGGCTAAAACCCATGGCAGTTCCTTAGTGAAAATGAACTGACACTCCCAATTTTTATGAAGTACTATGGCTTAATGCAGCTGAGTCTCTGTCTCCCTAAATATCTTCATTTTGGAAACAGCAGACTATACACCCAACATCCCTTTTACATAAAACTGGGAACTGTTGAAAAGGGAAGTCAGGGAGAACAGCTGTCCCAATAACTCTTTGGAGTTCCTCCAGCAGGACTACTGCTCCAGTAGGGGTGCTTTCCATGCTAGATCCATGACAGGCTTCTCAGCTTTTTAATATTCCCAAAGTATTTGATGGAAATCAGAGTCCTTGACTGAGGAAGGCACCCAGAAAATCTTTTTTTTCTGAAGTTGTTGTCCTGAGTATTCACCACCTGCTTTGGAACACACGTGCTTGAGATGAAGAGAGATTTTAACTTCTCTGGATGTTAACTACTTTATCCAAGTGCCCAGCAGGAGGCAAGGAAAGAAACTCCTCCTCTGTGCGGAGTCACCTAGTAGGAAGTGTGCCCTGAAAACATGGATTAGACTCAACTCTGCAGCTGAACGACACGGAAAGCTCCTGCAGAGACTAACAGAGCTTAACCAGGGTTCAATGCACTCACTCTGGCCAGGGAGAAGAGGGAAGTACATCTATCCAGCAGCAGATGTTCGGATGCTTAGTGACCTGTGGGAAAACACTTGGGAGAGGCGAGGGCACTTAGGCAGCTGCATGGTGTTTGTGGAATTTAAGGAATCTCAGCAATCTCAGCCCATGTCCTAGGCTTTTCTCCTTGCTCCTTTGCAATGAGTGCAGAAAAAAAAAAAAAAACAAAAACAAAAACGACGAACAGGAGGATTTCTCCCTCAGATATTCTTTCAGCATTCTTCAGGCTTTACCCTGCTTGTCTGCTGCAGCCCTTACTAAACAATTTTATTGTAAAGCAGCAATGCAGTGATTCCATAGCAGAACCATATCCCCAGCACATACTCAGGGTTTTTGCTAGCAAACAAACTCACAAACATAATTAACATTCTTTATGAATCCTCATCCTTTCCTTAGGAGGATGAATTTCTAGCCTGTTTTCGATGAACCAGAAAACACAAAGTTTCCACAAGTGCAAATGCTCCAGTATTTTGCTGCCTTATTAGGCACAGGGGACAATCCTGTCTTGTTCTTGTTCCTAAAAGTATTGACTGTATTAGACACTGGGCACGTGCTTTCGAAAGAAAAGCACCATGAATGCTTGCATGTCCCTGTATTATCAGCCACGTGCTCCATCCCTGGGAGACAAACGGGCCACTGAAATGCGGCTGGCCTGGACGTCCCACATACCAAGCAGATGCAAGCAGAATGCCATAGGGAAATAAGAAACACATTGTATGTGATTTAAAAGGCTTACAGCTATGGAATATCCCTCTGAAAGCCTAATGAACATCTCCAGCACATAGACAATCAAAGTACAAAACGCGCCTCGCATCAGGATACAAAACCACGGAACTGGAGATAATCTTGGAAGAGACCCACAAAATAAATCTACTGACAGCAGCACCTATAAATCATGCAACTCCAGCTCTTGGCTTGTCAAAATGTCTCCAAGCTCAGGATTTTCTGTGGAGAGGAGGCTGTCCAGACAGATTCTTTCTTAATTTTATGCCTTCTGTTTGCCTCTCAGGTGAGCTCATGTCCTTGGTTTGGGGTTTGTCTTTGTTTTGCTTTCTTAGATGCTAATATGGCCCAGACTGACTTTGACAAAGTTACTGATTAGAAATTCAGATTTCTTACCACAAGGCTGGAAAAAAAAATTATACAGACACTTGTTCAAGTGGATGAAAATACAGGCTTCTTTTTACCTGGTGACTGTTGGAGTGATTGGATCAATGTTTGGATATAGTGGGGAGAATATCTAGGAAAAAGAAAGGGAGAAAGGGGAAAAGCTCTCAGGATTAATCTTCTGAGGGTCCTTTTTTTGCATGCACCTTCCTACTCAAGACACCCACGAGCTCTTGGAAGTACATTTGCCAAGTTTCCACCGAAAGCTGAGCTGAAAGGTGGCAGATGTGGCAAGGGGAAGGTGAAAGCGGTGAACAAGATAATTTCATTCCTCATTCCCACTGGTCTGAAACAATTCTCTCTAGAAATGTGTTAATTCCCGAGTGTTCCCAGCTGCTGTAGCAAGAGGAGGAATAGCTGATGTTAAACCTGTATTGTGAGGTGAAAAGCAGCATTAATCAGACCAGGCTCAGTGGCTATCCACAAGACTAATTGTAACAAGAGCTTAGATTGTCTACTATGTGGTTTGAACCCAACGTATGTAAATAGCCTTGGTTGTGTTATTCTGCTTATCCCTGTGTCCCATGCCTGGCACAGAGGAACTCTGACACACCTTAAAGAGCAGAAACTATTCAATTCTGCTCCTCCACGAGAGGACTTTGGAGCACACGCAGCATAACATTTTTGTATGCAAATCCTGGACAGTGTCTCAACTTTGGAGGCAAAACTCTGGGAAAACAACACCATAAAAACAGTAGAAAACCTCCAACATTCCCCAGATTGGTCCTGCATGGACAGATGATCAAGACTGCCAGGAAGAAATTATGCACTTTTACACAGAAAAGAGGAATAATTATAACAGATAGACAGGGACTAGACTGACACTCAGGAGACCAGGCTAAGACACTTCAGCACTAAGTCCTGCTCTGCCACTGAACTGCTGCAAGGCCTGTGAAATTCAATTTGCTTCTGTTTTCTTGCCCATTCACAGTATAAACTCTTGAGGGTGATGACTTTCCCTTGCTGTACGTTTAAACTGCACAACTGGAGCTCAGTTCAGACCTGTTGCTGCTACTGCAGTTGAAATAATAACACGTAAATAACGTACACAAACCAACCAAATTAGCTGCGGGAAGAGTGCAGATGGGCATGAAAAGAGATATGGGTGAAAGGATGTAAAGGAGCAAAAAAGACAGGGGGAAAGAATGGCCTGAAATGGGAAAAAAAAAAAAAAGTGTGAAAAGGGAGTTAACAAATAGCAGAAGAGCACAGACAGAACATGGTCATTCCAAAATCAGCTGAGGCCTGCCGTTCCCCACTGTCCAGAGGGAGATTTGAAAGTGGTTTAGACAGAGAAAGAGGTGAGCAGGGAAAACATCCTGCACTTCACCAGCCCTCTGCTAACCCCAGCTGCCAGTTCATGAACTCCTCAAAAAACATTCATAATCTGAACCTGTAAAACAATTGGTTTAAGGCAGTAGAATCTCTCCTTAAGAACCCAGCACAACTATATCCCCAGCACACCACTCTGCCAGCTTTATTAGTCCTCCAGGGGTCATCTTTGACCTGTGCTAATGTAATCCTGCTAAAACCTTCTGGCTGTCAGGGCCTGGCTGCCTTCAGCAACACACCGGTATGAAATATTTATGGATTAAAATAAAATTAAAATGCAATTTTCAGGCATTTTGAGAGGAAGTCTTTAGCTCTACTTGTGGCTAAGTGATAGACTTTAGAAGCTTGCAAGTAACAGCTAAGAGGCTCAGAATACTGTGATAGAAGGTGGAGTCCATGGAGAGACCCAAACTAATGCTTTTTCAAGTCAACGGAAAGATTTCTCTGTCTCTCTGAGTGTTGAATTGGTCTGTGAAGGACTGGATGAGATCCAATTGAGGCTCACAGTTACCAGAAGTTGCTACCAACCAATTACTATTGAGAGGGTCACATTAAGCAAAAAGATGGTTGCAGTAATATGTTTAGTGACCAATGGCTGCAGACACAAAATATTTTTCATTCTTCACAGTGGTCTGGGGTCAGAAGACCAGGGAGGAAAAGGCATGAAGGCAACAATAATGAATCCACACCTGCTCCCACCCAGGGTCTGGAGGAAGAGTGAGATGTAAACCCCCTTCTGTTTCCCAAAAGATCCAGGGAGCTGAAGGCTGGACTCGCTGTGCTGATCAGGCTGCCTCCCTTTACCAGCACTGAACTGCTGCTTTAAAATAAAAATCCAAGAATTGACCTATGCTACTGCACTGCCAAACATAACTGAGATTTCTTAGAATCTGCTCTCACTGTGAGTTTTGTGTAAATTGTTTCCCAAGATGTCTTTATGTGGCTATTAGTTATTGCAGTTGATGTGCTGTGAAAGATTTAAAATGGCAAGTCAGTTTCCTTGAGAACTTTTCTATTATGGACAGCGCTTAAGTTAAACTGGGAAAACAACAGTAACAAAAAAACAGAACAACAGTAACAAAATAATGAGACTGTAAAGGAATGGGAAATATTCCTGGTTTCCACCCTCACTAATCATGAGTCAGAACACAGACTTTAGGCTCAACCTGAAGGAAGACACTGGAATGAAAACTGCTTAGGACAAAGGATCAAAGTGATTCTTCAGCCATTTTAAATCTTTCAGAAGAAAGCTAAACTAAACACTGCAACACTTTTTCAGAATAAACTGTCTAGAGAAATAATGAAATTTTTAATTTTGGAGAATTCTAAGCAAGACCTAGGAACAATTTAGGTGGTCCTGATGCTATGATGGAGCAGGGGAATAGACCAGGAGACTTCTTCAGGTCTCCTGTAAATTTATCTTCTTGGAGTCTGTGCCTACAAAAAGGAGTATTAGCCAAGAACATGCTAAACTTGGGAAGGTGTGCAGTAATGTTTTAAATCCATTTATATACAAACTAAAGTTTAAGAAAATATACATATGAGATGAAGAACTGCAAATGAAAGATGACAGAGAAATAACATACAGGCATTTGAAATGTGGGCCGAAAATAAAACAGGATTCAGCCTGGAAAATGCATGCTAACATACTTGGGGAAATATAATCCTAAATAATATCCTCAGTGGGAAAACAAAACATGGAAATCATTTATTTTACAAAGGAATCTTCGGGCTGATTGAGGACAGTGAATCAGATAGATGCGTTTAAAGCACCACTATAACAGCTGGAGCTCAGCTGGAACTTCCAAATTCAAGTTTGCTGCTGCTGCAACCTGAGGCATACAAATAAATCCCCCAGCACTCATGGTAAGAGTCTACCAGCTGATTTATACCTTGATTGAAAATGTGAGTCTCTGAAGCTTCAGCTGGAGACCATCAGCTGTGCCCCGAGATACGCCCTGACGACAATCAGGCTGAACACTGTTCCCAACAGAGCAAGGAAGCAGGCACCCTTCCACCCCTCCCCAATTTACATGTAGGAAGGCAGTTTGAGCAAGGTTTTACCTCCCTGACATTTGTAAAGATTAAAGTTCCTCTTGCTGGATTCTAGGGACACAGAATTGTACCAATACGGGATATTCCAAACTTTTAAGAGTAGTTGGAAGAAAACACTAGGCAAGTAAGTGGAAAAGAATTCAAGTGAGGAGATAAATCACAGAAAGCAGCATGAAGAACTGGCAAAACCCCACATCACATACACAGATATTGGCAATAACTCTTGCAAATTATTAGACATAGTCTCTTTTACCTGCTTTGGCTACTAACTCTGTTCCCTACCTGTCTGTTCACAAGGAAATCCAAAGCCATTGAGGAAAATTCCTTTGCCACCCAATAAGAGCAATCAGTTCCAAGGCCCTTGCAAGGAACATTAAAATCTGGCTAGACAGAGATGACAGAAATCCTACACCCCACTTGCTGTATGGGTGGCAGCACTTTTTTGCCCAGTTACAGAGAAAAACAACAGTCTAATTTCAGAGACTTATTTCCAGAGTCCAGGAGCAATAATTTTGGTGTCGATGTTTTCCTTAACATGGTTTTCCATTCTGTCAGTGGCACACTCAGCAGCTCCTGCCATAAGCACAAGTCCAAGCAGCTGATGGCAGCAAAGGGGAAGTCTGTGTTTGCTCCATGGGAGATCTCTGGACTCCCACAGCAAATGGTACTTTAGTGCAGGAGTTCAGTGTTCATTATCAGATGAGGGACAAGAAGCTTGGTTCCCTCTGCCTCCAATACTCATTTTGTGGTTGTTGTGTTCTTTCCTAACCAACCCAGCTGGATGTTCCTGTGGACTCCTGGCAGCTCTTGCCTGTAAGTCCATGTGGCAGGAAACGGAAGGTGATGTTTTCAAAGGAACTGACCTACAATCTGAGAAGTCTATCTCCTGGTTCTGTTGAGATGATAGCCATGGAGTAAAGCAATCCTTCCTCTTCTCCCTGCTCTTGATACTGTTTCTCCATCCAAAGAGAGCTTTAATTAGATATGTCTGTTTTAACTACATCATCAACTTAAATGAAGTAATTTGCTATACTCTGGCAAATGAGGGTGATCTCTGTGGTCCTCCAGCCGTGCAGTGGTTTTCTCCATTAGACTTTTCCTGTTCCTGAGAGGAATTTAATTTTCTGGTGTATTTTTATTGCTAGTGCTGTATCTTACAAACCCTTACTGAAAGGGTTTGATGTTGGGCTTCACTAGATAAAGCACAGAGAAGCTGTGTTGCACAAAATAATTTACTGAGTTCATTGTGCGTGATCCTCTCTGAGGACCATCAGTGGTGGAAAATACAGCACAACTGCTGGCACAAGCCATTCCAGCTTCCTTCTCCTGCAGAGAAATACAGGATTGGAAAAATCTGCCCATGCAGGGAGCTGAGACACCTAGGAGGATACAGCCCAGGCTTCTCAAGACTCCTGTCCCCTCAGTACAGTCTCAGGTCTGTCACAGAACCCTTTAGAATGCAGAGGATCAGTTTGTTTACTGAACTCAACAGAGTTGGAGGATCATAGAATGGCCTGGGTTGGAAGAGACCGAAATAATCATCTTGTGCCGTGGGCAGGGATACCTGCCACTATCCCAGGTTGCTCAGAGCCCCATCCAACCTGGCCTTGAGCACTGCCAGGGATGGGGCAGCTGCAGCTTCTCTGGGCAACCTGTGCCAGGGCCCCACCAATATGACCAGAAGGATGGAGCAGCTCTGCTACAAGGGAAGCCTTGGATAATTGGGATTGTTCAGCCTGGAGAAGGGAAGGCTTTGGGGTGACCTCATTGTGGCTTTCCAGTGCCTGAAGGAAATCCACAGGAAAGATGCAGAGAGACTCTTGACAAGGGCATGGAGTGACAGGACAAGGGGGAATGGTATCACACTGACAGAGAGGAGGGGTATGTTTGGTATTAGGAGAAGATTCTTCCCTGTGAGGGTGGAGAGTCATTCCAGATTGAATGCCAGTGGAATCATGTTCAAACTGGGGCAAATACACATTCAATAGGCTGTAAGGAACAGAAAGGTGTGAGTTCTCAATTCACTGGCCTTCTTTGTAACCTTAATGTTTATCTCCTGGCTGTGCAAATGTTCATAAAACAAAAGCCTGGCCAGGATCAGCTACAAAGTACACAGATGTAAATCTTGATGAAGGGGAACAATTACTTACTGGTATTTACTTTACCTTTGTTATTTTAGTTATGCTTTCTAGTACATTTCTAAACAAATGCTTTTCTTGCTTTAATATTTAAAGATCCTTTGCACAGACAGACAGCATTTTATATGTCTATTCATATGAAATCTTGTAACCTGTAGGTATATTTCTTCTTTCAAAAAACTCACATCCTGTAGACCTCTACCATGTCTTCTAAATTCATTGTTTCAGTCTTTCTGGTAAAGTAGTTTCTTGCACTAGATTTACTGTTCGAGGAGCAGTCTTTGTGATTCTATGAGCCTACGAGTTGGGTATTTGGAACCCATAGCAAATCAGCAACATTTCTGAATGTAAACATCTTACTCAATGCAATAAATGTTAAAAGCAAATATATTTGTTACCTTTAAAATCAGACCCATTGAATTTTTGGGCATACATCATATAATATAATTTTCCATCACCTTTGTGCTGAGCTAAAGTGATGTATTTTTCTGTACTTTATTCCTGTTAGTTAGGGTGGATATTAGGAAAAGGGCCCTGGAACAGGCTTCCCAGTGAAATGGTCACAACCCCAAGGCTATCAGAGCTCAAGAAGTGTTTGGACAACACTCTCAGGCACAGAGTGGGGTTGTTGAAGTATCTGTGCAGAGCCAGGTGTTGGACTCAATGATCCTGATGGGTCCCTTCCAGCTCAGGAATTCTTGTGATTCTGTGATTCTTCACAGGATTACTCAGATAACCCAATACGTCCCCTAGTGGGGTTTTGCCAATATTTTGGTTTGTTTCATCATCAACTGGATTTCCAGACCTTTTACTTCGCAAAGAAAAAAAAATCTTCTATTTATATTAGCTTCTACATTAGCATTAATGCAGCATCGGACAGATCATCTTTGGGCTTCTGCCCTTCAGGTTCTGCTCTGTATGAATCTGGTTCTTCAGCTTTTTTTTTGGTGGATATTGACATCTTTTGGAAATGGCTATCATGGGACCCCTGATAAGACAACCCAAAGGCAGTGGGACCTGCTTTGCCAGCATTGCCACTTTCTGTTACTTCCTTCTCTGGTATTAGTATCTCTTTGCTTAAATTATTTGCAAAATTAGTCTTGGCCAAAACGTATTTGTGATGGCATTTTTCCTTCTCTTATTGTCTTACACTTCTCTTGTAGAAAAGCCCATTTCTATTGACGGACTGGTTTATTGCTTTATAATAATGTCTTTTTGGAAGGAGTCTCTTCATATTTAGTCTCTTTCATACCATCCTAAGTAACATTTACGATGAACTATTTTTATCTTTATTTGTACCCATTCCAAGGGATTTATGACCAGGCTTTCCAAGAACAGCAAAACATGGGTCAGGGCCATCTGACTTTTCATTAGTCTCTTTATGTGCCATTGCAATGACAAAGTTACAGAGTCTGCTGGGATAAAAGGAAACCTCTTCTAACTCACTTGCCCTCAAGTAGCGGCCTCAAATTCTGTGCCTTTTGGCTTCTTTGGATTTTGGAGTGGTTTCTGTGTTCCAGTGAAAATCTGGTGGCATCCACACTAATATGTTCACCACAGACACTGAATCCTCCTGGTGATCTGCTGCACTGTTGGAAACTCTGCCCCTCAGCAGATGGTTGTCCTGAATATCCATCACCCATATGTTTTTCAATGCTGAATGAACACCTTCCAGGGTGTTTCTGAAAGCAGCTCAAGACCTGGAGTGGATCAGATTCCTGAACCAGTCTCAGAAAAATATTAAATGAAAATGCATAATTATTCCTTATCTACATCTCTGTCTCTTGGCACAAAGGCTCTCTCCATGTTAAGAACTTCTGTGTCACTTCCAGGTGAAATTCTGATTGGTCTTGGATCAGTGAGATATTCATCTCAGAGATATGCTGTCAATGATAGTAATTAGCCTTACCTGTGGCATAAATTATTCGAATATGAAAATGAATAAAGATTAGGTGGGTTCATCATAATGCCACTAAAGCTCGCCTTATTTTTTCCTGTTTAGGACTAATGTTTCTCCATTACTGCTACTTGATAGGCTCTATCATGGAGCAGTAATCCAGGAATCCAGCAGGGAGCAGGAGAGGATCATTTTCCATCCACCAGCTCTTGGTGAAATCCTAATAATGAAGGTCAAAGGAAATGATTCAGTTGTTACTAGGTTTGGAATGAAAGGTGCTATTCCAGAGGGGAATATTCACCTCTTAAAATTCTGTTGGATAATGGAAAAGAGGGAGAAAGCAGCTGGTGTGGATTTTTGATGGATACAGAGGAAGATGTGGGAAGGGGCTCTTAGGTGAAATGCACCTCACAGGTACCACCAGGAAAAGCCCAAACTGCCCATTTTTCCAAGCTCTGACATTCCAGAAGCATTAGTATTCCAGTGGTTAACACATCCATTTCTATATTCATTTCATGCCTAGTACCTTGTTGGGAAGAGATAATATTTGGAAATGAGCAAATTTTATATATTTCATTCTTTTAATGTGTTTGGAGGTGCAAGAAATGCCAAATCCCAAAGGAATTCTTTGTCTGCAACATCAAGTGCAACCTCTTTAGTCCTCAAAGTGGGGTTTCCCCCAGGGTAAGTCCAGATGTGACATGGAAAAGCCTTAGCAAGGATTTCCAGTCTTGACTACACAGGTTTTGGAAAAGCTTAGTAGCCAAACAATATCAAATTTATATCAGATTTGTATCAAGTGTGGTGTTTATATCTGGGACTGCTCAGTTCTCTGTGTGTGAAAGTCCTTCAAGTAGCAAAGCTGAGCTGGTTTTGAGAATTCCAAGTGTTATGTCCCTAAGGTTCTTAATACAATATTTAAATGATTAATATTTAATCAAGACAATATAAAGTGGATTTGTTAGAGTGGCAGAAATGTTTTTTTCACCTGGAAGTGTGTTGGGATAATCAACATTCCTTATGTCAGAATTAATTGATCCTCCTTTTCCCTCCTTTTCTCTCCAGATTATGGATAACTGGGGAGAATATTTGGGATAAAGAAATGAAATGCATGCGGGAAGCTTCATGTTCCCAAGGGAATGCTCTAGGGATGTGAAGCTCCTGAGCTGCACAAATAACTCAGGCTCCCACAGAAACCTTCCAAAGCAGGAAGGGACAGGGAAGAAAATTCCAAGAGTGGTGTGGGAAGTGTTTTCTCCCAGGTCTGGACACCACTGAGGTTGGAATGACTTAAAAATATTCTTTGTCCCTCTCTTGCTCCCAGCCCAGGTCTAAGTTGGTGTTCCCTGAGTGGCTGCAGTTCCCTGGATGTGGAGGGAGGAGGTCTCTGCTGGAGAGTGGGAGAAATGTCCCTGCTGGTTGCTGGGTCCTTGGTGGGCAGAGAACTCTGATCTGGGCAAGATGGGTTTGTGAGTATGGAATCAATCCTATCTCCTTTTTAATGAGTTGTTTTAATTAGTCACCAGCAGGGACCACTTTTAGTCAGCTTTAGTTAAGTTTCTTTTTCACAGATTTCTTGTTGTTTTGATCATGAAATCACCAAAACCTTAAGTTTGCTAAATAAGCCCTGAAAACGTTAAATGAACCAATCCTGAGCAAACTGGTTATTGGATATCTGGGATCTTATGACCCTTCAAAGCCATGTTTGGTTTACCCACTGATTTTGGTTTCAAGGGAAACTCCAAGTAAAGAATAATCAAAATATTAATCAGTTCTCATGAAACTCAGCTTTCCAAAACTTTATCTAGGATCAAAAAAAATGGGAATGCTTTTGGCAGAAAAGCACCTGTGAAGCAAAGTGGACTTAAAATGCCCGCAAGAAAAAAATCATTAGATAGATAGATAGATAGATAGATAGATAGATAGATAGATAGATAGATAG
>CM031879.1:57203590-57268655 GCA_018697195.1 Certhia americana | reverse complement strand
TAGATAGATAGATAGATAGATAGATAGATAGATAGATAGATAGATAGTAGATATTTTATAGCAGTTGCAGGTAAACTGTCAGGGTTGGGTTTCGAAATCTTTTTTTAACTATAAAGTATTCTATAATGCATGTGATTTTTAGCTTTTAATATACAAGACTAACTGTCTTGCTGGTTTTAGAGTACTGTATTGAAAGCCTATGGGGTTTCTCCTTTTTCCCTGTTCCAGGAGAGTTCTTAGGAACTTCTGTTATCTGTTAGAAGGTTGCAACCTTGGAACTGCCAATTTCAGTGCCTTGAAGCATTATTTCTATTATTGTTTAGATAAATTGTTTTAGACAGAACTAGGGGGCTGGAAGAGAAAATTGAAGGGAAACGTTCCAGAGAAGAGGTAGAGAAAGAATGTAGAGAACCTAAGTTAGGATTGAAATCCATCAGTTGGCTGGTTCAGTCTCCTGGCAGGAAGTCGTGAAGGAGATCAGTCGGTGTTGAAGGCATGCGTTCCGTGGGTTGTCCCAGCCAGATGAGGGTGTGGGGGACACTCTGCACCCCAGCCAGGGCAGGGGGGGCTGAGAGGGACGGGGGGGTCTCCCCAGCCTGCTGGGAGCCGTGTCACACAGGGCAGGTGCCTGCAAAGGTGTGTTGTCCTTATGGAGAGGGGCCCATGGTGTCATTTTGCCATGTACCTGAGACCCCTGGCATGGGTCTGTGTCTCAGTTTGTAAAGGATGAGTGTCGCACACAATTCTGAATTATAATTTGGGATGTTGTGTGCTGTGGGTTTTGGGGGATGCTCTTTTGTTTTGAATGGTTCACACTGGAAAGTTTCATGCATAGGTGACTCTGATGAGCTGGTGTTTGTGCTGCTTGTCCCACTACAAGCTCTGAGCAAAGGAAGGATGTGGCGGCTCTCTCACTGAGTTGGCATTCTTGGCCTGAGCAGTTGTGGAAGCAGCAGGCAGGTTTCTTGCCTGTTGAACCACTTTCTTGTGGTGTTAAGGCTGACATCCAGTGGTAAAGAAAATTCTTCTCTTTTCATGTGACAGCAGCACTGACAGAAGAGGGAAGACTGGGGCAGAGTAGTAAAAAGCTCGGAATTTCAGGTGTGACACAAAAGAAAGCTCAGAGTGCAAAAAGGGAAATGTGTGCCCAAATTACCTCTCAAGGCAGTTTTGCTGTCTGTTCTCATGCAATTGTGTTTTCTGAAAACTAGACCATTTTATTCATTGGGCTGTGCAAAACAGTTCTCATAATGCCAGGAAACAGATGATACTAAAACTTAAAGGAATTTGGATTCCTTTAAGTAGAAACAAGCTATTCTTTCTTCTCCAGTGTGAGGTGCTTGATGTTAGGAAATACTGAAAAGCAAGGAAAAGGTTATAGTTGAGTTGGTCTCTCTTCAGTTATTACCCACTTACTTTTTTTAAACAGAGGAGTAACTGGGAAGGTTAGTTCCTGGGAAGGAACTGGGAAGGTTTAGTTCCTGGGAAGGAACTAAAGCTGGATGTAATAAATCCCTAAATCTTAATAACAAAAGAGGCTTAATGGAGAAGTTAACAGTCCTATGGGGGGATTATTTTTGAACTCGGAGGAAGTACACACTGCAGAACCATGAAATGCCACCTGAAGGAACCTAAGTCAAACTGGACTTTTTGTCATTTCCTCATGCTATTTTTCTTATTTTTACTTTCAAGGGCTGACGGCGCCATCCTCCCCTGCAGTCTCGGCCTTCCCAGCAGGGCACTGGGTGGATCCCTCTGCCCCTGCTGGAGGTGCAGCTTCACAGACCAGTGGAGGAGTCCCTGCTGGGGAAGGGGAGGCCGAAGCTGCCGTGTGTGAACTGGCAGGGGGACTGGCCTGGTTTAAACAAGGTAACACAGCAAAGTCACAGAGTGACTCCACTGCTCCGCAGGCTCCTGCGGGGGTTGTGGATGCAGGTGGAAATAAAGGGAGAGTGACCCAGATTGAGCCATTTTGTTTTGTAATTGTGTTTGTTAGGGAAAGAACATAAAGATGAGAAGTCTTGGGCTGAATGGTTTTTTTTTTCCCCATGAAATACCAAAAGCAATATTGGGAAACTTACTGATTCTATTGGTAATGGCTATATACTCCTGCATTTATCCCATTCCTTTTCCTTTCAAATATTGGAAATTCAGAGACTTGTTCAAATGGAATTGTCTCCTGTCCATGGTATTTTCTTGGTTGTTTTTCAAAACAAAAATCCTTGGTCAGTAATAGTTAAAAACTCTTGAAATTCATTGGTTCATGACCAATGAGAATGCTGTATGGCAGGCCGGGAACACAGGAGCAGGTGATGCATGAATTCTTGCATGGAGATCAACCTGTCATCCATAGTGGGGGAACTTCTCTGTCCCTTCAGAGCACATGGACTGAGTTTGGGTTGATTTAAACCAGGGCAGCCCAGGCTTTCCTTGCCCGCTCACGTGGGGTGGCCACCAGCCAGTGACACCAGAGCTGGGGAGGAACTTCAACCCTTCTGAGGGCTGACACCCTTTATTATTCCGGGGGGGATGTACACATGTAAATGGCTTGGTTAGAGCAACGTGCTGCTGTCCAGGGCATTTTGAATCCTTCTGACTCCTGCATAATGGAAAAAGGCATGGGGAGGGGGTGGTTCCTCAGCTGTAATTTGGGCACCCCAATGTCCCTGGGACAGCCACGCTGCGGTGGCCGAGCGGGTGAGTGGGGAATGAGGGGGTCATGTAGGGTGCCCTCCCTCAAAGGGACCCAAAACTGACAGAAAAATCACCGGGAGGGGGGAGTGTAGAATACTAAAACCATCACATTCTCCACTTTTATATATACCGACAAGTAATGCTAATTTATATATAAATTAATTTCGAAATAAATCCTACCTACTCTTTTTATACAGGAATGTAAGAAACTCTGAATAGAGATCGAAAGTAACGACATAACGTTTTTATATATGAATGAAGCAATCAATTGCCTGAAAACCTAAGAAGATATGATCGGGGTGAAGCCAATTAAATGAGATTTATGCCAACTTTTCTCTCCGTGCTCTGCCCGTCCCACACTGCGGCAGCCCTGGGCTGAGCTGCGCGCTGCTGCTGCCTGGTGACAGAGACAGACACTGCCGCCCCCGACACAGCCCGGAGCCCCCTGCTGTCCCCTGCTGGGTGACACGGGACACCGCCGAGCATGGGAAGGGAGAGAGCCGGGACGGAGCGAGGCGGTGTCTGTAAATGGACGGGAGGGAGGGATGAAGGAGAGCTAGGAGTGCGAACAGTCACGGCCATGAGCGGGGCCATGAGCGATCGAGAAGAAGGACAGCCGTGGCGCTGGTTGTGCCGGGCGGCAGAGGCGCAGCAGCACCGCGACACGAGCCGGGGACACCGGGCGGGCACAGTCTGCATGGAGCGGCCCGTGTGCCACTCTCAACATGGCGGCGCGGAAAGGGCGCCGCACTTCGCCACACACAAGATGGCGGAAGCGGGGAGCATCACGTGACAGGACGCGGGAGCTGGCCGGTCGGGGTTGAGCCACACTCAAAATGGCGGACGTGGAGGGACCGCCACAGAGGCGTCCCTATCGCTGCCTACTGCCGCTCGAGCGGCCTTCGCCGCTGACGGCGCCACCCGTGTCTCCACACCGCGAGAAGCAGCGAAATACCGCGCTGAAGGCGCTGGGTCGGAGTCGGGGGGGGGTGGGTTTCAGGCAGCCGAAAAGACAGACGCGTTTGTCAGGAGCGGGGAGCCTTAATTTCATTGTACCACACCAAAGATGGCAGCTTAGCCGGAAATAACTTCCGCCAGCACCCGAGATGGCGATGAGGGTGAGGTCACGTGATGCCACACCAAAGATGGCGGATTGACACGTCGCTTATTGGCCTTCCAAATATGGCGGCCCCGTGCGCATGCGTTTGGGGCGAGGAAAGATGGCGGCCTGGAAGGACCGCGCTGTCTCTATTCGCCTGCCCGAACGCGATTTTTTCAACGCGATTTTTTTTGGCGTTTCCGAATGCGGGAGAACGGGCTGTGGGGTCAGCGGCGCCGGGAGCAGCCAGCGGGACGCAGCTCCTGTCTCGCAGGAGGTGAGGGTTGCGGGGCCGCAGCCGCAGGCAGGGTGTGCCAGGCAAGGGCAGAGAGTTCCAGCTTCCAGCGGCTCTCTGGGAATGGCGGGGGGGCTCCGGGCTGAGGAGGTGGGAGGTGTGGGTGGTGTTGGTGTGCCCGCAGCTGCTGAAGTGGAGACGGGCTGCAGCCTCTGCGTCTGTGTGTGGAACCAGCTGTGGCGCCGGCAGCCAAATCCCATTTCTATCAGATTTGTGTCACATGCGGTGTTCGTATCTGGGACCGCTGGGTTCCCTGGGTGTGGAAGTCCTTGGAGCAGACGAGCTGAGCCGGTTTTGAGCATTCCAGGTGCGCTCCCTCCCGCTCTGTGAGCCCCACGGGCAGGGTGAGGGAGGGATGTGGAATGTGGAATTCCTGTCTGGCTGGGAATTCTGTGGAACCCCAGGAAGGAACCGGCCAGGCGGGCGCTGCGTGTGGGGCAGGAGCTGAGCAAAAGGAAGGGAGAGAGAGAAAGGGACTGATCTGAGGGATTGCTTAGACGTGCTCAAATGTTCTTCCTCTTTCAGAGGAAAACTTTCAGGCCGGGTTTCAGTGAAATCCCTTGGGGCTGGGAACAAGCAGGCAAACCGGAGCTGTGGGGTTTGGTTAGCGGCATTCCCGGGCGCTGTGAGGCAGCTCTGGAAGGGTGGAGGGAAGGAAATGCTGCTCTGTAGGGCCTGGGGGGGCTGACACAGCAGAAGGCTCCGATGGCAGCTCAGGAAAAGATGAGGTGTGATCCCCCCTCCCTGTCCTACCCAGTGGAAACAACTGCCCCTGATGCCAGGATGGGAAGGAGAATTGAATATCCAAGCAGGCAGAAGCCACTGGAAATCTGTGGGGTTTTCATCAGGCAGCGCTGAGCCGTTGACACAGAGTTCTGCAGGTTCCCAGGGAAAGCGAGTTAGGATGTTTCTATTCTAAGATACATTTCAGGCACGGGGAAGGGAAATGCATTTATGTATTAGCTTGGGACACCAGAATGTACGGTTCTCAAAGTTGAATTAGCTTTTCGTTTGAAGAGAGACAAAACGAATATGGTAGATTGTTGAAAATAGTGAAAAAGTGGAATGAAGGGTCCTTTTTGACACAGACTGAAAAGGTTTTATTGTTTTGTGTTACCTGGCTTAGGGAAATTTAGCAGATCCCACTTTTTTTCTTCTCCAGCTGAGTGAAGTGTTTTCTTTTTAATTCAAAAAGGGTTTGCTGTGTAATATTTCAGTTTTAATTCCACAGTGGGAGAGAGCTTGGAGCAGTCAAACTGAATCCAGCAGGCTCGATGCCCTTGCCCAGCAGTGCCCTGAAGGCAGGGAGGGGGAGGAAAGCCCGAGGTAGGTCAGAATTCCTTCTTTTGTGGCATTCCAGAAGGTACCTGAGTCAGGAGGGAGGAGTTTGAGGCCGATGTGAGCTTGGTGTGCACCTGGACTGTGCAGAGGGTGCTGTGCTGAAGGTTGTGCTCCTGCTGGGGCTTTCAGCACACTCCTCTGCAGCCAAGAGCCAAGGTGGAGGTAACTAGTACTGAGGGGTGGCACTGTGCTAATATGAGGTCTCCTGGCTGGAAAATTTGTTTCAGGCTACTCTGAAAAGAGTAGGAGCACAGCAGGAAAAATGTGTGTCCCAGGGCAATCATCCTGGCAGATTAACAATTCACTAGGAATTTTTCTTTTTTCGCATGTTAGTAATAAAGAAAATTTACCGTTGAGGCTGTGACAGGAAGGGAAACAGGGATAACGTCTATCCCAGGAGAAGAGAGATTCTGCTCTCCTCTCCTGTGAGCTGTGCTTACAGTGGCTGCTGTCTGGGGAGATGCCACCTTGGGAAAACACACCTGATAATTTCTGTTCCAAGATTCCATCCTGCTATTTATGGTTTGCCTGTGCTGAGAGAGGTGGAAATGTTTTCCTACAAGTGTTGTCAGCCAGTCATTAAAAATAGACTCTAGTCTTCTCGTGTAAAATAAATTCTTATTTTTCCCAACCTCACCAAGAACATTGGAATTAGAGAAGGGAAAGGATCCTAATTCTTTCCCTGCTCCACACTGCATCTGTACCACTTAATGGCCTCAGCAGGACCTGTGATGGGCTGCATGAGAAAAATTAGTTGTTTTGCTGATATAATTGGATTCTAGGTATTTTGCTGTGGATTTGAACTCTTTTGTAGTAAAGCTGATAAATCTTTTATTTTAGAACAGAAAGCTGGAAAAACAGCCTGGCTTGAAGGGTTTTTACCAGACTAGAGCTGGCTACAGAAAATTGGACGGTCAAGTGCTTTGCTGGTCTGGACTTCCAGTTCTGAAAGATTAGAAGCTGAAAACTTCGTGTTTCCTCCAGCAGAGGATTCATGGGGAGTTTGGGAAGAGTTCAATGGAACCTGGAGATGTGACAATTTCCAAAGTGTGAGTACATGTAAATAAAGAAGCAGATGGAGCCTCTGAACTCTGAACTAAAAGTACTTTGAGTAAGTACTCAAGTAAGTAAGTAACTTTGAGTAAGTTACTCAGTGCCACAGAGTAACTGGTGATGGAAAACCAGCGTTGAGGCTGTTGAAAGGTCCGCACAATCTGTCTGCTTGTGTGAACTTGAAATACAAAATGATTTCCCAGTTTCAGTGGCTCAAATAGGAAATGCATGGGCTCCAAAATGTGTGGATTCTGGATGTGCTTCCTTAGTTTGGCCTGGAAAGAGAAAGAAAGCACAGTTTAACCCTACCCTGAGTGTGCCTTCTCTTTTCTGTCACATGGGGGGAGTATTGCAGACTGATGAGAAGAGTAAGTGATGTAGGGCATGGGAATCATTCACTTTTATTTTGTGTCCATTTCTAATTCCCAGGGAATTTCAGGAGGGGTGGAATCCCCTCTCTGTTAAATCAGTGTCTTTGAAGGTGATTTGAACAGACACACAAAACCTTGCTTCATTTTGAAAGTCCTAGTGAGGAAAGGCCGGGTTATTGTTGCTTCTGCCTCTTGCAGGGTTGAGAATACCACTTGTTCCATGAATGAAAACAACAGGATTAGTGTTTTGAGGGTCCCTTGGCAAATGCTGACAAGGAAAAATCCCCACCAAGGTCTTATCTGTGGCAGCTGCAACTGCCCTGGCCACTGAAAGGCTCCAAATCCAGTGGTATTTGAGGTGAACAGTGTCAGGATGGAGGAGCAAACACGGGGCAGGGTTTGATTTACTGCAGGAGCTGGGTTTGGGCAGCAGCAATCAGCTGAGCTGTGGTGAGAAACCTCTCCAGTTTGTGCTTCCATTCAGCTCCTTCTGTCCTGGGCTCCTGGCACTGCTGTGGGAGACAGGCTCCCCGCTCCCACCGAAATGCAAAGCATTGGAAATGTCAGAGATGGAGCATTGGTGTGGTGTGGGGAGTGGGAACAGCTGCTGGTAGCAGGGTGACCCAGTGAATGGGCACTTCCCAGGGACTCAGCAGCCATGTGGCGAGGGACGTGGCAGGACTCCACCACGGAGTCCCAGCTCTGCTCCATGCTCAGCCCTGGGCTCTTGCCAGGAGATCTGCTGCTCCTTCTGATCCTGAGCAGGCACAAATTATCCCTGTTTGCTTCTCAAGGAAAAGGCTGAGTTGAGCTTGGTGTCCTGCATTACTGTTATATACAACCTCTGGAGTCTCCTTATTAATGACTGCCTTATTAATTAGCGAAGGGAGATTGTTTGGTGTGTTTGCTGGACAAGTTTGGTCACAACTGACAGAATTCCTGCTGGCTCCTTCCCCTCCTGGTCTCTCGTGTTTAACCGAGCAGAGCTGGCAGTGCTGGGAACATCTTTGTGCTCTGTTTTTCATCCCCTCCACAATCCTGAGGGTCTGGTAGGGGAGAAGGAGATGAGCCAGGAGTATCAAGGCAATGAGGGACTTCAGCCCAGCCCGGTGGAAGCCTCCCGCACCAAGCGCCGCGGGGTAAATCCCTCCAAAGGCAATTCCCGGGGCTTAAATCCCCCAACCCCGCCCCGCACACCCGTGCCGGCCCCGCCCCGCCCATAAATCCCGGCGGATCCCCGCCCGCTCCGCTGGGCGCAGTGGATGCTCATCCCGGGCTGTGGCTGGGCCGTCGCTCGGAGCGCTGTGCCGAGCCCGGGGCGCTGAGGTGGGGCCGGTACCGGGATCCCGGCCCGGAGATGTGCGCCCCGGGCCTGCCGGTGTCTGCTGAGGGTCTCGGATGGAGCCGCTTCTCCCTCGGCGGGCAGGGTGCGGGTCTGAGGCTGGGATGGGGAGCGGGCTCGCCGCGGGCGGGAGGAGCCGCTCCGGGACGGGCGCTGGGGCCGAGCCCGGCGCTGCCGCTCCGGCTGCGGGACCGGGGCTCCGGCGCGGCTCGGTCCCGCTCGGACGGCTCATCCCACACCGGCCGGGTGAGACTTGATGCTCTCCCTCCTGTCCCTCACTTTCTGTGTGGCTCGCGTTCTCCAATGGAAAAAACTCTGGGTTTAAAAAGCCAGTGAGAACTGTTCACCTTTGATTTCCAGAGCACACGATATTCGGAGCTGGAAAGAGGCACCGAGGACTATCAAGTGTAACATTGATAAGTGATTGGCCCCTGTGGCGATCGAATTGGCCTTCTTGGCCTTCTCAGCACCCTGCTCCAAGCACCTGAGCCAATCTCGGGGTCATGAGGAAGGCCCTGCCTGGGATGGGAATAGCTGATGCCAGCAAGGAAATTCATTTCCTCCTTCTTTTCTGCTAATGCTGCTTTACACACCAGCCCCTAGAATAGCTCTAGAGCAGATATCTAACTGGCTGGTACCTGACATGACAGCACAAAATTTTTCCCATAACTCTGGTTTCCTGCCCTTTCCTTTCAGCAGCTGTAAAGGAATTCCTTCCATGTCCCTTTCCAGGGAGAAATGAGCAGGACAAGTCCTGAGGGTTTCCTTGGTCCATGGCCAAAGTTCTGGTGAGTGTCGGGGCTGGTCGTGCCTGCAGAGGGGCATTTCCTGCAGCTGAGCGTTCACAGCCCAGAATCACAGCAGGGGCTGAGGCTGGGGCTGCTTTTCTGGCCCAGAGTTGCACAGAGCTCCTGGTGGCTCCCACTCACTGCCAGGAATGTTCCTTGGTGTTTCCTCAGTGTGTCCCAGCTGGCTGGGAATGCAGGGCAGGAGGAGGCCGGGAGCACCAGGAAGGGAACCAGCACCTCTTGTCCTTGGTATTTGCAGGGGAGGAGCTGTGCAGTGTCCTGCCCGTGGCACACAGCGTGCCAAGCACACATCCCAGGGATGGGCACTGGGATTCCTGGGCAGCGCTGGGATGGACACAGATAAAGGGCTGCCCACAGCTCCTTGGCCAGGGGCTGCTCCGAATGGGCACCTGGAGATGCTTCAGCTGGGACAGACCTTACCCACACCCCAAGGAACAGCTGGCATTAGCTGGGAATGTCAGCACAGTGTGTTTGCAGAGGGCTCAGACAGCAATTCCCGGTGCTGACCTCCTAGAGCTCCCACAGACCCCCAGGTATGTCCCACCCACCCCAAATCCCTTCCATCCTGCAGACATCATCCATCAGCAGTGTTAATGCCAAGGGAATCTTCCCTCATACAGAAATTATACCCCAAGCAATAGCCCTCAGAGATGCCTTAAAATAGAAGGTTAGAGTCAGATGAAGTTTTGTTTGGATTCAATTTGGAGGTTTTCAGGGAGCCATCTGCAACTACGGAACTGATGGAAAGCTTTCACAGGTGGGTCCCACTGGAGGTATGCTCCAAGGGGAGAAGCAATCCCAATATTGTTGTCAGAGCTCCTTGAAAGCAGACAAACAAAATAAGGCAATTCATCCTCATTTTCTGGTGCTCAGGGACAGACAGAGCTGAAGAGCAGTACTCTCTTCAAACTTGTGTACTCCCAAGTGACTACTGGCTGCATTCTGACACACTGGAAATATGGGAAAAGAATAAGAGATTGTGGACAGAAAGAATGCTCTTTCCCCTCTTTAAAAATCACAAAAATGACTGGTTTTGCAAATCAACATTTTTTCCACTCAAGACTTTCCCACCAACTTAATTAAACAAAGGTACATCACACTTGAGACACCTGTTAAACAAAATAGTACAGAAATACCATTGTTTCCTGCTGGTGGTGAGAAAAATGGTGCAAACCAAGATCTTCTGTCCTTTACTTCTTCCATCAGAAACTATCAAATAAATTCCTCTTCTTCTTCTTTTTTTTTTTTTTTTTTTTTTTTAAAGTTATTTTTAATACCCTCTCTTACATTTTAAAATTTTCAGTAACTTCTTTGGGGGCAACTACACTTCCATTGTACCAATCAATATCGCAGGACAATAACATGACACCATCTCTTTTTCATGGCTTGTGTTAAATACAGTAGAGAGATCAAATTATGGCCAGCCACATGCCTTTGGTAAAATTAAAAGTCTGGTGAGATCACATTTTCTTCAAGCTTGGAAATCCACATGTTGAACCCTTGTCATGTTTTGAAGTTCAATTCTACACAAACTTCTTCAAAGCAAAGTTAAACAGCTGTCACCCCACGCAATTGGCAATTTCAGAGCTGCTCCAGAAAAGAGATGAAAGGTTTGAACTTCAGAGAAGCTCCTCACATGCCTTAGTCTCCATTAGATTTGTGTTTCAGACAGGGGGTAGAAAGTCTAGGAAATATTCACAGACCTACAAGTCAGAACAGTGATACCAGTGATAAGTATTCTCAGTTTTTAAAAAACTTTCTGTAGTAACATGTGTGGCTCATTTAAGCAACTGGCGGTCTTCTCCTTTGAGGCGTTTTTTCCGGGGCTGTACAAAGTCATCATCCGAGTCATCGGTAAGTTCTGGATTATCTTTTTCACTCTGGCTGTTTGGCTGTACAGGGAACTTTCTGTCAGGATAAAGGTTCCTTAGAAGATCTTCAAAGTAGGCTTCGAGTTTCATGCCAGCATCAGCCACTTCTGAGTTGGGCTGTTGGGTGAATTAACAATATCAGTGCATCAGGAAATAGCTTTGTTCTTAGATCACATTAGGCCTTTAAGGTACAAACTACAAAAAAACATCACTCAGCAGCAAGAATGCCTATGGAGCACAGGGCCCCAAAGAGCACAAAAACACAGAGTGAGGGCAGATCTTCCAGCCAACAACCCCCAATTATTTTTTTTTCTGACAGGTGACCACAGAAGCCATTCACAAAAGCTAAACTGCCTGGGTACTCAAAGCTACATCAAGATTCTAAGAACTGATAAATCTTGATGGTGGACAGAGTTGTCTTTTACTGTGAAACAAAGGTAACATCCAGAGGGGGTGTTAGAAACTTCTCTAGCTTACAGATCTTTTTAGTTAAAGTATTACTCAGTAGACAATGACTGTATTGTGGAAGACTGAGCAGTCCTAAAGTCATCCACAGCTATCGGTTTCCTGAAGCAAAGATCACCAGTGTGGGAATAATTCCTAGTTATCAAGGGTGACTGGATGAGAATCCCCATGGAGGCCACTTGGAGAATCCTTTATTTCCACTGCAATTCTCATTCTGTGGTCCACTCAAAACCTGCATCCCTGTATCACCCAGTTTCCCTTATGTGCAGTAGTGGATAATAGCAATTACTTAACATGCAACTTGAAATCATAAGGGTGAGTAAAGAGCTCCCAGAATGAAAATCCCACTCAATTTAAGATCTGATGCAAGGAGGACTAAACCAATTCTTGGATCATAATGCCCACCATTAACCTACATGATAAAAAATGGTCCTTTTCTTTAGCTGCTGTCCTGTCATCCAGCTATGTTGGTTATCATCCTCCTCCCTTGTATGGGAAGATCTCCACTGCAGAGTTATCTCAGACACACAGCAGTGTCAAATCTGATCTACATGTTCACTGCAGTCTCATCATCAAAGTAAGTTTAATACAATTAATTTTTGTAAGTTCTACCCCCATTACAGTTTTCCTGAAAGCAACTAAGCCAAAAAAATCTGATATACTTTTCTAACCTCATTAAATTCAGCACAGTTTTGGAAAATCAATCTGAAATCAGCGACAAAGTCTTCTGGCTTTGTGTAGAATGAATTGGTCACTTCAAGTCTGTTCTTGATGGTTGACAAGTCCATAGGCTTCTTGATTATTTTGTAGTAATCAGGGACCTAAGTGAAGAAAAGAAGTCCAAAATGCAATCTTGTTTATAATTTATTGTTTTTACTAACATCTAGATTTGAGGGAGAGGGCAAGATTTAGTCTCATCCTCAAAGAACAACTCAAAGATACAAGAATTGCACCTTTAACATCCATGGACAGTTTCTGGAATAACAGTGATGTATGACAATTTGTTGGCTAAAATATACTCTTTCCAAAGCCAATTTTAAAATCAAAGAGAAACACATAAAACCTCTACTAACTACATATAATAGAGCCAATGAGTTGGCTTAGACATCATCTTCAGGTGTAGTCAAATAAGCTATCTATAAAGTTTCACTTTCAAGACCACCGTATGAATTAAGTCCTTTGAAATGGTGGCAAATTTCAGAGCTACCAATGGTTTTCATACTAAACTGTGGCTGTAGGATTTTTTTCTTTAGAAAGAATAAGAAAATAAATAAGAATAAAAACCAATGGTAATACATTTATATTTTTTCCCACCTTCTCCTAACTAGATTCACATTTTTAATACCTGAATTTAGTAACACATGGCCATAATATGAATAATCAATTAATCTCTTGTGCCATTTTTTATTCAACTCTATGGAATGTTCTTCAGAATTTTTATTAAATGGAATAAAGCTGCATAGGAACATAGTACTTTTTGATGAACTCTTTCCCCATTAACTTGTCCTTCTCTACTAACTTGTCTTGAAGAATATCTTTTCATCTCATCACGATGGTAGGTCTTTGTATCCTTGGACTTCTAATGCACCCAGGTATTGTTTACTATTTTAAACTAACAAAGTGCAAGTCAGTAAGAAATTCAATTTCATATTAGTATTATGGAGTTCCCCAATTCTCAAAACCAGGTAATGTTTAAAACCCCTAAATATATCCCAATTTACCTTCTCAGTGACGTAATTCAGGATATGAAGTTAGCAGTGTTAGAACTTACTTTTTGTAACTATTTTTGAAGCATTAAATAAAATCAGTTATTGTGGAATTTTACTTGTAAATCCCCTGCCAACCCAATGCTTCAACTTTTAACTTCCCCCTTCAGACAGTATGAATAAAATGAAACATCTTGAATGCACTGAATGTCTGTGGAATTTGATTTATCATAATGGACTTCAGAATGCCATTAGAAACATGGCAAATATGCTGCTAACATACAATAGAAGAGAGGTACGTACTGTGGGAGGAACTGGATCTTGAAAGGCAGGACTCATTTCATGACAGTAGAGGTATAGCAGCAATCTTTCACACTTCTGTGTCAAGAAAAATAGATACCCAAGTAATTCAGGAATCCTACATGGCTTATTCTAAAAGCACAAACTACAGAAAATTCAGAACTCAGCATTCCCTCTTTTTCTTTGTGTATACAAATATATTAAGCTGGCTCTTGAGCCTTTGAAAGAAATTCTAAAAATACTTCTGTGTGATTTTAGGCTTGCTGATCCCTTATCAGAATCCTTACATTTAACATTACATTTAATCATTGCATTTACATTTACACTAACTTACATTTAATACAAAATACAAATAGA
The DNA here is from genome assembly GCA_018697195.1 of Certhia americana. Taxonomy (NCBI): domain Eukaryota; kingdom Metazoa; phylum Chordata; class Aves; order Passeriformes; family Certhiidae; genus Certhia; species Certhia americana. The sequence goes on along the minus strand of CM031879.1, from coordinate 57,254,952 downwards.
GCACATGTGAATGATGGTGTGACAGAGCCCACACACACATTACACTTGATAGGCAATATGATTTGTCCAAAGATAAGAACACCAGGTGGGAATTGCAGCAGGAACTGTCTGGATGCTTGCATGATTAATGCATTCCAGAGGTGGGGGAGTGGTGATGGCTGTGTCTGATCTTGGTACACATGGGTCTGCAAAAGGGTACAGAATGCTCCTGGAGACTGGGCCAGCTGGGCAAACTGATCTCCCGAGGCTGCAGGGCAGCTTCCAGGTGGATCCCACCCCTGCAGGTACATCCAGCTTGAAGATGGGAACACTCAGGTTTGGACACGTGAGTAACATGTGGAGATAAAATCCTGAAATAACTCCACAGGTGCTTTGCAGCTTTGCAAGTGTACTTTCTGCAAACCTGCACGTTTCCAGGTGAACCTGTCTATGTTCTAGCCCTTCAGACCTGCTTATATTATACACTGCATTGGCAATATTTAGATCCTGTGTTAGCAATAAATCTCATCATAATCACCCACATAATCAGTGTCATAAGTCATGAGCCTTGGGAGCTTTCTGTCTATTACTCTTCCATAAATGGTCCTACATGTAGACTAAGACCCCAAATAAAATAATAATTCCAGTGTATTTACACAAGTTGCCAAGTGAAAACAGGTAAAACACTTGACAAAAGCTTCTAACATAGTTCAAAATTGCTTCAGCTTAGAAGTTTTAAATAATACTTTTATCCTTACCCTGCGATCTATGGGTGCCAAACCCACGGTGTCTTCCAATTTTCTTTTTTCAGAGCTGTGAGCAGGTTTATCACAGTCATATTCAACTTCTGGCTTGGATAAATCCCGACAGAATGTACAGATCCACTCTCCACTAAAGAAGACAGACAGACAGACACATTGACTTCAGTGAGGGAGCACACAAGCCAGAAGGTTTTTCCACATATTTCTGGGTAAATCCCTCATCTGTGAGTGGGTTTTCTCTGCATCTCTGTTGTTTTCTAGGTGGTGGTGCCAAAGGCTGCGACAGCTGGCATTTTAAAAATGCTTTACTACAACTTTGTTTCCTTTTAGTGGCACTGGTGTCAATTAATGGTGTCCTAGCAGAAAGATAGCCAGATGGTCTCTACCTTTGTCAATACTGAATTTTTTCACTTGAGTTCACAGGATTTAAGGATAGCACTATGAAGAGCCCTGTATAACTAGAACTACAGAGAGACTGAAGGGGTCATATGGGTTGAACGGAAGGAAAAGTGTTAGTATTACATGGTGAGAACTATATACCCTCTACAAGCTTAAGCTACAGCACATTACTAATCTACAGAGATTACCATAGATAGGATTCTTTGTAAAACTGAAAATATTTCACTCCCAAAACTTTCAGATGTTCATGATTTTACCAGTTTGTATAAGACATTACTGGAGATTTAAAGGACAGCATTAGATTATGAGATAACTGTAAGCTATGTTCACTGATTGTTAAGCACAATTTATGAACTTGAAAGTTTTGAAAAAACTATGAAGTCTGTGTTAAAGAAACCTGCACGCTTGCAGATTACCACCAGAGGGCTGAATTGTCACACAATAGACAGAATCCAGCAATAACCAGTTATGAGATCAACTGCATGTATTCACCCAGAGGTATGTTATTATAAACAGTGTCTTCATAAATGAGAAATAGTTTCTGCAGCTCCCTCCCTTTATTTCATTTCACTAATAAGGCAGAAGACTTTACAACTATAAAACGAAAATCTTACTGTTTTCTATTCAGAGTGATCCAAAGATTTTTCACTATATGCCAGTGTTAGTATGCAGTGGTGAATGATGGGCATTTTGCTTCAAGAAGGAGTTTTACTTTCTACTGTCTTAACTTCCCAGAGGGATTTATGACAGTGCCACCTCTGTGCCTGGATTAGCCTTACAGAAATGATGTGGCAGATACACAAAAATTGATACAGGCTGTGACCTAAAGGTCTTGTGATACAAGAAAACAAGGAACAAATTAAAGGTAGAGGAATGATGCATTAAAATATCCAAGAATCAGGGAGAATGTAGTAGGTTGGAATGAGGACAAAAATGCCATGGCCATAGGAATCTATGTGGAAACATTATTTTAAACTGAAAGAGGGTAGATTCAGACTGGATACAAGGAAAAAGTTTTTTACAGTGTGGACTGAAACACTGGCACAGGTTGCCCAGAGAGTTGGTGGATGCCCCATCCCTGAAAACATTCAAGGCCAGGTTGGATGGGGCTCTGAGCAACCTGATCTAGTGGAAGATGTCCCTGAGCATTGCAGGGGGGTTCAAATTAGAGGGACTTTAAAGGTCCCTTCCAACCCAAAACACCCTGTGACTCTGTGAACCTATGAAATTGTTCTATCCACCTGAAACAGGAACAAAAAGCAACCATGAAAGCAGCAGACTGACAGCACTGACACAGTAATAATGAAATTATTTTGTGTGTTTGAAGAAACTAATGCTAAGAGACTAAAGTTTCTTTGGCAGACTTACAACTAGGGAAAAAAAAAACCCAGGCAAGCCCACAAAGATGAGAACAAAACTCTGATACATCAAGCAGTCAGGAGGAAACTTCAGCTAGCTGTGCTCTGGAGCCCAGGGACACAATGCACCTGTAGTAATGTGCACCTTTACAGGTCTGAACACCTGCCATCAAAGTGGCTTTTGGCTCCCATGCCCTCAGACATTATTATCTCAGTTTCCACTGAATGATCCAGTAAAAATGAAGCATTTTAAGGACTTGTTATTGAATATTTAATTTTAATAGAAATCTAGTCTTGTAATGCATAGTTATGTACCTGCTTCAAGATTACTTTTTGTTTCCTTGCAAGAAAGAATATTTATTAATTTAATTGCTTACTATAACCTTACTGGGTTTTCCTTATGGCATAAAGCTTTAACATAGCATTGTTTTAATAAAAAGAACCCCTGGAATCTGAAGTTTCAAAAACTAAGAGAAACATTTTTATGTGCCATTTCAAGTGACATTTAAAAGAAAGATATATTTCCACAAGTATGCCTGTTCAGAGTAGCATAGAGATAGATGATCAATGTGCTAATCTAAGTTGCTATCCAAATGTTTTACACCAGTAAACTATGCTGATATTTAATAAAAAACCCTAATATTTAGAAAAGCATTAACCAATGGGCATGTTATGACCAATGTTTTTATCCTTTAATACAAACAAGCTTATTGCATGACATTTCCAAGCTGGGGCATTGCAAAATGCCGTTTATTTTAATCAAAGACACTAATTCCAGAAGCAAACACCAGTAATGCTTATAACAATAATCTATTTAAGACTCTATTTTGAAAGTCAAGAAACTGAGCAATGGTTTTGTAACAGCCCATCAAGAAAGCTTAATGTTTGTTTCAACACTGACTGAGATGTTATAAAAGATGTCAGCAGTACACATCCCATGCTTGGAGTGTAGCCATGTTTAGCACTGAAGTCAGTAATATACTTAGTACTATATTAATTCAGATTTTTCCTGTAGACATTCCTTAATTTTTCTTTTTTTCTTTTTCTTTTTTTAAATCATTATTATTAAGAAATTTAACTATTTTCAGTCACCCTTAAAACGCTTTATGATAGATCGGTAATTCTGTGTCCCAGTTTTAATAATAGATGCCCTAGATGTGATCTCGCTTAATTGTCAAGTAAATGTTTTACTAGAATTTGTAGGAAAATACACAATTAAGCTGAAGCTTCATGAAAATTCGTATTTTCTCCAACTAATAAAATTTTAGAGAAGACACTGCTCTTCCTATCTGAGACTGAAACTTCTTATCCTGGGTTTCACAATACAAATCTAATGTTGTTTAGATGGAATTGAAATAGTCAATTACCTCGGAAAGTTCATCAACGTAGGGACGTGACAAGAAAGATGGAATACTTTGGGACACTTCTCACAGCAAAGGAGCTTCCCTCCATTTTGACATACAGCACACCAATCTTCATTGGGATCATCCTCTTTTCTGCCCTCGCTAGCGTGGGAGGGTCCCATCCATCCTGTTTTCCCAGGGAATGTGTTCTCCTGCAGTACCCCTGGCTGGTCATCTGTGCTGTCTGGTGCATCAGTTCTTAGCATAGCTTCATCGGAAGTGGAATTGTGAGTGGTATCCAGCAGCAAGGAAGTAAGTATGGACTGCAGGAAGAAAGAAAGGAAGTCAGATTACAGTATTTATGTGAATTTACATGACCCTAACAATGTGCAAACTGACCTGAATAACAGGTTTACATGCCAGCAGCTATACAACTTGCATCATGCATGCAGAAATTACCAACACGCTATAACACAGGCAAATGAACACAAGAAATTAGCTATGAAAGGCTAATTACTGCTCCACCAATAAAAATGGCCCAAAAATCTAGAACCTTGTTGATGGATATTCCTGCCCTATGACTGGAAACACTTCCCAGCAGCACCTGAAAATTTCACCTCTGCAAGTTACTTCTGGATTTCTCAGGTTTTCAATGGATTAAAAACACTCTGATCACACCAGTTAATTTAATTGGCAGTAGGGCTAACTTGATTTTGAGTTTTGCCTCTTCCTTTTATTTAGCTTTTTAATTTTCCCCTGCAACAGTTCCCAACAGAATACGAGTAAATTATTTTAGTCCCCGTAAATACAAAATACCCTCCAAAGAGACAGGAGATTTTTCCAGCTGTAAATATTACATTCCGAGGCCGGGATTCCTCCTCCATCTCTTGCTTCACTACAACAATTGGGAAATCAAAGTTCTCGCTTGATGCACTTGACTCCTGTTTAATTTTGATTGGCTCCAACATAACAACAGGGACTTTGTGTGTAGAATCAGCTCCTGGTGGCCTGCTGGAGGAGCCTGAACTGTAAATGACAGGAAGAGGCAGAAAAAAAGGGGAAATTAGGAGTCAGAACTGGACACCTTTTGTACACTGATGCTTTCCGAGACCTTAAGGTGTTAATCTATTTTGTTTCTTTGAATCCTCAGTAGTATTCCCTTCATGGAACGCAACATCCAAGCTTATTTAATTTGATGTATCCTGAAAAAGCATTACCAAAAGGGAAAATTTTAATGGTACAGCCCCAAAACTAGAGAATTACTCATGGTTTCACCTATTAGTGCAAAATTTGCAAATAATCTCCATTTCTTTCAGAGCATACACAAAACAGCACCTCCACTGTAAACCACAGTGTAAACCACAGAACCAAATAAGGCAGAGAAAACACATATTTACGTTATCTTGGAAAACTTCCTTAGAGCCTTGCAGCTCCACCAGAACTTGGACCCTACTTTTAGAACCAGATCTGTCTTTTTTCATGTATTTAATCCTAACAGGATGAGAATGGACAATCAAACCTCAAAACACTTACTTATCTTTTTAAATAAAAATGAAGAATTTAAGTCTAACAAAATTAATTCAAGCAGCAGCATATCAAATCACATTTTAAAATGCAAGTAATGACTCTTCAAACACCCATTTAAACTGCTCATTTAAACTGTTCATAAGAGTCCTTCACAGAATTTACCATGTAAATGGAATAGAGCAAAAGGTATACTAGATTAAAAAGCACCTGCATTTCCAGCTCAAGTAGGATGAATGTCATCTGATTTTTCTCCGCATGAAAAATTAATTTCATGTCAGATGTATGCTCTAATTTATTGCAACGCATTAACAGATCTGTACTCTTCAAACAACACTGTGTAAATATATTTGTTCATTAATATTCCATCAGTAAGGGATAAAAACATTTGTGTAGACACTCAGTAGATATCTAGTGCTCACTTAACTGTATTGCAGCAGAAAATTCTTAATAACCCTCTTTGTAACATCAGTTTCTTAAATCTGAAGTAATTTATAGTCCCACAAGGGCTTTCAATATGCAGCTTTTTCCTTTAGCTGATTTTTCTGAACTTAAAACCTAATTTATAAATGGTATTCTTTTAATAACACCAACCTAGCCGTCATTTACAGAGTCAATATATCTTTAGATGTTCTATTAATACATTACAAATGAAATTACTGCTTTTAGAATGCAAAGAGTGCTGTAACTACCATCAGGCCTGACCTGTTAACAGAGAAGGTGAGACAAATCAACATCTTTATGCATTAAAGAGAGAAGAGACTGAGACATATTCTGTGGAGGTGGAAGTTACATTTTCTTCTCTCAGACTCTTTCCTTACCTCTCTCTGCTCCCAACACTGGAGGCACTGGGTGAACGAATTGGAGGGTGTACATTTGTCACACTGATTCCTCCTAGGACAGAAAGATCAGATTAGAGCAGAACACAGGTCTGGGCCAACTGTAAAATACGAGTCAGAGGAGTACACACACACATTTTGGGGAAAACTCCTGCAGTGAGAAATCTCTCATTTAATACATTTTCATGAAAGGATGAGAGGCATAAGACAACAGAGGGATAGAGAGGACTAAGAAAGGGCCCATTACATGCAAGCAGGCTGATGGGTGAGTACCTCTGCCTGGCTGACCTTTCCACCTGATCACTACAGGCTATTTTGCCTTATTAAATTCAAGCAGACCTCTCAGGAGAACTGCCAGGAAACTTTGAGCTGGTGAGCAGGAAGAAGTCTGGGTGACAGATATGAGAGAGCTCAAAGGTCTGGGGCCCAGAGAGCTGAAAGCCTTGTGAAGCAGATTGCTGAGCAGCAGCCCTGAGAAGCCCAAGCAGGCTGTCTGTGCTGCCTGTGAATTCCCACTCACACAGCCTTCCCACAGGTCAGGTCAGAAAAAGGGAGCAAGGAACAGCTGCTGAGGGCCACCAGCATGGTGACAGGAATCCCCTGGATCCTCCAGCTCCACCACATTTAGCCACCCATCACAGTAACTTCTCTGGTCACCCTGTGTCAGTGCTGCACCACCCACCCAAAGCACCATTTCTAGTCTGCTGTTACATCCTATCTTACTTTCTCAAATACTTGTCTCTTACACAGCTGCTAGGTCTCAATCTGGTGTACACCTGAGAGTGTCACTTTCCTATGGATTTCTACCCAATTTGCTAAAATCTACTCTTTTTTTCCCCTCCCTGTTTTTAAGATCTGGATGCTTAACTTTTGATCACAATGCTAAAATATTATCTCAACTCAACCTCCTATTAGGATTTCTACAACTTTGTCTTCATTTTCTTATTTCTCATCTTTAATAAAACAGAATCAATTCTGATGTCAGTGTTAACATTGCCACATTGGATTTTTCAATTGCACCACTTAAATAGAAAATTGCACCACATTCAATTACCTGATAGGCCTGGTGATGGTACCGAGGAATTTGGTGACTGCACAGTCCTGTTTGAAGGGGGTTTTGGCTGATTCTGCTCTACAGTGCCATCCTTTCTTACAGCATTATCCAGTGTGATGTTTCCTGAAGAATCAATCTAAAAGGTGGGGAAGCAAAGGGAAGAAGTTGGTGTTGGGAAGGGAAAAAAAACCCCTCCAAAACAACAGAAACCAAACAAAACCAAAAAGCCTCTGCCATGCTGTTATTTTGAAAGCAAAGACCAAAATGAATTTCACCAAAGTTAACCCATCCAACAGCGAGATGGTTAAGTTAGTATAAAGTTTAAAATGTTCTGAAAATCATGGAAAAATCAGATGAAGATTTGAGGGAGGTGGGAAACGAATGGTGTGTTTTATTCTTGGTAGGCCATGTGAAACTGCACCTGTGATTATTGCACCTGTGATTATTGCAGTAGCTCATATAATAGAACAATATAAGTATGACTAATATTGCTTAAAACAAATATGTAGTTATACAATTATGACTGAAATAGTATAAATATGTGCATTGTGAACAAACCAACAGAGATAGATTTGGGTTTTACCCCTAGCTCCCCAGCCACCCTAATAAAGCACATTGCATATAATCCATCTGTGATTATGTGTGTGTGTTCCTGTACACTAACAGTTACTTTAAAACATATCATCTTGCTTTCCCAAAAAAGAACCTGAAAAAGCCAAATCCAGACAGTGCTTCATTTTAAGAGTGGATGATTCTGTAAGTGCCAATTTTTCTTCACAGGCTACAGAGAAGGCTTAAATCAAACAGGAGCTTTCACACACTGAATTAAGTTTATCTCCACACCTTCTTTGGACATGCTCATATTAAATACTCTTGAAAAGATAATATGCTCTAGACAAACTATCCCTTAATCCACTGGTGTTTAAGAGGACTGGAAGAAACTCAAAGGACTCTCAATCCCATCTGTCCCACATACCCTCTGGACAGGAGCCATGCAGATTGACTCAAAATGGAAACAGCAAACCAACACTGGTTCTTCCCACAATGGCTCAGGCCAGATAACTGAACTTTATCCTAGGGGCTCCCAGTGCAGCATTCTAAATTTCTGTAAAAGCTACACGTTCTTGTTTGATAAGGAGGAACAACTTTTTGAAATGTTTGGTTTCTTCCACAATATGTAAGATAATGTTTTGATAAGATGTATCCAAAGTGGATGCAGCAGCTTTGGCAAGGTCAGCCTATTTACAGTGATTGGGCCATGTATCTTAAAAGCATAAACTCAATCACTCACCAGTAGAAGAGTTCATAATACTGTGCACAGAAATAAATATGCTAAAATTTCTCACAGACTTAGGACAGTTTTATGGCCATGTTGTGTAGTTCCCCATTTAAGTCTGACAGATACCGTGATTCTGTAATCTGTGTACTCCGTTTTAATAAAGAGAACACAGAGTATATAAGCAAAAACAAAGCATAGATGGGAGATAAATGAAGTAACAGCAAGTTATGATTGGAAAACCGTGACACTTCAGATATCTACAAACCTTAAGACCACAAAAAATAGGTTAGGCAGTTATGTGGAAAAATAAAGCCACCTGACTAAATCCCACTAACTGCAACATGGACCTCTGGCAAACATGTACTGTGGAGAGTTTGTTAGAGGAATGGCTGTGCAGCAAGGGACATGATATGGTTAAGAATAGATAAAGTAATGACCAGAAGCTACATGACTTACAGTAAGGACACATTGCCCTTGAGCACAGCTCTTCTGACCAGAAGCTACGTAACTTACCGTAAGGACACATTGCCCTTGAGCACAGCTGTTACACAAAAATAGGATGTTGGGAATACAAAAAACAGGATGGTGAAAGTACAAGATTTACCAAAAAAGTATATACAAATAAGGAAGCAGCTGTAACTGCAAGGCTAAACACGAAGAACAAAAATAGAAGGGATTGACCTTCATCAACTAACCAATAACGAGCTTCGCTTTTGCAATATGTATGAGCTAATTAACGCCTGTATAAATATGAGTACTCGTGTTCAATAAACCGAGACTTCATGATCATGATAGCTTGAGTCTTGTCTCCCGCGGCTTATCTCCAACATCTGGCGCCCGAACAGGGACCCTTGGACGACTTGGAGGCTGCGTTGGGTTCGGGTCCTGCAGCTAGAAGGACGACGACAGAGCAATCAAGAGGCTCTGCGTCCAGAGCGACCACAGCGGTGGGTTCGGCCGATACGTGCTGCCGAAGCTTGGGGGGACTGCAACAGCGCTGACATGAGTATGGACAGGCAAGCAGCATACGATCTTTTTAAGGCGTTTTTGAGGAAAAGACAGATTAAGGGTATAGATTTAGATAAGGAGCTTCCGAGCTTGTTAGAGTATACTGCCTCTTACGGGTTCTTCGTTAATCCACATACTGTACATGAATTGGGAGAGTGGAGAAGGTTTGGGGACAAATTGTGAGAGCTAGTACTAGATGACGATAAACCAGCAAAAAAGATGAGCAAATGGTGGAAGGTAGTACAGAATGAACTCCTAATGGGCCAGGCGGAGAAAAGGGCTGCGGAAGAAATTATATCCGCCCAAGAAAGGAACAGGGAATATGGTCTGCCGTTGAATCCTAGTGCTCCAAACCCTCCTGTTTTTGCAACTGTCAATTTGCCACCCGCAATGCCATCTGCACCCCCCCCGTGAAGAGGCAAACGACCACGCCGGTAGAATTGAGGAATCACCTCCTTGTCCGCCTCCCCAGGCAACTGCACCTCTTGGTCGTCATGAGCCTGTCCCAGGGGCAGAATCTGACCTTGCGGAGGCCATGGCTAAAGAGAGGCAGGAGTTGTGGACCATGCTGGCCCGGCAGGGGATGGAGGAAGGAGATAATGACTTAGTCACAGCAGCCACGGAAAGCATGGCTTTTCTGGTCGTCTATACGCCTAATCCACAAGGGGGGTTGCAAGCCGCTGTCACAAATTTAGATTGGAAAATGCTTGCCCAATTACAGGCTACAGTGGAAAGCTATAGAGTCACTAGTGAACCTGTTAAACAGATGATTGAGTACTTATTCAATGCCCATGTGCTGCTTCCAGCGGATATTAAAGGCATAGCATGGTTAATCTATACCCCCCACCAGCTATTGTTGTTTAATGCCCATTGGCAGGCAGAGGCCACTCTGTCCGTCAATGTTCAAAGGGCTCAGGGGGACCCCCTACACGGGATCACTATTGATGAATTGATGGGTTTTGGTGCATATATGCGTGTGGAAGTGCAGGCTTTATCTGGGCCTTACAAGTGTAGGGAAATTATGGTGGTCGCTAAGCGAGCTATGGATAAGGTTAAAGCTCCAGGAGGTACGCCTGTGTATATGGGAATAAAGCAGGGAAGAGAGGAGCCTTTAGGAACATTTGTTGACAAGGTCATGGAAGCAATAACGAGAGCCGGGGTGCCCGAATATATGCACGGTGCATTGCTTAAGCAGTGTGTGTTGCAAAATGGCAATCCATCCACCAGAACACTAGTTAACTCGCTATCAGGGGATTGGCAAGTACCAGATTTATTAGAAAAGGCTGCATCCATGCCGTCAGGCTCTCAAGTGTTTTTAGTAAACGCTTTGCAAAAGGTAGGGGAAGGGTTACAAGAACAGGCAAGAGTATTGCAAGAACAAGCAAAAGCTTCACAGAATCAGGTTATGGCAGCTCTTGCGCCCCTCCAAGCAGCAGCTCTGGGAAATCCCCGCTTTCGCTCCACCGGTGATGGCCGTGTACGATGCTTTTGATGCGGAAACACCGGGCACATTCGCCGAGAGTGTAATGCAACAAGAGTTTGGTGCGGAAAGTGTCAATCCAATACACACAACTCCAATGCCTGCCGCCGAAAGTCGGGAAACTGGAAAAACAGCGTGAGCAGCAGCCACGCGGAGACACAAGTAGCAGCTGCAATGCCAGCAGGGTCCACCAACAACTGCAACCAGCCACCGGCGGGAGCCTTGGCTTGGATGTAGCAGCCTCAGTAGACGTTACTATCATGACCAGTCAGCCCCAGAAGATCCCCACGGGGCTCATTGGACCCATTCTGATAAATGGACAACCAGTAGGAGATCTGCTCATCGGACGATCATCTGCCAGCATGTTAGGATTATTTGTTCTACCAGGAGTCATTGACTTGGATTATGAGAGAGAAATTATGATTATGATTTATACCCCGTATCCTCCGGTTAAAATAACAGAAGGTCAGCGATTAGCTCAACTGCTGCCACTGCCCCAAATGACAAAAGGGCTGACGCCCTTGAAACAAGAACCAAGAGCACAAGGTGGCTTTGGATCAACAGGGGGTCTGACTTTGCTTACCATTGATTTATCAACACGACCCAAAAGACCATGTCAGCTACGTTATCAGGATCACAGTATTACCGTGTTAGGATTGCTGGACACGGGGGCTGACACCAGCATTATTGCTCCAGCAGAGTGGCCCTCTGATTGGCCAATACAACCCTCCACGACTACAGTGACAGGTATTGGCAGTATGACGCTTGCAAACCGCACACCCACACTGACTGTAGAAATAGATGGCAAGCAAGCTTCCGTCTCTTTTTCAATAGCCCCACTCCCTCCTACAGTAAAGTGTCTAATTGGTAGGGATGTGCTGTTGCAGCTGGGCCTTGTTCTCACCAACGAGCCCCCTTTAGAATAATGGCCATTGCTTGGACTTTCCCACTGCCACTTACCTAGACTACCAATAAACCTGTAGTGGTTAAGCAATGGCCACTAAAACGGGAAAGTCTTGAGCAAGCTCATCAGCTAGTTTGGGAACAGTATCAACAAGGACATTTAAAGTTATCCACTAGCCCGTGGAACACCCCAATATTTGCGATAAAGAAGAAGTCTGGAAAATATTGATTACTGCATGACTTAAGAGCTGTTAACAGTCAAATGGAACCCATGGGAGCATTGCAGCCAGGACTTCCCAATCCCGCAATGCTCCCGAAAGAGTGGCCCATTCTCATAATTGATTTAAAGGATTGCTTTTTTACCATCGCTCTACATGCTGACGACACCAAACGGTTCGCCTTTACTTTGCCTGCACTTAATAGAGGGGAGCCAGACAAAAGATTTGAGTGGACTGTATTGCCTCAAGGAACGTGCAATTCTCCTACCATATGTCAACTTTATGTGGATGCCGCATTACAACCGATACGACAGAGAATGTCTAGAACCATAATTTACCATTATATGGATGATATCCTGTTTTCTCAGGAAGAGCCATTCACAGATACGCAAATTGAAGATATTAGAAAAACATTAGCAGAATTCTCTCTTGTTGTGGCTCCTGAAAAAATACAAAGGTCCTCACCGTGGAAATATTTGGGGTGGACGATTACCGCACAAATGATTAAGCCTCAGAAGTTGGCGATAACTACCATAATCACCACCTTACATAAAGCTCAGAAACTTTTAGGTGATCTTCAATGGTTAAAACCAGTCACAGGCATTCCCAACCATTTGTTGGAGACCTTACGACCACTGTTAAAAGGCGCGGACCCCTGCACTCCTGTGACACTTACACCAGAACAACGAGAAAGCTTACAGAGAATTATGGATTGCATCCTGACAGGTTTTGTGTCTAGAATAGACCCTGACCTTCCCTTGCATTTTACCGTTTGGCACACTGACAACCACTTATTGGGGGCAATTACCCAGTTTCAAAAGAAAACGGGGGAGAAGGTATTGGAATGGATAGCCCCACCATTACAGACACGAAAAACAATTACCTCAAAAATTGAAAATTTGGCGCTTTTAATTAAAAAGGGGTGTTTACGAATAATTGAAATCAGTGTCCTAGAACCAGCAGTTATCAACTTGCCAAAGGAGAAGGCTACATTAGACTGGTATCTTTTAAACTCTGCGGAACTAGCCGAAGCGCTGTTGTCCTCAGGAGTCCGAATTGAAACAGGTCCTCTCGTGCCCAAAATGTTACAATGGGTCAGTGAATGGAGCTGGATCAGCAAACCACTCAGAAGAGAAAAGCCCACCACCGATGCCACCGCAGCCTTTACGGATGCGGGAAAGAAGACACGTAAAGCAGCTGTGGTTTGGAAGGAAGGACAAGAATGGTATCAGCAAGTATTAGAAGCAACACGTGAAGATAGCTTACAGACCTTAGAACTATTGGCCGTAGTATGGGCAATAACAAACCTAAATGGGCCTTTGAATGTGGTATCTGACTCTCTTTATGTAGTTGGAGTTGTATCAAGAATTGAGGATGCTGTTATCAAAGAAGTTCAAAACAAACGTCTTTATGAACTATTTTTACAGCTAAGACGTGCTTTGAAAAGCCGAACTGAACCCTATTCTATAATACATATCAGAAGCCATAAATGGGATGTAGGCTTAGGGGAAGGAAATGCTAAGGTAGACAAGCTGGTTTCATTTTCTCATCAAGTTGCTCTTCCTAGATGGTCATTGGCAAGAGAAAGTCATGATATTTTTCATCAGAATGCGAAGGGCCTAGCAAAAGAATTTCAAATACCCTTAGAGGAAGCCAGAGCCATTATAAAAGCTTGCCCAGTGTGCAGCCATCATAACAAAGGTGTCGGTTTGGGGGTCGGAACAAACCCTCGAGGATTATAAGCTAATGGAATATGGCAAATGGACGTTACTCATGTGCCAAGTTTTGGACGCTTGAAATATGTCCATGTTACAATTGACACCTTTAGTCACTATATATGGGCAACAGCTCAGACAGGTGAACAAGCTAAGCATGTTGAGCGACACCTCAATAGCTGTATTGCCATTATGGGCATTCCGTAAAAGATAAAAACAGATAATGGCCCCGCATATTGTAGCTCTTATATAGCTCGCTTTATGCAATTTTGGAACATCAAGCATACCACAGGGATCCCCAATTCACCCACTGGTCAGGCAATAGTGGAAAGAGCCAACTCAACCCTTAAACAGTATCTAGAAAAATATACAGAGTTAGTGTTCAGGATAGATTACTAAAATGTTTGTTTGTGTTGAACCATCTCTGTATATTTGGCGACAAGGGGGTACCTGCTGTTATTTCTCATTATACCCTAGATCGACCGCCTGGACCAAATACAGTAGTCAGGTATCGTGATCCTAAAACAGGAAAATGGGAAGGTCCAGCCCATCATGTACTGGGGAAGGGGTTATCTCTGTGTCTCCACACCCACAGGGACGCTTTGGGTCCCCGCAAGATGGACGCGGCCCGCCATCCTTAATGGGCAGTCCGGAGCAGAGGAGGAAGTTTCAACTGCAACTGCTGATAACACCGATGTTGCAAAAGATTGAACAAGAATTCAACGTCCGCCTTCTGGTGGAAGACGAACGTGAATTGGAAGAACACGTCATTCCGTCCCTTCAGAGAAATTTTCTTCGCTATTATCCAACTGCTTGCTTATCCTGCTATTCTTATCAGCACCAAGCTTGGGTAAAAATTTATTGTGGGGGACGTCAACAACAGTGGTGGATTTATCAAAGACACTTAAGTAGGGGCCTTTGGTGTAGTGATTGTGATTTTAATTGGCGTAGGGAAACACCCTGGCAAGCCTTATGGAATTATACAGGCGATTCCTTTCCAAATAGCCTTTTTAGAATAGAAAATCGAGAAGACTTACGACAGAGATATTTAAAGTGGAGACTACGTCACATAGTGAAAAAGGTACTATCAGACAAACGTTCTGCTGTCCTCAGCAGTAGCTGTCAGACACACATTAAGGTCCCAGTGCAGTGGCATGTTAGCCCTCAGCAGTGGCATGATGTATGTCGCAGGTTTTCTAAACCTAATCTCCGTCGTAGGAGCCGTCGGTCTGGGACACTCCAAAATTAGTGACATTAGTCCGCGACAAAATCTTTGGGTAACATGGGCCAATAAAACGAATACTACTTCCTTTTGTTTGGCACTAGCATCAGCCACCGATCCTTTTCGAACCTGTTTAGTTGGAATATCAGATTTTAATGAGGCCGATTTTCTAGATATGACTACAAATGGTTGCAATCACTTAAATGACGATGCTAGCGCTTGTACCACTAAATTACTAGCGGGACTGAATGTTACCCTGCCATGGGATCCGCAAGAAATAGGTTTACTGGGGAGCAGACGTTTAAATAGCACAATAAATGAGACAGGATGTGTTGAACTGGCATACCATCAATACAATTTAAATAACACTATGAATTGGCTAACTCCTAAAAGTTATCCCTTTTGGAACAAGACTTTTATGTGTGGCCAAGATAAAACAAAGGGATGGGGAAGAACAGACGCTCGCATTTGGACAAACAATAGTGAAAAAGCACTTCCGTCCAACACTTATTTGATTTGTGGCGATCGCGCCTGGCAAGGAGTTCCCCGACACGCTTATGGTGGACCTTGCTATATAGGAAAGCTTACATTTTTTATGCCTGATACTTTTGATGTTAAGAACAAATTGTTTCCAAAAAGGCACCAGCGTGAAGTTAGTTCGTTGCCCCAAAAGTGTAATGATCAAGTAGAACTCTGGGGGCCTACTGCCAGGGTTTTCACACCATTAGTCCCAGGTGTTGGTACTGCTCATGCTCTTACAACGCTTAGTCGATTAGCCTGTTGGATGGTAAAGCAATCTAATGTTACCACAAAGATCTTATCTGAACTTTCCCAAGATATGGATAGCTTACGGCACAGTATTCTACAAAACTGAGCAGCAATTGATTTTCTGCTTCTTGCCCAAGGCCATGGATGCGATGAAATGGAAGGAATGTGCTGTTTTAATCTGTCTTCAAACTCAGAATCTATCCATAAGCAACTCCAATGGCTTAAAGATCACACCAAAAGCATTCAAGTAACATCTAACCCATTGGATAGTTGGTTGACCTCACTTGGGTTAGGCCCGTGGATAAGGACAATAATAATGTATTGTATTGCCATTGGTGTAGTTGTTATATTAGCATTGCTGATATTACCTTGTTTGTGTACTTGTGGGCAAAATAGCATTGCTAAGATGGCGCAACAGACTCATGTCACCATGTTAGCACAAAAAGAAACCGGGGGAAATGTGGACAGTTTGTTAGAGGAATGGCTGTGCAGCAAGGGACATGATATGGTTAAGAATAGATAAAGTAATGACCAGAAGCTGCGAGACTTACAGTAAGGACACACTGCCCTTGAGCACAGCTGTTCTGACCAGAAGCTACGTAACTTACCATAAGGACACATTGCCCTTGAGCACAGCTGTTCTGACCAGAAGCTACGTAACTTACCGTAAGGACACATTGCCCTTGAGCACAGCTGTTACACAAATATAGGATGTTGGGAATACAAAATCAGGATGGTGAAAGTACAAGATTTACCGAAGAAGTATATACAAATAAGGAAGCAGCTGTAACCGCAAGGCTAAACACGAAGAACAAAAATAGAAGGGATTGACCTTCATCAACTAACCAATAACGAGCTTCGCTTTTGCAATATGTATGAGCTAATTAACGCCTGTATAAATATGTGTACCCATGTTCAATAAATCGAGACTTGATGATCATGATAGCTTGATTCTTGTCTCCTGCGGCTTATCTCCAACAATGTACTATTCAGAAGAAACTATAAAAGAGAAGCTTAGAAGGTTAAGAAATTATGATCTTACTATGCTGTTTCTATCACCAGCTCACAGGCATGTTAGAGATTATATGAAGAAAAGAAGTACCAAAAGGAAAAGATACAAGGAATACATCCAGTATTGGTGACCACTAATACCTAACAAAGATAGCTCTTTCAGTAACTTAAAAATAGATTTTAAAAATGTTAAAAATCTACCAGAAATGTCATGAGCAAACCACTGTTATCTATGGATACTGGTAAGTGAAAGCTAAATTAACACATTTTTGTAAGGATCATTATGAGGGCTGCAGAAAAATATGCAGCATACAAATAAACAAGTTCAATTACAATTTGTAATCCTATTTTTCTTAGTTGTTCTAACAGCTGTCTTCCAGAACAGTTCTGAGTAATTCCAGCAACATGCAGGCAACTCTGCATTATTTATTTCCTATACCTGTCTCATTTTAACAAACAGAATTTCAGTCTAAAAGGTTTCTATTTCACACAAATATTAAGACTCCAAAACAGAATCCATTAAACATTGCCTCTATGTTACACTTACATCAGGGAGAGATGGCAGATTATAGGAGCTACCCACTGGGGAACTCAAATCTATCACAGGGGGACCGTAATTCTTCCCCTCACACCCAGCAGCACTGGTGACTGTGGGGCTGGATGGAGTCGATGTTGTGCTGCTTGCAGTTGAAGGGGTGGTTGAAGTTTGTCCACTGCTGATCTGCCACTAAAAAGAAGAGACACAAATCCACAATTCAGTTTTGGTTTTGGTTTGTTTTGCAATAGGTCACGTCTACTGAATATACTGATAAAACCAGCAGCTTAGTTCAGGAAGCTGAATTCAAACATAAAATCCTGATTTAGTCTGAACTTATCTCATTTCAAGAACGAATCTCACAAGACAACAGAAGATGACAAGTAGTTGAAAACTGTGAATAGAAGAAATTAATGGAAATTCTTAAATTCAAAGCTATAACTCAGTGTTAAGTATCTATTAATATTTCATGCTGCATTGACAGTGTTGGGGAAGAAATGTAACAGTTTTTGTGAAATAAAAGCATTACAGGTAATAGGCTGAATGCACAACAGCTCCAGTGCTTTACCAAATAAATGGCTACAGTGTCACCTGGATGCCTTGAAGTCTTTGATGTTGTGCTTCCCTTAACAACATAAAGTCATTAAGAATTTGAAATGCTGACTGGATCACCATCCACATATACATTTAGCACCATTGTATGAAGTGCACAGTCTAGTCAGACCGAATTTCTTTCTCATTTTGATGTGCGCAGTTTTCAATGACTTAAATGGAATTTCCTGGCAAAATCTGACTTTTCTCAATTCCTTTTTAGTCAGTCATTCTATTTACTGGCCTCTAGTTTCAGAAAGACATTACTGAATAATGAGGTATCTTGAAAGAAAGGCTTGTAGACAGGCCAGGATTGACTTACGTTTTATTCTCACAAGTTTTCTTAGATATTGTGCAGCTTTCTTCCATTTAGTTGAAATTAGTTCTCTGACATCATAAGCATTGCAAACATAACTGGTATTACACCACTTTTCAGGTCACAGATTTGTTTGATTCTTTCCTGCTTACCTACACCCAGCAACTCATGTGATAATAATATGCTTCTTAATAAAGATGAGCCTTCCTAAACATCCAGAATACACATGATGTGTTTGCTTCTGTCCTAGTTCAGCAGCTGATCAGCTGGGCATTGATCAGTCTCACTCAGAAGAGGTCCCACAATCATGGACATTCTTTTCTCCACCGAGCTCTAAATTCAGATTCGCCATACTCTGGGGAACAATGGCAGCTCTAACTTTTTAGTCAAGGTTTAACCTGGTTCCTGGTGAAGTTACTATCATCAAGCTAAACTGGGATTTTCTGATTTGTCTCCTCACTGACTGCAGTCTGCAGACCATGGCCATGCTAAGTTTTGCATAACTGGTCAGAACCCCCAGCAAATAGGAGAATCAAACACCTGCACAGCACACACAGTAGCTCACCTCCCTAATGCTTCAGCTGCTTAGAACTCTCAAAATGAAAGCAACCTGAGAGTGACCTCATTAAGAAAACTATGGGTATCTTGGCACAGAAAAATAATGCGGTCTCTGTTTTAATTGAACAGCACTCTAGAAGTTTAGTATAAAAGACAATATAAAGCACATTTGATGTTTAATTTCTAAATGGAGAGTGAAAAAGGAAAGATACTCTACCTGTTTTATAGCTTGCTGTGCCAAGAATGCCATTTGTAATGGGTTGGGCTTTACTGCTGGCCTTGGTAGGTTCTGATTTTGGGGAAATCTCATTTGTTGTGCAGGAAGAGCTGAACCATTGGGCTTAGGACTGTGATTCGGAAAATGAATCAAGCGTGGAGGTGCCTGCATAAAAACAATAAAAACAGTTCTGCAAGTTAGCTGAGATCTGTTCTATATTCCACACATTTTTTACTAAACGGTCCTTTTAAACTTCTGAAACTCCTCACAAATGACATGCAAACAGATAGTACCACACCATTTATCTGAATGATCAAAAGCATTGAATTTCAATGTTAAAACCTAGTAGACAGTTTTGAATTATTTGAATATATGAAGAGACATAACAAGAGCCAGTGAGAGTGCTTCCAACTTTGAAAGATCTATGAGAGAATCACTGGATATTATGCAAAATAGATGTAGCAAAAAAAATTAATGACATCAACTTTTTGATCACTTGACAAAAACACAAAAATGTTGCTAAATACTGTATATGGATGGATACAACAAGATTTAATTTTTTTTAAGAATAAATATAGGCTGGGTGCTACCATGCATTTTGCAAGGCAAGTTTAAAATGCCCATTCATCTCTCAGTAAAGAAGATGTCCTCTAAACCATCTACATAGCCCCGTGCTGAAGATGAAGATATCTGAAGTTATGTATCTAGATTTAAATTATTTTCCTTTTTTCCCTATCTTACTTCACCCTTCTCCTTCAGTGCTATGGAAAAAAGAGACTCTGAACACAGTCCTAACTTACCTGATGAGAAGCAGGAGGTTGTTGCATGGCTCCTGGCATTCTTGGATTTGGTAGAACTACTGGTCCTGCTCTGCGCTGAGCTTGCTGTCTCTGAGCCATGACCTGCTGCTGCATGTGCTGGAGGCGGAGCTGAGCTAAGCTGATCTGTGTGGGGAATTTGGAGAGCTGGTTGGGAGGTAAGCTGCCTGCTGGCTGGAGGTTTGGTTCCATCACAGGGCTCTTGGGCATATGTGGTGGAGTTTCCTTATCTTCAATTACCAAAGAACCTATTTGAACCAGAACAAATAAAATCAGCAACGAAGTATGGCAGTTAGCAGAAATGCCATCACACTGTCAGTGACACGCATTTCTGAAGTAACTTGTTTCTTTACTTAGACTTTATTTTATTTTTCTTCACTGGTTCTTATACCTAGCTTATCTACAGAAATTGAACATATCTGATATAAACAAAATGGCCTACAGGTTGTGATTTCTGAAACTAGATAGACAAACATGATTTGGTTTTACCTGTCACTTAAACTCCTAGAAGAACCCCAGTGCTGGTCTATACAGGTGCCATTTCTATTGTAGCACTTTTCAGAATGTAAGGGATTATATTTCAGAGGTTCATTAAATAAACATACCCAAGAAAAAGAGACTACCAAACACAGGAAAAAGTCAGCTCTAGACAAACATCTCAGCTGAACAGCAGTTCAGAATTATCACCACACAACCTGACAGCTGGTTTCTGGAAACATGTTTCACTTTCAATCCCTGTCTCTAAGAAAATTATTTACAAAGAAGGAACTTGGAGCATTTCCTTGCTACCATCCAATGACCTCACGTCTGGGAAAAGGACCTTGTTTGCCTTAAAGAGCTGCCATAACACTTTCTTCCTCTGACATTGTAGAAAATCATACATTTGCATCTCTGAACACTGAGAGAGCACTTTCTGATGAAAGGCAGAAAATGTCCCACAGATATCTCACAAAACCTTCTACACATGACAGAAAAATAAAAATGCCCGCTAAGATAACAGTGGAGAGAGAAAAGAAACACAACAGACAAAATCCTGAAAAACCTCTAAAATGTTTAAGTCCTCCTTCTAAGCTGTTGAGTTCTTAGGGTGCTTATCATTGTGGCTGAAAGCTGCCCCATGAGAAAGGACTTGGGGGTGCTGGTTGACTATAGGAACCTTTTCTTTGGATGTGAAATAGCATTAAAAACTGTGTTTCTTATTTCAGAAGCCAGAAGTTAGAAGTACTGACCAGAAAACTAAGAGCTATGTATCACATACACAATTCAAAGAAGATAAGCTTGTTAATACTTTATCACAGTATTAATAAATAATACTTTTCCCCATGCAACACACTTCAAATGTTTTTCATAGTTAGGGAAACACATTTAACAGAGTAAATGAAGAAATGAATAGTGCAAAGGCTATTGTCAGAAAAAGAAAGCTGATTTCCAAATAAGATCAAGACACCAAAGGGCTAATAAAAATTTATCATACCTAGATTGAAAATATTCTGAGCCCAGAAGCTAGGATCACAGTGGAACTGGATGGTATTGTTAGTCACTGGGGAAGGATCACACCTTGCTCGGAGGAGATACCGTAGTCGATATGTAATCTAAAACAAGAACAAAAAGGCTTTTTTCCCTCTGGGGCCAGAGACATGTATCTGAACAGCACAAAATCCCCCAAAACACACCACTCACACACCAGACAAACCTACCAATCATAAAAACCCACTAACACCTCCCCCTCCAAAAAAGCCCCTAGAGAATTTAGGTTACAGATAGAGAAACTCGTCCAAGGTAGAAATAAAGATGTATTTTTAATACCTTTCCCTTATTCCTAAAGGAGTTGTAAAAAGAAGTTATCTACAGCCTAAACAAAAATAACAATTCTTCCTGTAGAAATGCATCTCCCTTCTAAAAACTTGGCCATTATATTCAATGACTTTAACTACTTGCAAGTGAAGTTCAGATTTATGTAACCAGTGATATTCTTTTCCCCATGAATCTATTTTAGCCCATTCATTTTTCTTTCAAAGTATGCCATTCCTTTGGCAACAAGCACGATCATAGGGAATTTTCTTTTGTACTAAATTTAAGTTTTCTTCAGACAGCCAAAGAACAGATTTTTATAAACTGTCTTTGAAACTCAGATTCACAGATATTTCCAGATTTTTCCAATGCCTTGGTTCCAAAGAACTGGACTTTGATTACACAAGAGAATATTCTAGCAATTGCTCACAATTTATCCCCTAGAAAGAAAATATTGTCTTGCAGTTGTTTCACTAGAAATGTCAGGAACTGATATACCAAAATATAACAGGCACTAATTTTAGCATCACACACAGCTGATCCTGAAAAAAACCACTAGAAGAGTTCAACTCTTCTTTTCCTTGAGTGATAGATTATTTACTGGAAAAGAGATATACTTGGTGAAATCATCTTAACTGCTTAAAATGATACAAGTTTGGCTTGCTTTTTTTTTTTGGTTTTTTTTTTTTTTTTTAAAGCAGAGGAATTTTGTAAGAGCTTCCAGTGCACAAGTTTTTTCTTTCAATCTTAGGCAGGTCAGTTTAAGACCATACTCAAAAAACATTTAGCATGACTCAAGATGTTTATATGACAACAGAAAAAATTAAAGTGCATTATTACTCTTTTGGATAGAGATTTCCTTAGGATTTTTGTGTACACTACCAGAATCAAGAAGATACCACAGAAATTCTAGACTTTTGTCCTGTTACCAGTACTGGCTGCACACAGTTCCTGTCATGGTTTGCTCCATTATTTTCCTGCTGTTGTGCACACACATGTATTGTAGATAAACTCCTGACTGGTTACTCATGTTAATAGCAGTGAAAAGTACAGCTCCAATGTTGGACTCGAGCTCCAGTGCTGCCTTTAAGTCTGATGGGCATTCCTTCCTCTCTCCTGGATATGCTGGAACAGAAGTCTCACATGCTCCTCTACACAAAACTGCTTGGAAATAGATTTTTCCAAATGCCCTCAGATAGGTTATCTCCTCAACTCCCAAGCAGCACCAATTTTCTAAAGCTCAGTCTGTTCTTTTGAAAAATACTTTTCATTTGCTGAGGCTTTCTGGGCTAGATGGTCCTTTCTTTCAGCTGCCTAATGTTTTTATGATTAAGATGTCTGAAATACAACTTGTTTTCTTACTCATGTAGTAGAGTCTTGGTGGCAACACCGAGCAATTATAAACAACTGGACTCAGTTGGATGTCCTTTTTCTCTATACAATTAAAAAAAAATATGTCTGGCTAAGGTAGTGTAAGGTAGACCAAATGAACTTAACTACTTGAAGTTGATAAAAACAAGCAATTCCACTACAGCCTGCAGTATCAATAATGGGTATCAAAAAAAGAGAAAAAAACCACCACCAAAAACCAACAGCAAGCCCAAACCCAAACATACAAACAAACTCCACCAAATACCCTGGTAGGTTTCTCAACTAACCAATGAGAAAACAGAGAAAAACCCTTTGTGAACCAGTTTACAGAAATTAGAAAAAAAGCATCTAGCATCTTTCCTCATCATTGCCCCAGATTTCTACTATCAGGCAAGTACAGCCCATTAACCTTTGGAAAAATCAAGGTAAGCTTAAGGTTTGTTTTTTTTTCTTTCAAATTTTCTATGATTTCTGTTCATCATGAACAGTTAGCTTAGTGAGACAACAGACACTCAGCTCTTAAGGGTCATTACAACAATGAAATATTCAGCTTTGTACTTGTTTGTATGGACAAACAAAAGCCTCAGTTTCATTTTTAACAATTTTGAAAGACTTTCAGTGGGAGGTGAACCTGACAGAACAAAGACACAGAACAATATTTACATTAAAATGCTAGGAACCAGACACTATGATATACAAATACTATTTTTAATGAATTCAAATGCTGTAGCAAGTATTCTAAAGAAACACAATGATGATGTAGGACACACAACGTTTTTTCTCAGTGATTCATAGCTTCATGGTTTTCAACCCAGAGAAAAGGAGTTGTTCCTACTTTTGCCCATCTACAATAGTTCTATGGTATTGTAACAGGAGAGAACCATGACCAGAGAGCTAAATTAATAGAAACATTCTGTATTCATGTTTAAGAGAAAACCACAAAAACTATATATAAATATTCCCATTAGTAGAAAATCATTAAAAATTCTAATACCCTAGTGCTCCTGACAAGCATGTGCATGCCTATCTGACTTAACTCTAGTCTCTAGGTGAATGGAGAGAGCTGTTTTCCTAACCTTACCAAGCGTTTACTGTACAACAGTGCTGTGCTGCTCCCACTGGAAACTGCCCATTTGGAAAAATTCATGACGTGTTCCAGCTGTTTAGAGAGACATGCCACTTCCTGTTGTTGCTGCAGAAGTTTCATCCTATGCTCTTTTGCAAGAGTCTGCGAGTAGAAAAGCAGTTCCAGTCAAAAGGTTCAATTTACAGTTAAAAGGCATTAGCTTTATATTGGTAATTCACAATGATCAAGTGGTTTCCCTCAGCTCCTCTGAAAAGGACTGCTTCCCCCTGATGCAGCTAACAGAAAAGTCACATTTACTCAAGATAGCAGGACTTTTCTGTGCTAATCACACATTTTTACATATATTTATATGTATATATGTATACTACATATATTGATGTATATGTATGTGTGTGCCTCTCTACATAGACACCACACCACCCCACCCCCACTTTTTTTAAAACACAATTTGAGATAGTATTTCTCCAGGTACCCACTCTAGACAATTCTCTCCTGTGATTTGCTACTGGAATACTAAATTTATGAAAAATTCTGATAAAACACTTGTCATGCATGATGTGTAGAATTATGAATTGCAAAAGCATGGAGAAAGAAACTGGCCACCCCTCAAAAACCAAACTTTTCTTCACCAAAAACCCCACTTGCTCAACTAGCTTATATAGGACATCTCTCCACTTTGGAATCATGATAGGACATGCACAGGGGACTAATGCTCGAAATTTACTTTAATGTGAATACGTAGAAGAAAATATTACGACTGAAATTTTTCTTTCTTATGATAGAAATGAAATTACCTCCAACTGATGCAGCAGAGCTTTTCCCTTTTTATTTATTTCTACCATCAGTGTAAATATGGCAACTTTAATATCCTGTTCCACCTGCTTTTGATTCTGATTCACTTCAAGAATTCTGTAAGTAGAGAGTATAGAAAATAATGTTCTTTAGCTCAAAAACTCATCATCTAAACAGTATTAAAAAAAAATCTGTTGCTTAGAGTATAATACTTCTTGATCATATACAGCAATTAATATATGTATCATCAGATACTTATAGTCAGGAAAATTACTGGGAGAAATAGAGCAAGTAAGATTGACCTATGATGAAATTAATTAACAGGTGCCAAACTCTAGCGCTGTAACTCTGACATCTGTCACTGATAAAAATTAAATGCTCATTGTAATTGAAGTTGTCTAGATTTTCAAAGTTCTGGCACTTTTCTGGAATGGTCCATGACAATCAAAACTGCTTAAGTCTAATTTCCATCTAAGATAGAATGGCACTAATTTAGCCATTTCAACAACAGTGTTCAAACTCATAGCAGCAAAGCTTAATGTTATATTACTGCAAAGAAGAAGGAAGAGTTCAAGTCACACTTGGCATCCCTGACTGTGCTGAATCTCCCTGGGTACTGCTGCCCCTGAACTCTGCTGAAGGAGCAGCCACAAAAGCTTCCTTCAGGTTGCATTTTACAGATTTATTTTTCTCCTAAGTTTGTAGCACCCAGAGAATAGAGCCCCAAGCATAAAAGTACTACATAAATCTTCAAATACATGTCACAAACATTATGAAAACATGAGTCATAACCTTTCACTTTCTAAGAGGGATCTACACTAAGAAAATTAATCTGCTGATGGTGGGGAAGCATTTAAGACTGTCTTCTACAAGTCCTTATTGCATAAGTTGTTTTGCTGCACCCAAGCAACTGCTGCCCATTAAGTCCACAGGCTGAACAGAAGAATTACCTAACACAAACAAGCATACTGAACAGGCAACAGTCACTACAGTGAACTTTAGAATTCCTCTTTCTGGATGAATAAAAGGAGAAAGGTACAAAATACACTAAGTTAAGCATTTCAAGAAACTACAGTTATATGTAAAGTTGCCTTCTGTCAGTTTTAACCTCATAATCTGATACAAACCTGTCTTGGATCTGTTTCCCTGTATATTTTATGTACTTAGTCTTCTCCATCAATTTGGTGATTAGTGTCTCAATGATAACTTTCTGGTTCTGAAAAGCTTCTTCTATAAACTGGTACCTGTAGTAAAAGGCAAGTGAAGATTTACTCATGTAAAAGGTGTTAGATACTTGTTAAAAAGCAGAGTGACTTAAAAAATAATACTTTAATTGAAGAAAGGGGCTGCTAAAATCCAAAATTTAACTGTCATCATGGAAGCACATGCCAGCAAATGCTTATATATTTAATTTATAGTATATTTAATTTATAGTCTATTTCCTGTCATACTGGGGGAAGAATTTACAATTTCCATAAATACAAAAGATATTGTGTGACCATAGCCTAATTTTAGCAAAAGAAAAATTAATGTTTTGAGGTAGTCATCACTTTGAATGTGAAAATGCAGGTAAGCTATTACTTTGTGCAAGACAAAGATCCAGAAGTAGAAGAGATTGCTGAGTTGGTAGAAGTTGGCAACATTTTAAATCAAAGAACCAAAATCTTTAACAATCTGAGGTAAAAACGAGGTGGCACGGTATAAAAGGTATATAAATCCTAAGAAAAGAAGAATAATAGAGGAAGACTGCAACACTGCAAGAGCAATTTTGAGCCTGTTCAAAAGCGCAACAAGCAGCCAACACTTCTCCACCTACTGACATTCACCTGGTCAGGCAAGTAAGCTCTTTGGGTGGTTGCATCAGGTAGAGTAAGCATATTAATATTTAACCAGAGTGCATCTGTCCAAAACACTACTGTATGTGTTAACCAGCAAGATTTTTGCCTTGTACTCAGAAGCTGTATATAATTCTGCTTGTCAGCTTCAGGGACCAGTAAGAGATGGCCAAAAGAACAGCAACACAAAGATTTGAGTATTACAGTGTTATCCAAGTACAATATTAGCCAAACTGTAGGTTAACTCTTCCTTTGAAACGGCTCTTCACAGAAAAAAAAAAAAAAAAAAAGTCCCCATTTGCTCCATTCTGAAACTGTTTGGTAATGTTGTTATATAATCTTGTTGAAGGACAAATGGAGAAATTACATGTAAGTGTACAGTTGCATAACATGGCCCCTGTGTTTTCTAAGGACTCTCTGAAGAGCTGCATAGCAATGAATTCTAACCAAATAACTTGCCTGTAAAAAAGGTCACGTACTTAAGTCACCAGATTAACAACTGAAAGAATTAGGTTGTCATCTAAATGTAACACACACTCATCAGTCACATTCTTTTGGAATCTCTGGGGGGGGTTTTGTGAGTTTCATGTCTGAGCAAAAAACTTCAGTTTGCACTATTTCCACCTGGTTGTTTTCAATACAGCTAGAACTACAATATACTTCAGGCTACCTTCCTGTAAGTGAGATGGAGAAAACATACACTTTGCTTTGGTACCTGTGCTCTTTGTGTTCTAGCAGCTGACAGTCTCGGCAGGTCAACTTGTCACAGGTTTCACAGTACAACTTCAGCTGCTCTTTCTTGTGGTAAGGGCAGAACACTGGTCGCTGACTGGTCACACCAACTGCCTCTGTTGAATAAAGGGAGATGTCAGTACAGTCTATTGAATTTGTTCAAGATCTGCATTCTCCTGTTTTTCCTTGGATGTACAAGTGTGTATCAGGTCACCCTCTGAAACTGTAACAGCCAGAAGCTCAAAGTGCAATGTCTCACTCTTGTTGCTCAAGCTCAGAGCTAGCACCCTCTCTAATGGAAAATGTCTAGAACCTATTTCAACACAATCACTCCTGATCCCACAGAATTATTTACAAAAGGAGTAGCCAGTACTGTGGCAGCTCTAAAAGACATTGCACAACCAGCCAGCTCCTTTCTTAAATGGAGATGAGGAGGTGGTTGACTGAATGCATGCCCTGTCTTCCTTCTCAGCTGAATTGGAGGAAAGAGGTTTGAGGATATCAGGACGTGGACATTCGAAGTGTAGAACATACAGAATGAAATAACCAGGAGATGGTCCTGAAAGGACCCCATTCTTAATGGGTGAGAGGTCTCACTGCAGTTTCTAGTGAGCAAATATCAAAGGGTGCAGAAACATTACCATATCATAGAAATGAAATCCGTTTCTATAAACAATTTACCTGACAAGGCCTGATTTCCTACAAGTTCATGAGGATTATACAGCCTGTAATGAAAACTGGCTTCACACTGCAGCCCATCCTTCGCTGCAGATCCATAAGGTCTCTTTTTCACACCCATTCATTTACTTCTTTTCAAGAAATCTGGAAGAAGTTATTTTGAGATCTGTATCCTTCAGTCAAAATTCTTCCCAATTCTCCTACGAACTGCATCCCAAAGAGGCCTGAGCAGGCACTGAGACCATTCCTACCACCAAGTCATGTTCTGCCTAACAGTCCATCAGCCACTTCTACCCACTTTTGTCCTCTCTTGAAAGTACACTCAGTACTCACTTTTGATTAATCACAGGTGAAAGTGGGATACAGAATAGAGTGTACATTTTCTAAGTACCATGGTGGAAGATACCCTTGGAGCAATAGATTACCTCATAGTACCAGATAGAGTGGAATGAAAATAAATACCTATTCTAACACATATATTTAAAATAACATGTGACAATTGCTAAAAATTATATATTTACAAGAAAAATCATGCAAGTCCAATGGACGTATTAGAACCAGTAGAATGTTTGTCAGCATCCTATAATTTTTATTATTGTCCTACAATGACACAAAAACAACACACAGTGGGGAAAAAACTGAAACAAAAGAGGTTCTCAATGAACAGAAATACAAGCCTTTCTAGCACAGAGTAGTCAAGATTTCTCAGAGAGCCTGTATTGTACACCACATTCACCCCTGTTGGCTCCCAAGACCCAAATGGATAAAGCCCTGAGCAGCTGGAATTCAGAACTGAATGCTTGAAGCAGGAGGCTGGACTAGATGATCTCCTGAGGTCCCTTCTTGTCTGAATTATCCTAGAGCCTACTGAGAAAAAATGCCCCAATTCATAATATACTTCCCTTACATTTCTACTGCAAAACATCTCAAGCTCAAAAGACACTTAGCTAAAACATGAATTTTGGCTGGCTTTTTATCAGAATGCTGAAAAAATATCATCTATTAGCGCTCCTTTTCCTGCTGTTTACAAAAACAAAGCTCATGATAAAACTCATGTTTAATTTGTTAGACCTCTAGTAAAACCAGAGGAGCCAAATGCCTAAAGAAGCATTTTCTGCAGTTTAAAGTCTACACAATAATTTGCAATCAATTCATGTGAAAGATAAAATCTATGTGTATTTATTGGTTTAAAACATGTTAAATTAAAAACACAAACAAAAAAAGAACCTGTACCACTATTCAACTTATCTGAGACAAAACACTGGCAGAAAACCAGCTTTCAAATTATCAATTCTTTAGAAAAGTGTTGGTCCTATGTAATTTTCCAATGCAGACACAAATTCTTTGTGAAATTATAAATATGTTACCTGGAGATACTTCCTCTTTCTGCCTCACAGTATGATCCTTTGTGAATTTAACCCTCTGGTGAGCTCTGATGCAGGTCTTGCACAACCACTCTACACATTCCACACAAAACCCATGAGCTTCTGCATTGTCTTCACAGCTTGTGCAGACCTGACAAGATGAAGAAAAGGTAGCTGTTAAAATAAGTTTGGAATATACACACACAAGTTATTTTTCATACATCATCAGTGCAGTTTCATAGTTTTCTGAAAACAGTGAAATGAGAACAGAAAACTGCCTGAGGTACAGGAACATTATAAATAACAGCACAGAAGTAATTGAATGTGACTTTTCAAAGAAACAGGTCATTTTGTCAGTGTTACCCTAAAACCTCTGCCTG
Source organism: Certhia americana (assembly GCA_018697195.1). Taxonomy (NCBI): domain Eukaryota; kingdom Metazoa; phylum Chordata; class Aves; order Passeriformes; family Certhiidae; genus Certhia; species Certhia americana. The sequence continues at coordinate 57,225,026 of CM031879.1, read as the reverse complement.
ACATGATAAAAGTCAGACCACTGTTTTTTGCCATTCCCTGCACACTTAGAAGCCAAACAATGTTTACTGTATTACATGATGCTGTTGTGAAGTATTTACCAATGACAGAACACAACCAGCACTACTCTGATTTTGGAAGCCTCCCTCAGTTCACGCAGCAGCTTTAATTTTAGCTTCCAGTCACCTGCTGGTTTCAGGAAGCACACACCATACTGAGCAGCAAGCTTCCTCTCAAGAATCTTAGCATCACCTCTTAAAGACAGTATTCCAGTTAAGTTTGTCAAAAAAAACTACACCAGAACAAATCTGCAACCAATGCATAAGAATTTTCAAACTGTAGCCTGTTAATGCCTGAGGCTCTTTGGACTATACCCAACAGACCTAGGGAAAAACAAAGTAAGGAAAACAAATTGTCAGCAGACCAAAACCTCTCTGCAGAGAGTAAATACACAAGACAAAATTGCTACAGTACCACAATCTGAACAACAGGCTGAAAACTTTCAGTGATGTGACAACTCCATTTCACACATTCATACTACCATTTAATTTTTACCCCTCCTTTCCAACACCTCTGTAGTCTTACCTTCAATTGGGTTTTGGTAGTAAAAAATACTGAACATGCTTATGTAGTTCTGGTTTAGGTAACTACCACTTATTTCTAGCAATGTTTAGCACAGCTGCAAACCAAAGCCTCAAGGTATCTGAAGATTGCTACATCCTACAGATCACAGTGACAGATTTCTGCTCGCAGGAGCAACAAGGAGAAAATTTTAGGGTTTAGTTTTGTTTTCAGTTTGATTAAAAAAGCCCAACCAAACCACTTCTGCACCCACACAAGGTAAATATAGATTAAGTTAAAGAGGAAGGAAATATTTATATCTTATGCAGATAAAAAATATATACACAGAACTATGTTCCAGTTTCCCCTTCAGGAAAGAGAGGAAAAATAGCACAAAACTTGCCTTAGGCCAGATAGCAAGTTACTGACAGAACTGGAATTTGAACATGAGTTCCAGATTTTCAATGCTGTGCTTATTCTTCTGGATCATGTCACCTCTCAAAGCAAGTATCTTCTGAGAAATGAAGATACAACACAAGGGCTGTTGACCCCTCTTGTTGTCACTTGGAGTTTGAAGCAGTTTCTTTTCATTAAAGGTGACCTGCAAAGGACAAAAAATTGGGCTTGTGCCCCTTTTTCTGTTTCTTTACAAAAATGAGGCCTGAAAGTTTTCTTTTTCAAAATAACCCCAAATATTTATCTTCTCCTTGTTTTTTCTTTTTCTTCCCCTTCTTCTCTAACAAAAAAATTTCTTATTCCTATCCAGACCAGTAAACATAGGGAAAATACCAAAGTCAGGACATCATAAACAAAATCTAGAAAATGGAAATAAAGCAATTAAAGGAAGTGAACTGTAATCAGGAAATTGAAAATTTTTACTTTCTGTCTTGATTTCAGCTGGGATAGAGTGGGGGGTTTCCTCAGCATTTGGCACAGAGCTGTGGTTTCAGATTTAGTACGAAAATCACATTGATAGCAACAACATCAGTGTGTTAAGCAGTGCTTACACAAACTCAAGGACTTTTCAGCTTCCCATGCTCTCTGCCAGTCACCACATGCACAAGGAGGGAGTGTGGCCAGGACAGCTGACCTGAACTTCCCACAGGCTGACAATTCTGTGTCTCTGAAACTTCATAGCTGAAGGCCTGTCACGATCCTTTCTTTTCATGGGAAAACTGCTCACTTTCCCCCCCAAAATTGTGTAAACATTCTCCAAACAATATTCTTTCTCTAAACAACAGGTGGTGTTTTTCATCCTTATTTTCCATAACATAGAATATATTGTTTCTCTTACTTAGCCAATGGTAATAGGGAAGGTGGTGTTCCCATTCACCAATCACTTTTTACTTAGCCAAGTCCCTTATATAAGGTGTTCCATTTTGTTAATAAAGATTCCTCTTTTCAGCCTTCTGATGAACTTATTTAGAGTCTGTGTGCTTCTGTTCATAAATAACAGTGACACAGGGATGCTCCCTACCACAGAATATCATGCTCAGCATATAAACTGTGGGGACTTGGGTGGGAGGCACCAATCTCTGGTTAAGGAAAGGCTCAGTGGATGGGAGCAAATGTATTGGGCATCACTTGTTTGTCTTGAGCTTTATCCCTCCCTCTCTCTCTCTTGTTGCTATTATTATTATAATTATTTAATATTACTTTGTTTCATTTATTAAACTGTTGTTAGCTCAACCTACAGTTGGACCTTTTTTTCTCCCCTGATTTTCCTTCCCATCTCACTGGAGGTGGGGTGGGGAAGAGGAGGAAGTAAACTGAAAGGGGAAGTAAAAAAGGCTGCTGGGGTTAAAGCGTAACACTTGTTATTAACCCTTAAATTCGGTGACATTTTGAAAAACAAAACGAAAAAAAATTTAAATAGTCTTAGTTCTTTGGAAAAAAATCCTCTCCCTCCTTTCTCTTTAGCCAGTTGTCTCCTCCTTTTTGTGCCAGTGCAACCCTCTGCAAGACTGTGATGCAAACCAGGACTGATTACACCATCACAGCCCAAGGCTCAGTTACACCAGCAATGCTGAATAGAGAGTGAACTGAACAGGCAGGATGAGAAAGTTTTCACATCAGTCTTGATGCCAGAGAGGTGTGATTGTGCTGTGCCCCCAAATCCCCAGACATGTTTTTAGAAGTCAGAATGGAGAGTAACATACTGGATGTTTGGTTTCTCATGCAAAAAAAAAAAAAAAAAAAAAAACAGCCGTAAAAACAAGCAGAGAAAAAGAACAAAAAAGTCTTTCAGGCATTCTCTAAGTCAAAGAAGCAAAACAAAGATAAAAAAATAGACAGGAACCAAACTAAACGCAAAACCAACCAATCAAACTCCTCACAAAAGGCTTTCCAGATCACCTTTAGCAAAATCAGGCTGCTGAACATGCCAGGGCATTTAGGTAAGTTCAAAGAATTTTTGAAGTTATTAATTCTCCCTAGATTCCAAGAGCTTCATCTATTTTCTTTTTTCAATATGCCTTAGTTGGGGTTTTTTTACAACTGCTGTCACCTGCTGCACAGGTCAAAGCAGTTGAAAATTGTGATTCAATAACCAATAAGCAGGTACTGCCAAATGAATCAAAACTCCTCCTTTGTAGTATCAAAAATATATATCCCTACTTTATACTCTTCAAATCCATCAAGTGGACATGAGACAGATTTCTAAAGCTTTCCAAAGACATTATAATTCAAGCAATGCCTTCTAGGAAGCATCAGATTTGCTCCTATCCACTTCTGTTTTGAAATATCATTTTCAGACATAGGCTGGATTTTGCTAGATTTCCTGGTTGTTAGAGTAAGCCATACAGCTAAAGTACATGGAAGAATAATTACTGCAAATATTTGTTATGCACTTACAAAACCTAAAACTCATTTCGTCCTTACTTTTGTGACTCACACAAGCAGTGTTTCAGTGATTTCAAAGAAAACTCTCCCTAGTTAACCTATAAGCCTTTATTCTGGTCAAACTTTTATTTTTAATTGAGTTTTCCTTGTAATTACATTTAATTCAGTTACGAGTTCTAGTATTTATAACCCCGGGAAGTGTTCATTCAGCCTTCAGTCAGATTTAATGAAAGCAGAAATTACTCAGCATGTTGCAGGTAAGTACTATTTTAAGTAAATACACAAGTTTTTATGGCAGAAAAATCACATTTACTTGCAAGAGTTGAGGTAATAGACCTGTCTTCTCAGCTACTGTAGTAAGTAACCACTCTTCTAATTAAATACACTTTGAGTATTAAAGATATTAAAAAATCAAGCAAAGGTTTCAAAGGAAGAGAGCAAAGCAGTCCAGATGAATATTCAGTGAACTCCAAACTTCACCGATGTAAATTAGATGCAATGCTTTCCCCCACTGGATCCCAACCTCACTGAGGCTAATTGTTACGTAACCATCTCTCAGCACATAAAAATCACCAAAGACAGCAACTATACATAATTCTAAATATGAGCCATGAAATCTCATCAACGTGATCAACCCCACTATCCCATCAATTTCCACATCTCTTCAAAGCATACAGGAGCATATTGTGACTCCTCCTGAATCTATTATAAATAGATAATAGGTATAAATTATAATAAGTTCCTCCTGAACCACCATAAACCACTGGCCTTCAAAGATGTTTTGGTCACAGGTACAGCTTTTATGAGCTGTTCAAGCATAATAGTTCTTCTTTGGAAAAACACACAGTGTTTATATCTGGCACCATACAAACTTAAAGAAACTTAGTGTTCTAAATTCTCCTCATTAATCACCTCATTATGGCAGTCAGACTTGCTTTCCTAATATCTGGATCTAGAATCAGGTCTAAGCTGATACCTTGTTTTGTTACCGTATTTCCAACATCTCACATAAAACTCATTTATTCTTCACTCCTAATACAATATTTTAAACTCTCAAGTCAGTAACTGCTAAAGATACAGAAAGTTATTCTTACCATCAAAAATAGTTTTACACACATTCTGTTTTGGACACAGAAGCTATGGAATTAGAACCTAGACTAAAATGCATTAGAGGTTTAGTATGCTGCACCAATGGGTGTTGTTATGTTATCACTAAGGTCTTCTCTCTTGCATCAATCTCACATTTCTCATTTTTATTTTCATGGCTTTGCATATGCCATGTCCTTCTGTTAAAGTCCCTAATTTCCCTCACTTGTCTACCCTTTAGTCTGATTCAAATCTAGCACTTGCCTCAGCTACATCTCTTAGGTCTGAAGCCCCTTTCTGCTCACTCTTTCAAGTGAAGTATTATTAATTTTTATGTTCAAACTTCTCTTTAGAAGCTGATAATTTTGCTAAGTCTTTCAATAAATCACAATGTGAAAAAAACAATTATAAAGCATCTGCTCTTTCAAAGTATTTTATTTATTATGTCCTAGCTGCCCACGACCTACAACAATTACTTTCAGGAAAATCTCAACTGCATTTCCTGTGAGTTTCTTTTCTTTTGCTAAGTTTTCTATGCTAATAGCCAGCACAAAACCTTTAAGGCTACCCAGGAAAGCTCTTGTGGAACATATACTAGGGAGTTCTATACTTTCTTCATGCACTCTTCTTGTGCATGAAGTTTTCTGCAGTAATTCCTAGAAAGCACAGCTATGCCAGTAGTGCACTGAACTGCCCAAATCAGGCTCAGGAAAGATAAACGTGATTATAGATAGATGGATAGCACTTCCATGGGTTTGTTATTTTTCTCTTGCCAGGCTCCACGATATGCAGTTCACTCCTGCAGTTTTAATTTAGTATGCTAAAAATTGCTTTAGCATTAGTACCATTTTGAATCTGAAACAATCAAACATTTCATTTGCAAGAGGTCTTTTGCAGTCTCTTTTGGACTAAAATAAAGCAGTCGTTCCTGACAACACACATATAAGACTAATCATCACATCACCAGTGGTTCTAAGCCACAACAATATTTGCACAAAACCCATACCTTGTTTCCAATTCTAATCTCTTAATCATTCAAATAAAGCTGCATAACTATTGAAAACAAATTAACTATTTCAGTAGAAAGATCCTATAAAATAGTCAGTTTTGGACAGAATTTAGATGATCTCTGATGCAGTATTTCCTGCAAGTGTCAGTATCTTTTGTACTTTAATTTTTCTGCTCTGTTGCCTATGTCAGTGGCAAATTTTCTTTCTTTGCTCCTTCAAAGGCAAAACAAGACAGGCTGATTAGAAGGCTGTATCATCCTTAAACCTCATAATATTCCCCCCCTGGACAGTACACTAATCAGTTTAACTATTATTGATTTAACTTTGCTGTTCCACAGCAGAGAAATTTACAGAACAGTGTAGCTTTTCTCTAATGTCAAGGTACAAAGGAATGTACATTATCATACCAAAATAAATCTGTTCAAACAAAGAGAACTGCATATCATTCATTTCCAAGAGCTAAGATACACACTCACTTAGCAGGCATCTAACAAAACATCTAGCTCCATTATTTTAGAAAAAAGTCAGCAAAAAAGCACATGAATGTCCTATTCTCCTGGTTCAGTAAAGTCTGCTGGTCTGCTTTCAACTGCTACAAGAAAGTGTGCTGAGTTCAGCCAAGGACCTTAGCTGAAGAACAGACTCGCTTTCCAAGTACAAACCTGATGGTTTGTGTCAGGGAGAGGGAGAAACAAGTATGGAATGGAAGAGTAAGACCAAAATCTAGAAGGGATCTTAAGGAAACACAAACGCTTTCAAGAACCTCCCTGACATCTGCTCATACCACTCAGTTAATGGAATTCTCCACTTAAATTTCACAGGAAGCAAAAAAATATTGTGAGGGGAAAGAGGGGGTGATCAGAAACTTTAAAAAAAAAATGGTTACTACTCCCAAGGGAAAAAAAAAAATCCATTTCTATCAGCATTCCCCAAAGCAGTATCTTTGAGAACTTGTCATGATGTAATTAAGCAGAGGCTATGGGACAGCCCCACCCTCTCAAAAAAACCCAAAACACTTAGGACTGTGTCTGCATAACATTATTTGTCACCTTGCTTCTCTTCCTAATTTTGAAGTTACTATAAAAGTTATGATCAAATTTTCAACAGGGACTACTCATTTTGTCGATCTTACTGGTGTAGTATTGAGAGACTGGGTAAATCTCACAACCATCTGCAAAACTCAGATGTTTTCCTGCAATTCCCAGGGGACAAACAAAAAAACAAAACAACATTTCCCCTTGCCAAATCCAAAAAACCACAAAGTTCAAAGACTCCTACATTGCAAGAACACAGCTTGTACTTCCAGCAACTCAACTCAATTTCAGTTTCTGGTAAGGTCTACCATTTCTCAGAAATCCAGTTTCAAAATTCCTTAAAGTCTGAACAATTTAATAGCTTGCAAGACACAAGTTCTCTTCCTCAGAGATGATGACACCACTTATGCCTCCAACAGTCAGTGAGCTGGTATCACTGAACCTGAGCCCTGTCATCTGTTCCTGAGATGTGGCCGTTCACACACGCAAGCACAAATTCCAGCTAAGCCTTGAAACGAGCAGAACACACAATAAAGGAGCTCTAAGACACTGCCCCTGAAGCAAACAGCTCAAGAGCCAATGATACAGTCCCCCCTAAAATGGGAAAGTGAAAAAGAGGAATTTTCAAAATAAAAGGAGACTACAATCCAAATATTATGAGTTGGAATGCAAGCCACATCGATATAGCAACCGTACTTTACTATTCTTATGAAGAATGCAGCAACATACAAAGAGGCTGAATTATTTACAATAAGTTCCTGGAGTTTAATAAGAACTTCATGAGTAAAAAGATGCAGGAAATACTCCCTTACTAGCTAAAAATGAAAACATGCAATATTATTGTTAAATTGTGATCATACACAGATGTGACCATTAATTTGGTATTGCTCCCACACTAGCTAGTACTTGCCTCCTGAAAAAAAAATCCTGAGGAAAGAAAAAACAAACCAATATCACTATTCTTCCAGATACACAACTTTTATGAGATGGCTATTACTTGACTGCAAAAGGAAGAAGAGGCAGTCTACATAAGGAAAACATAGAAGAAACCCCTACAATATGACATCCTCCTCAATTAGCATCTGGAGCCTCTTCCTTGACAACAGGACTTCAGCTATTTAATGCCATGTTTTGTCAGTAATGTGATAAAGTCCATTTAGATCTCCTGGTGTAGTGTTACTCAGGTCTCTGCTTCAAAGAGTGCTTCAAGTACCCTGTCCAAAGTACAGAAATCCCCATTCTAATGCTTATTCCTTACTTTTAGCTTTTGCTATTAAGATGCAAGTTTATATCAACAATTTAAAATAGTTTAGGGTAAGATAAGCATCTTTTTCACATGCATTTTCATACATTCCAACTGATTTGCTAGAGTAGCTACCCCATGTGATGTCTAAGTAGTTGAAGTTCTGTTTGCATATGAAGAACAAAAAGGCCACACAGCAAGAAGCCAAGGATATGCACACACATCCAAAAGGTGTTAACTTGATTACATGTTAATGCACTTACCTGATTTGATTTCTCTACTGTGCTACTGGGAACCTCTGTGGTATCCTTCACAAAAAAGTTATCTATGATGTGTCTCTCTGCACATTCCTGACCACAAATTGGACAGCGGATAACACCAACTGGGGAGGGAAAAAAAATATCTGATTATGCTTGCATAAGCTAAGATATATTAAACAACTTCAAAGAGAACTTGCAAGGATAAATATCTTTGAAAGGATGAAAAATAATTTCCCGTCAATAGGTCTGAGCAAGAAAAAGCAAATTCTCATTTATCATGAAGTAATGTTTCCCTGGTGACATATTCTATCACCCAAGGTCAAACACTTTCTTGTTTCAATGCCATAAGGAATTTGCCTTAATCTTATAAAAAAATAATTCTTTTGCTATAAAGGGAACACGTACCCATTGATGATTTGTTGTTATAGAATGGATTAAAGTAAACACTCATTAGTGTGGAATACTAATAAGTGACACTGAGTGGTATTACATATACACACACGTACACGTCTGCAATACGACATGACTGACCTTCATCCATGTCATATGAGAACACAAATGTAGTACACTCAAAATTAATGAGGTGAGTTGAAGAGAGGAAGAATGGACCTGTATTAATATTTTGACTACCTTCACATTAAGCAAGGGAAAGCAAGAAAAACTTAGGAATAGATAAACAAGGCGCTCTCCCTCCTCTCCTCTGCGAGACACAATGGGGTATAATTCTACGACAGAAACATATTTAGGCTCCAGGTTGAAGAAAGCTGAGAATTAGTAACACAAAGGGTTAAACAATTAAGTCTTCTTAACAGAATGGAAAGGACAAGGTAAAGTTCAAAACTTGGGGTTGAGCTGTGAGTAGACTATGGAATGGAAAAGATGTATATAAACATTTTTGAGCAAACACCTTTTCCAGCTGCAGAAAATAAGAATGTCTCATTAGCACTCAGGCTTGGCTTTAACATCCAAGAAAAATCTCTAAAATGCTAGGCACTGACATCCTGCTTGAAGAAAATTACCATAGTCATTACAACCAAAAAAGGAAGCAATTGAAACTAAGTTAGGCTGAAATAATCGCTTAGGACATGGAAGTCACATGCAAAAAGCCTACAATGGAACAGTCATGCAAGTCTACACTGATATAGATTCTAGACCTTCAGTTGCCATTTGAGAGGAGACATAGATTTAGGGCCTTAAAAAAGATTTGTTTAACCCAATGAATCCAACACCAGTATGTAACTCACCACTTTCATATTTAACTAAACCAGTGGCCTTAAATTTGTTGCTGTTTCATTTTTACAATAAAAAATAGAAGTACAGAAACTATTAAATATTTCACTTTCTGCAGAAGAACTTAGTTCCTTACTCCAAATGCTTCATACAAGATTTAGGTAACTTTTTAATATGATTCTTCCAACAGATGCTCAAGATTTAACTGGCAACTAATATATATATATAGTATAAAGCAGTGCTCTAATAAAAGTCCACCCATTTTACTAAAGCAATTCTTCATTCTGGAAGATCAGCAAGCAGTTTTTCACTTTTTATCAAGGCATTTCACTTTCATCTGAACAGCTATGATGTTAAGCCTGATTTTACTCTAAGTGCCATTTTACCAGTCTGCATTTCAATTCACGTTTGTGCAGCTTCCTTTGAAATACAAATCCCATTTTTTGGTAACAATTTTTGTAACATTTTTTATACCATCATCTGCAAGGATAATTGAGAAATTCAATTCTGGTAAGTCAAGTAGCTAGCAGAACTGCAAGTACTGAATTTTTTCCTGTAATTAAGCAAATCAATTTACCAGAGTCAAGAGTGAATGCATCTCCTAATACTCAAGCTACATACTTTCCAAAAAAGACTATTTTTTTACATTTTTCAACACTACCAATTACAAACCACACTCCCCCTGTTCCCTCACTGCTCATTCTTGACACTGACAAAGCACAGTGCTCTTGGTTGATACCAAAATCAGCTAGGGAGGAAACTTTCTAACACAAATTATTAGAAAGCAGGCATTTTTTATTGCAGCATGCTGGACACACAGAGGCTATTTCCTCTAATCTGATATGTTGTGAAACTTTACAAAAAAGATATTTATTCCATCATGTTCATAAATACTGATTAGTGTACTTCCTGGCTAATACATACACAACACTTTTCCTAGAACTAATTTGCATGCATCCACCTCTTAGTAGGAGTCCTTTTATGTTCCTACAGGGTCCTCTGGTGATCTTAGTCACTGAGAGCCCCCAGTGTTACAGGTGACCTTTCCCTGAATTTCCCTTAAGGCATGCACTGTTGCCTCTTATTACTTAACTACCACAAAACCCAATGGATTTCTCATAATCTGTTTATCCACTGGTTCCAGCTACATGGAACATCCTGTGTGTCTACTTATACATTCTCTTATCTACTTCTTTAAAACACATTGTTCCCTTCCTTGGACAAGTAAGGCATCATTATGTTCTGTTCCTTTTATCAAAAGGCCAACACAGGTGTCTGAGTTGGTCTTTGCCTGGGTTTGGGAGATGGGTATAGGCACAAGTGTGAGATTGGCAAACCAATTCAGACAGGAATGTATTTTCCTGCTCTCCCAAGCTTCACTTTCATCCCCTGTTCTGCTTCACTGACCTAAAGCAGTAATGACTGACTACAGTGAGCCAATATGAGAAGCAGCACATGGATGGGAAGACAACAACACCACCATTGAAGATTAAGCATGGAGCCACTGAACCTGATCAGCAAGCATTAACCAGAGTTTGTAAGTCAGCTTGAGTTGAAAATATGGAAGACAAGGAAGGGGAGGCAAGAAATTAGGAAACATAAACCAAATGTTTCATTGCCTTTTCACCAACAGAATATTGCCAACTACCTGTTCAAGAAAACACTTAGAATTTCTGGCGTGAGAAAAGGGAAAATAAAGAAAAAATTGCCTGCAACTCTTGAAATCTTCATGAATTTTCTTTTCTAGAATTCCTTATGCTATCTGGCCTTATGTCAGGATTTCTTCTGCCACTGTGTGAGGGTACTCTTGCTTTTGTTATAATCCTGGATTGATGACTGCTACACAAATCAGTTTTAACCCAGATTTAGTCAATCTCAGGATGGTGAATTTAAGCAAAAGATCTCAAGTATCAGGGTTTATATACTTCAAAGTAATTCTATAAGATTATTTCTTTTTAATGGAGCAAGTACAGGAAGGCGAAAACATATGACTTAGACTGGGAGCAGCTTCATAATCATCATGATGATAATTGTGAGGCTAGCGATTGAGTGAGCAGATCTCACATTATTATCTGCTCCTTTGTTCCAGGTGTAAGGAGTTAAAGAACACAGCTGCCTGTCTCAAACGTGTTACAGCCACAGAAGGACTTTGCCATGAGATAAGCACAGAATGGAGTGACAGGATAGCGCTATCTCCAGACCTGGCAGAGGTGAGACCAGGTTAGCTCATTCTGGGTAAGGCATCCAGACAAAAATTCCCACTGTAGAAACATGGGTAAAGAAGCAACTGCATGTATGCATACCACTGGCCAAACAAAGATCATCCCAAGTTCTGGGACAGCTGAAATTAGCCACCAACACCAACCACTGAAGCCACCTGAAAATGCCTCCCTGTGTACCTGGAACTTGGACTGTAAAATAAGCCACCACAGCAGGAAAATGAGATAAGATAAAAGGGGTGCTATTGTCTGAGTGATATCTCAGATCTAGAGGGGGGTTAACGAAGCTGGGGGAGAAGAATGTTTCACCAATAATGGACACAGCTGCAGAATTTATGGGCCACAAGGAAAGCCAGCTCCTCAACTGTGCTGAAATCAGCTTGGACTTGGTAAAATGTAATTCCAGCAGGGGGAGATTTTGACCACCAACTCAAAAAAAAAGGAAGACTACTTGTAAGGACTAATTAGCACTAGAACCAAGTGAATCAATTAACCAATAGAATACTTGAACTGTGTAGCCAGTGATCAGTAATTTGTTTCTTTGTTAATAAGTATGAAAAGACTTGGAGATTCCCACCCAGTGAGCAGCCTAGAGTGAAGAAGGATCAAAAGGACACCACTGCACCTACAGGTGGTGACTATCTTCTACCTGATCTCTCTTTCTGCTCTCTTTTCCATTTCTTTCTACCTTTCTCCGACATTCCATGTTAAATAAAATCTGTACTACTGACTTCAGTGTATGATCTTGTTTGAACCTTAATTTGGGCAGAGGCACATCCCAATAGCTGGATCTTAGCATCAGGAGCAGTGATTTTTCAGCTGTAAAGGGAGCTGGTTCAAGTGCATGTGGCTCTTGAGTAAAAGGAGTAAAAGAGAAGACCTCCACCCTTCTTAGCAGCATTCTTACAAAAAACAAGCAGTTGTGGAATCTCACATTCAGATTTTGCTTGAGCCAGGCCAGGACACCACAAGGCTAACAAAAGTAGCAACGCTGGCCCCGTTGCTTGTTCATTTCTATCCCATGACAACAGAAAGATTTGTGCTGCCATGCAGGGAGCTGGATTAGGGACTGCAATGTGGATTCAATGGGGCTGTGCCAGGAGAGAAAAGTGTTTTCCCCCCCACTGGCTACAGGCTCATAACACATGCACCTCTTTCAAGGAATGCTAGGCTGCATTTTAGGTAGGAAAAAACATGGTCCTTTCTTACACTTCTTCACAAGTTACATGCTGCATCCACAAGGGCATCTCTAGTCATTCAGCAGAATGGATTTATAGCTTATACAGTATTATTTCCAACTTGAAACTCAATTTCCTGGGAGTACATTTGAGACCACTGAAACATCCCAAGACAATAGGAGGAGACTGCTCTGGTTTGCCTCAATTTTGACTCATTTGTGTCTTCACTGTTGCAAACAGGTTTCAGAGCCAATTTAATAAAGCCACTGGGTGAACATTTGTAGATCCAAGAGGGCATTTTTGTTACTAGATGCAAAGTGCTCTACTAAAAAAAGGAGAATTTAATAGTTCCCTTTCTTCAGATTAAATCAGTCAAAAAACCCACTAGTTTTCTGATAAAGAGAGCTCTCTTTATTAAATAGAGTGTTCAGAAGCAACTGGCAATTTTACCTGCAACGACATAGTCATTACAGAATAAATAATTAGGGTTTTGTACAGCAATCTTTCCCAGTATTACAGATGTTTTGCTTGAAATTTTAACTATACAGATTTCAGAACAAAAAATAAAATATTAACAGCAAGTTACACATGCAGTTAAAACGTTTAAAACATGGACACGCTAATTAAAACTAATAAAAGATATGTCAGAGATTGAAGGCAGCACCAGCTATGAGATTTTTAACATAACTACACAGAAAATTAGGGTGTTTCAACTGTGTGCTACACATTCTTTTTTCCTCTTGCTCTTTCCATAGATACCATTAATACTTGCAAGCTTTTTCATTAAAATGCATGGATTTGAGGGCAAGCTGGTTATATTTACACAGGTCATGTTTCCCAGTTAAGAACAAACACGTAGAAAACTTAATTTGAGAGGCAGTACCATGTGCAATAACGTCTGAATCAATTTTTAAAATAATTACTGCTTTCCTCTTGCTTCTCATTAAGCCACTAGTGGTGCTGCAAAATTGGCAACTTCTTCAAACCAGTTTGTTCCAGAAAAAGCTGCTCCCATCTAGTTGTGACAGCCTGCTGCTGCTAGTAGAGGGGAGATAGGTTAAACCAATAAGCAGGCACATCTCAAGGGAAAACTGGCACCTACTGCCAAGATACAAACATTCCAACCCCCCACCAATCTAGCAAAAAGTTAATTATAATTAATTAATTGTTAATTTAAATTATTTTAAATCCTTTAAAATGCAAATAAATGGAAAGCAGACAAAGACTATTAGCTGTAATCCCCCCTCTGGAAGAGTGTTACAGGCCAGTTTTTATGCTGCAGTACATTGACTTTCTTGGAAAGCACTGCAGAGCTGAATTAAAATATTTCAGCTGCTCTGTGAAATGGTTCATTGTTTTTTCTATACATGCCTAATCTTCAAACATTTTAGATAGCATGTATTAGACTTCAAAAATTGTAAATTTTGCAAGGATTGACCCTCCAGCTATTTCTGAATACCTTAAGAAATTCTGATGGTAGAGTTTACATTCACATCCAAAGCTGCCCAATGAATTTTCTTCAACAACACAATTATAAGAAGTGCCATTGCACTAACAAAAGGAAACATTGTAACTGTGGGATAGACAATGTTTAAGTACAAGATGATGAACAAAAAGTCTCACTGTCTGGCAATGAACGTGCTTAAAGGATGATGCAGAAGCTGCCAACAAGCCAATTGTCACTGCTGACTCTGATGAGCATTTCTTTCATCGAAATTAAAACACAATTCTTCCCAGTCCTGAAATCATCAAGCATTTCCAAATGGTATGTAATGAATTCAGATATTTAACATGCAAGGATTTTTAAGGTTCTGTAATATTCTTGCCTCGTTTTCTCAGATCAGCCAAGTATTAATTTTGAAATAACATTCTGAAAGTGGGTTTAATGGTGTTTAGATTTATATATTCTCCTGAAACACCATTTTGCAAATACTCTAGGATCTTGCCAACAGTGCTCAAGTCCATTGTATCCATGTGTTTCTGGAACAAGAAAATTAGTACCTTTCTCCATGTTACAGCATGCATGTTAACATGTTATAATTAATTAAAAAAAAAAAAAAAAAAAGATGACTGGGATAAAAAAAATTTGTTGTTTGAATCTCTGGTATGAAGATGGACCCTGCCTTAGAGCACAACACAGCTAATAATCATTCCTTTGTAGCACTACATTTCATACTCTGGTCTTCATCTGAGTTCTCATCCACCACTAGCTGTTAGCTCAGCAGTTGCAGTACAATGTATCTATTCCCAGAAATCATAGTTATAAAAATAGCAGGTTAGCAGAGTATAATTTGGACAGTTAGAGCCACTCACAACCTAAAGAACCAAGCCTTTCTCAGGCACTGAAAGAGTTGGTTCTTTTTAATTCTTTGTTCAAAGGATGAAAACTACACTCCAACATGTGATGCTCGAGTGTTTCACCCACTTCTGTTTAGCCCCAGCTACCTTAATGCTCCCATCAACACTGAGCAGACGTGAAGGTAAAAAAAGCCTCAAAAAATAACCCTTAAGAATCTGGATCATGTTAAGAGAAGCAAATTAGAAGCAGTAGTGGAAACAACAGCAGGCAACAGGCTTTAGTCAGAGTATTTCAGTATAAATGTCACCCAAAGAGGAATGATAATGCAACTCAAGGCCTTTGACTAGCTCATGTTACTCCCTCTCTTTTTCAAGTGCTCAGATGTATTCTTGCAACCTGCTCTTTCCCAAGCCTCCTTCCATTCTCAATATGTTCACCACTCAGTAACTGGACACTGCCTAAGAGACTTGGCAAACTACCTTCCTGGCCCTCATTTTCCCAGCCACTAGCCTCAGGGGAACAATTCAGGTGCCTAAACAGACAGAGCTAATTTGAGGGTAATATCCTGCCTGCCTTCCAGCTACTATTCCAGAAGGAAATAGGGCTCCTGTGGATTGCGCAGTACATCTACCAGCCCTTCTTAAAATATTACAGACATCCCAAAAATTCAGAAATGGCAGAAGATATTCTGGTTCAGACAGCTGAATTTCAACTTGCCTGCCTATTCTATGCCATGTATTTTTGATATTGTGATTTAAAATTCCTGTTGGAAAACACAACTGAGGCACACAGATCTTCGTACCCAAACAAACTGCAGTCTGTAGCTCCAAAGGAAAACCTGGTTTAAAATGCTGAAGTGTCAATATTTAGAGCCATCTACTTGTTAACTGCAGTGTTCATGGCACCTGTCCATATTCTGCTACATGGATATTTATTTTGAGGTTCTCCTCAAGGACAGAGCTCAGAAGTCATCAAGACCTCTATTATATTTCCTTCAAACTATCTCAAAATACAGATTACAGTAATACAAAATATAAAGCAAAACTCCAGCAACTTTATCTGTAAAATTTTTGTGCAAGGAATGGATGTTTAAAAGTACATAGAAATAATGTGTTTATTTAAAATAGTCTCTGCCTTTGTTTAGGATATTTTGTTTGGTGAGAGGGTTGAGAGAAAAAAAGGGCTGATTGTTACTAAAGAAGAGATTTTTTACTAATGAATGTCTCTTCAATATATTCTTCAACAACAGTATGGTAATAGCACATTTACCGTCCAAGTACACTGCCCAACACTTAGATCCCCAAGAGCAAGAAAGAGGTACTTAGCTATTTCTCAATAATTTCTGAATATTTTTAAAGGTATATTTTGAATCTGTGCCAAATTTTAATGCCTTCAGTGGGATTCACCTAAATGTCCCATGAAGTTCCCTTCACCGTCACTGCAGACATAGGTACATAGTTCGGTCATGAGTGGTCTCATTGTTAAAGCAGGTATTTACACTTGGTCAGGTGAATTACACCTTAAAAATCTCCACTTCTTTCCAGTAACTACACTAATATTCTTATCCACTACTGGCATCCACCTCAATTGCAAGAATTCCTCTCGTATTCTAAAACCAGTCATTAAGAGAGGACAATATCCTTCAAGTATACTGCAAGTTACAGGGATTGCACGTTTGGTTCTAGATGGTCAAGAATAAAAAGCCAGCTCACTTGATGTTCTTCTCTTACACGTGCCCAGTATGCCACAGCACTGTTGTAAGGTTCCAAAAGCAAGGTACCCAGCTTTTTCCAGTTCCCACACAGCTTTAAACCTACCAAGCTGGAGCAATATATGCATTGTGAGATTCACACATGGCTATGCAGCCTGCAAGAACCAGCAGTAATTAAGAAGCAGTGTTATCATTTACTCTGACAGTGCGTTAATATGAAAATTACTGAATGTAACTAATAAAACATATTCCTTCTATGTTGAAGAGATGCACTAACTGATCAAATAAGAACAACAGGGATTGCTAACAGCTGCCCTACAGCTGTCAGAAAACAGCAGGTTACAGAGCCAGCACTGACACTGCTTATGTTCCCATGGTATAACTCTTTTTGTTGTTGTAATCTGCAGTAGGTAACTGAACCATGAGCCAGAGCTTGTTGGCTGATGTGAATGAACATCCACATCCACTGAAGAAATCTAGTCTTCCTATGGTTTCCTCCATTTTCTCAGAACTAAAGAAGAACTTCTTCAAAGGCACTTCCCCAGCATGACACTCTCAGCACTAAGAATGAAGCTTAAGAAAATTCATCTTCTACCAAAACTGGTGTTCATAAGTGCCATTTATATATTTTCTGTCTTTTAGACTCAATCTCTTTCCACCTTCTTGCACCATACTGCCTCAAAGGATTGAGAATTAATTAATTGATTGATAAGTTCTGGCAATAGTACACTTGTCATCCAATACCAGCTTGGGAATGAACTAGAACTGTACTTCTACTCTTTCTTTATTTTTAAGGAATAATCACAAGAGTTCCACCATGGCATTGTGGTTCTTAATTTACTTGTCTAGCATAATGGCAAGTGAAAACCAACTAGTCACAACTTTAAGCCAGAACAACCGACTCTGGCAAAAGTTTGAAGCCAGACATCCTGCAGCTTACAACACCTACACTATATTCTCAAAAATTTAAATCAGTCAAAAAGGCAGCCAAAGAAACTATTTTAAATCTGACCCTATCTCAATGGAACTGGGAGCAGGGAAAAGGGAAAGAAAATCCACACAATACATACAATCAGATTGGAACACAATACAATAATACTGTTGCTAAATGGACTTTTAAGGGAGGCAAGATTAACATTTAGCTTCTTAAAGAATCCAAACTACATTCAGCTCTTGCACAAAGGAGGAAATGCAGCAAAGAGGACTCTTGGCTGAATCCATCTGGGATACCCATAAACAAAGTCATCTTCATTTTGCCAAAACAACTTCCAGAATCATTATTTTGATGAGCATTTTTTTGGCCCTGTTGAGTGTCTATGGCTGTAATAACAATCTAGAAGACAAATGAGCTACCACAAATCATGGCTTTGCTTCTAACTTGTATGTAGCCCAGCTATAAGGCCATTTCTGAAAAGCAAAAGGCAACAGAGTACAGTCTCCCTGCACAATCCATCAAGGTGCACACAGTTTTACTGAAGGTGCCCGGGCCAACAATCTATACATCAAATACTTATTTACTGAGTGATAAAAGCAATACTTGCAAGTCATTCTTATGGTACAGACAGGAATTATGACAAATATAAGATAAAAACGATTTTCTTTCATTTTCTGCTTAAAGTTCACTGTTGTGGGAAGACTACAGGTCCTGCCACATATTCCATTCCAGAAACTTCTGAACACTCTTTCACAAGACTGGACTCTGCCTTTGCTATGAAGCAGAAAATAAACACTCTATTTAACAACTTGGAGTGCAATATTTGAAGAAAGAGCTGCTAGCATCTCTGGACTCCCATACAGATAAACTATCTGAACACCAGCTGTGTTTATCCAAGGAAAGAATTCTATGTGTCTGTTTTGAGGTAATACTTACTCAGGCAACATTCAACACATAAGTGCTGAAACCACATTTGAGTTTCTTGCATAGAGAAGGGATGAAAAAAAAAGTTTAGAACTTCTCAAAGGAGATAGAGTTCCTTTAAATTGATTAAACTAAACAATCTAAGCACTCTAAGTTCAGTGATTTCCAAGATATGCTAGCCAGTGAGTTATACCCTCACAGTCCCCTCTCCCTACTCATAGCAGGAAGATAAAACTAAACTATTAAAGGCCAAGTAGTCTGCAGTTAGTAAGCTCAACAAACAGTCCATAAACTAAAACAAGTGAGAACAATAGCTGTTAATGTGTGAAAGGCCCCCAAACAAGATGAAAGCAAATAAGGAACAGAACTATTGAGTGCTGAAAACCACCTGCTTAAAGCAAGAAAAGGTAGGCTTCTGTAAACAAACCAAACGGATAAATATAATCCAGACATATGATACCTCCAGGGTTTCAAAGTTCCCAGACATTCAGCCATTACTGAGGTCCTGCTATGGGACACTACCCATCATTATACAGCTCTACATTCACTCAACAAAACTTGTCTGCTAGACAAGTATCTATCTCAGTAGTATTTATCTCAGTATCCAACTGATGAGTTGCCTGCTACCCTAATTTATCACTTTGGGGTAGACAGATTTGCATCATACACAGTGATGATATATTCATTAGCTATCCCCCCTTACTTTATCTTTTGTGTTACTTGATTTGACATAATCACACCCCTTATTAGGAATCCCTGCAGGGTTCTTTGAGGTCTTTTTCAGTGGTCTTCAATGTCCAGTGTCCTTTTCAGGTGGCTGTTCCTCGACACTCACTTTTAAGTCAGCACAATATCATCGTTTTCCATAACTTCTGCTTTGTCAGCCTTGCAGAGCTGAGCTGACATCCTTGCCTTTTGCATGACTTCTGTTTGCCTAAGTTACATCCTCTATTTCCTAGGCTGTTCTGTTCTACTGTCCTCAGACTAAAATGGTGTTTTGTTCTACTGTCAGCTGGGCAGTACCATGGATTCCAATTTTTACTTGAAAACTGTTGAAACAATAGGTACAAGTATCAAAGTTTTTCCAAAGGCAAAGAAGATTCAAAGCTGCCACCCCTTTCTCCTCCAACTGGTGAGGAGGGCATGTAATTTACATTCCTATTTCAGCAACTAGTTTACTCATTTTAAAGCAAAGTCCAGGTTAGAAAAACACGTGTGCTTCAATTCACACTTTTGCTGTTCAGGACAATTTTGCATACTGCTTATTTCTAGTAACAGACTTGTTGGTGCTGGGCTGTTTTGTCAAGGCACTGCACCTTGCATTTAAAATTAGAACCTTGCTCCCACTTTAAAATGTCTCATTCTCCAGTCCCAGCAGTGCTGCAGCTCTCTCCCTCTTTCTTCCCACCTACTCATTCCCCGTGCAGCTGCCAGCATTCCCTCCCCTAAGAGCATCAGTGTAACAAGTACCCTGACATAGCAGGTTCAGCAGCAGCCGCCTAAGCACAACATGAATTTGTGTGAGGGCTGCATTATAACATCAGTTCAACAAACTTCAGCTCCACAAACCCTTGACCACGCTCACACTCTGGAGCACGTGCCTAGAAACAAATGAAGCCGATCAAGTAAGTCTTATTAAATGCTTTCTGACGTCATGTAGACATCCCAGAAAATACAGGGCGGGTTTCAAAGTCAACATCTAAAATAAAATAGTCCTGTTTCTTTTCTACAAGCTACAGTCCAGACAGATGTGTTAGCTCATTGGGAAAATTATACAGTCACTTTTCAAATTAGGCAATCATTTTAGTTCAAAGGATGTTTGCACTACAGTCTTCTTTCATTCAAATTGCACTATATTCACTTGAGGGACTACAGTTGAAAGGGAAACTCTCCATTTTAATAGAAAGTTGCCTGTGGCAACTTAGTTATTAATCAGAAGCAGAAATCTTTCTAACACTCAGAAGGCAAATGGTTTAGTTCCCTTGTCCATGTAGTCCCACTTACAGAGGATTAAGCACTAGAGTTGCAGTTTCTTTTTCGAAATGATGTCTCCATGACCCAAATCCACATTACAAACAAGGGCCCTCAAAACCCATGAGTGCAGTTCAAAGAGCTGAGCCTTGCTTACTGTCATCCTTTTCCCACAGCCCACTGATAAACTTCAAAAATAACTAGAAACCTTGTTTAACATCAGTCCTCTATCATGTTAGTAATGTATGTAAGGTAATATGCAATTTTCTCCCGCATAAAAGCTTCAAATAAGCATTTCCTTGAATCACTGGAGAGACAGTATCAAGCAATTAGGGACATTCCTTGGCTGAAACTTCGGTTTCATAGCTGATTTTACAAGACTGTTACCTGTTAAAAATAGTGTCATTTTCTTATTTACTTCACATAACTGTTTCATGCTTTCTTTGATGGTAAATATTTATGGTTTTGTACATACTCTCTGGCCAATAGGCAAAAAAGTAGATGATTTGGTCAGTTCAACTATGACACTGATGCCTTCAAAGCACATTTGAACTGCAAGTACTTTAAACATCCACAACTCCATCGTTACCTAATTGCTGAGGTAAATTTTAAAAGCATCGCTGGAATTTTTTTATTAAAACATTTTTTCTGTGACCTTCAAATTTGCCAAAGAAAAAAGAATGTATCAGAAAACTGTAATGACACATGAAAGTTAAATATAAAATAGTAAGTCAAACAGAAGATTTTGATACTGTTAACAGTTCAGCAGGACAATCTGCACTGGCCCACAACCCACACTTCAGGCTATACACACCTGAAGATCCCTGCCTGACCAGTGCATTACGTGAAGCAGACACCCATCTTCAGCCCATGGAGAACCCTGTGCTGGAGTAGGTGAGTGCCTGAAGGAGGCTGTGACTCCATGGGAACCCTGTGC